>OY755174.1:13745148-14345148 GCA_963576735.1 Bedellia somnulentella | reverse complement strand
CGCTTACTACTGATGTCAACCCGTGCTTGAACGCGTTGCATTGGAGCCGGATTTGTCTGGGGAGCATTTAAGTTAGGTTTATGTGTACGGTTTTAGGGGATGTTTCCGAAGATTAACCCAAAGATGCAACGACTGATTATTTATGTCCTAATAATAAAAACATATATGTAGATATACTTTAGATACAAATCCCAAAAAAAGTTAGCAAGAGCTTCAGAATTGAAAATACCTGTCACTTTTGAAAATTTAGATGGGGATAAATAAAAAAGTATTGTTGGTGACGGATCTTGAGCTACCACGCCAAAACAAAGTTGTCACCCACGGGAAGATATAGTTTAGTTACTAGTATCCTAACCAAACGAAATACAGCTAACGATGTTAATCATATGCAAACATAAAATATGAGTACGTAATTAATAATCAAATTGCAAGAGTTGGCGTTTATTTAATGGTTAAGGAGGGTAAAGTTGAGCAAAGTATATCAAAAATATCAGATAAGGGTATTAAATAGGTAAGTTGCTTACCTATTTAATTTGTAATCGGCGACTAAATGAATATATTCTATCCTATTTTCAGCTGTGACTGGAATGTTGGCACCTCCGGGTTTCAGCTCTTCTATCTAATAATAAACATGAAAAACTCATTAAAATATCATTTAGCTTGAGATTCAACAAAACAATAATTGTTATTTTTGTTAGCATTAATTAAGTATATTTGTGAGAAATCACGCTAGAGTTTCACAAACAATTTAAAATGCAAGTTTCAAAACCAAATAGAAAGAAAAACAAATTAAATACATAAAAACTCACCCTCTGTTCTCCCAACTCATCGCTAACAATAGTGAAATCCAGTCCCAAATCGGGCACATCCTCTCTCCTATGAGATTTCAACATGAGCAGTCCCCTATACAATCCAGGGTCTAAAGAAGCCAGGGCATGCACGTCGGGATCTCGAGTTGAACATAACTTGCCTAGGAAGAATTCTGCGAGGGGAAGTTCTACTAGTAGGTTCTCGTATAGTGCCTGGAAAAATGAGAGTTATTAGACACTAATCAATTATTAGATGTAATTTTATCAAAAGACAGGAATTATTGACGCGAAAGTTGATTGAACTGTAAATCAAGCAACGAAAGATTTATCTAGCTTATTTTAATTTATATGTTACTAGCGACCCGCCCCGGCTTCGCACGGGTGCAATGCAAAATATACCTACTACAGAATGTCCTTATACACAACGTTCACAGCTTTTTTGTCATTAGCCAATACAAACATGTTTTGCTTAGACGTTACTCTTGACAGCGCGACATATAAAATATTTACTTACTATTCGTTCGACTAAAAACAAAAGATTATCAACAACAAAATATACCTATTCTATTCAGTTCTTCTATGAACTTAACTATAATTTTCAATAATTGAATATGCTCGCCCTAATACTAAATTGTCTTAACTCTAAATTCAAATCAAAGTCTCAATGGAAGAAATACCAAGAAATATGGTTTTAAGCTAATCCTATCTAACCTAATGTACTTACAATACTACTAATATAATAATAAAAAATAAAAGATAATCGACAACAAAAGATACTTATTCTATTCAGTTTAATTAATTCTTGATATTTTCCTCGCTAGAGAGCTCCGATAAACGCGTGCAATCGCTGCAAATCATAAAGTGCTTTAAGGCGAAGCGCTTTTTTTTTTTTTTTGTTTCCCGGAGGGGAAATCCTCGTAGGATCCCTCTCTCGAGCGACGGGGGTATGTCGGACTCTTACCGACTAAAACCCCTCCGGCTCGGTGCTGCTGGCCCTGCGGCCTATGCGGCGTCACCTTAATGTGTTGTGCCGGGCGGCTGAAGGCCGCCCTGGCGCGGCGGCAAAGGAGTGTACCTAAGGGCCGGCGCTGACTGCCGGCATGGCATGGCAAAGGATTTCGGTACAGATATATCATTTTTAATCTTATTACCATGCATATAGAATTCATTTTGACACAACGATGCCGAGGGAGGCCGCGGTAGGACAGAACGTCGACATCGTTGTGTCAAAATGAAGTAAAATGAATTCTATACTCATGGTAATAAGATTGAAAATGCTATATCTGTACCGAAATCCTTTGCCATGCCATGCCGGCAGTCAGCGCTGGCCCTAAGCTAAGTCGGAGGGTAAGGCGAAGCGCCGCCATCGACGCGCTATTTATAGGCACGCGCCGCGCCGCCCGGCGGCGCAAACAACAACGACCCTGCAATTTAAATTTGTAATATCTTCGGTAATATTCACTTAAATTACATGCTGTAAAAAGCATATTGATCTATAATAAATGCACAATTTATTTAAGGTACTTAATTGGATAAGGATTAATGCTGTATTGTTTAAAATCACTTCGTAAATAACCATTTTTTAGTAAAGAATAAAAATGGTTATGCTGGGTTATCCCTAAGAGATAGACATATACCATCGCGGACTTTTTTGTTGAACTTTTTAAGGTAAACAATACTGTAGTACATTATTTTGGTCTAACTCGTAGGGTTCAGCCAGCGTTTGCAATATAAGCGCAAAAAAACGTGCTTATTTACGACATCACATTAGAAACCTTTAAATTTATCAGTGTTTCTCTACTATATTATGCATTTATTATACATACAAACCTTCCTTAAGAATCACTCTATCTATTAAAAAAAACTGCATCAAAATCCGTTGCGTAGTTTTAAAGATCTAAGCATACATACGGACATACAGCGAAAGCGACTTTGTTTTATACTATGTATTGATTAGGACACATATATTTTTTAAATACATTACATACTAGAATCAAAACATTATTAAATTACAATTCAATATTTTACATGCACTATTATTTTTGAGATTCAAAAACACAGAAAAAATTTTAATTTTGGAGATTGAAAAGACTATCAGAAACAAACGCGGATATCACCAACCATCTCTTGAAAAGGGGATTTAAAATTTAAACATACCTTTCCCAACATTCGTCCAACAAAGAAATAGTGCATTGGAAAGTCGTCGTACAAGAGATGGACCCCGGGGTTGGGATACAGCATGTTGTCCCGTGTTAACCGAAATAGTCCTCGGTTTGGGTCGAATGCGGATCTGAAAAGAATTGTGAATTCAGCATATTCATATGAAAGATGAAAAATATTGACTTTGAGCAAAGTAAAAATAGAATAGAATAGAAAATCTCTTCATTGCACATCAAACATAGAATATTAGCAGAAATAATTAGACAGTTTTAAAAAGAAGTACTATAGAAGCGATTTTTTTCCAGACAACCTTTGGATATAAAAGTAAATAATATGGAGGTAACACTAGCTAACGAAACAACAGAAATGGGCTAGTTATTTAATTATTCACAAATATATTACTGTATTTGTATTAGGGGCTGTTTGAAAACTTGCTAAGAGGTTAGCAAGGTGATTGGTGATTGGTTACTTAAGAGGCTGAAGAATTAAAGCTGGCTAGGACTTATAGCCGTAAGTGTATGTACGTATGTGTATACTTACTTAAGTAATTCAGATAGGAATTCCCGAAAGAGGCCGCCACCATCGACACCCGCTTCTTCAGCACCAGCTTGGTTTACAAGTTGAACCCGCAACTTTAGTTTTAGATTCGGTTCTGCGAATATTTATCACATTATAAACAAATGTTTTGTAGCTCTCACTTATAAAAACGACTAGTCCTCTTGAAATCTTGTATGTTTGCTAGGAACTACGTTAGATTTATATGCGAAAAGGTCCTAAAGATGATTCCAATCCTAATAAACATGGTCTAACAAAACTCTTGTCGAGTCAAAGTAAGCTAAAATAATTTCTACACACAAAGAGAATAATTTAGAAAAAAAGACTTACCATTATCGGGACTAAGCTTATCAAAGGCATCTTCATACAAATGTGTTCTTCGTACACTAATAGTGATCATTGGACCTTCGTTAAAATTGGTCATCTCATGCCAGTATTCTTGTTTCTCTCTGAAAATTAGAAAAACAAATATGTGGTTATTACTTTTATAAATTTATGTTACATACATACATATACTTACGGCTATAAATCCCTAGATGGGGTAGCCAGAGCTAAGGAATTAGCAATTCCTCAGCAACTTTTGGAAAGTTAAGTAAGGAAAAGATGGTAAAATAAAGGTTGTTGGTGATGGGTCTCCAATCTCATCGCCCAAAAATCCCTTAAAAGCCCCAATACCGTTAGTCGCCTCTTACGTACACCCACCGAAAGAAATGGGGTAGTGCTATTCTAAGCCGACACTACACAGCAAACATATATAGTTACATAAAACATACAAAAATTTCTAGGCCGCTTATTAATAAATAATGTCTAGTAAATAACAAATAGGTATTGGGACATTCTAAGTGATTTTTGGGCGATGCGGTTGGGGACCTATCCACCATCCTTTATGTTACAATCTTTTACCAACTTAATTTTTAAAAGTGGCTGAAGATTTTCTTATTTTGAAGCTCTGGCTATAGGTATTTATAGCCACGAGTACCTGCACAAAATACATACTCTCACGCCGTGGGGTAGGCAGAGACTATCAATCGCCACTTTGTACGATCCTGGCAAACCTTTTTAGCTTCATTCACATCCATTAATCTTTTCATACATGCTCTTTTATTCTTTATACTTCAGACACCTCCTTTTTGAGTACATTTTCTTTTTGATCCAAATCTGTCATCCGTGGTCGTGCTCTACTAACATTACCTTCCACGTTTCATCTCAACATTCCTTTTTCTATCTTTCTTACAATATCATCTTTTACACCACACCTTTCAAGAATAACCTCATTCCTCATACGATCACATAACCCTACATTACAAACCTCCATCCGAGGAACCTCATTTCTACTGCATTCACTCTTCTTTCATGCTTCTTCTGCCTCACCCAACATTCGCTTCCATACATAAGCGTAGGAACAATAACAGCATCATGCACAGCCATTCGGGCCTTTTCGGACACCGATTGACTAGACATTAGACTATCCAGTGCTCCATCTACCGCATTACCCTTTTCACTCTATATGTGTGTATGTATAAAGTAAACTTACCTCTGTAACAATCCTTGAAATATAAGTACTCGCGTTGAGAAAGGCACGACGAATGGTATTTCTCTTAAAATAGTCACAGTCCTAAGTTCTTTAACAGTAAGTGGTGGGCCCTCCTCTGGAAGAACAATAAAAAGTATAACTAATAAATAAAGAATAAATAAAGGAAAGAAAAATTTCGACACAGGCGGGGATCGAACCCGCGACCTCGGGTAAACGCCCCGGACGCTCTGCCAACTGAGCTGCCTGTGTCGAAATTTTTCTTTCCTTTATTTATTCTTTATTTATTAGTAATAATCCCCACATGAGGTTTTCATGAACAAAAAGATTTGAATTAATAAAAAGTATGTTAAACGAAATTAAATTCATTCTTAAAATATATCCGTGTCCCACTTGCCGGTTCGTAAGTTTTTTTTTTAACTGGAATATAGAACAATATTAATTTGGCGCTTACTAGTCGATTAAGCCAATGACGACTAAGGAGGTATCGTTGGATTCGTTGCTTATTACTATGACTCACTTATCAAAAACGACAATATATGAATATTCGAGCCAGGCAGAAAAAATATATAATTAGGGGTTAGAAAAGATACGTAAGCTATTAGTGACACGGCGCTCTCCTCCGTCCAGTCCGCGCCGCAGAACTGGAGTCTACTCTTCATATCGAACGATAATAGCATACATATATTTTCTAACCTCCAAAAACATTTATTCCTGCCTCACTCGCACGATACGAATATTCGGATTTAGTCATTTTCGTTAAGCGAAAATATATACGTGTAAACACGGTGAGTGGGACACGTATATATTTTAAAAACAGTAAGAAGAGGTACGAGACCTAATATCGTTTACGGTTTGAAGTGTAGACATCCTGCAGACGTTGGCACTTTTTCGCGCTCCTGATGAACAAAGCGCCGAGGAGGTGTGTGTATTTCTTTCTCTCTAATTTCCTTACCTTGCGAGTTCCCAAGTAGTTGCGAGATCGGGGCAGGCTGCTGGCGCTGTCTCCGCGCGCGTCCCGCCACCACGAGCACGGCGGCGGCTCTCCTCCGTCCAGTCCGCGCCGCAGAATAATGTCTACTCTTCATATATTCTAACCATTACTAAAATTTATTGCTGTCTCACTCGCATCAAACGGATATTCGAATTTCAACATGGTGAAGCGGTGAGTGGGACGTAAATATATTTTACAAGCAGTTAGAAGAGGTACGAAAGCTAATACGTTTACGGTTTGAAGAGTAAACCTCCTGCAGGCGCTGGCTCTTCGTGCTCCGGATGAATAAAGCGCTGAGGAGGTATGTGCCCCTATCTATAATCTCCTTACCTTGCGAGTTCCTAAGTAGTTGCGAGATAGCCGGCTGCGGCTGTCGCTGTCTCCACGCGCGTCCCGCCACCACGAGCACGGCGGCGGCGGCCGGCGACACTGCGCTCTCCTCCGTCCAGTCCGCGCCGCAGAACAATGTCTACTCTTCACTTCGAACGATAAAAGCATGCGTATCTCTTCTAACCCCCACTTACATTTATTGCTGTCTCGCTCACACGATACGAATATTCAGATTGTGTAGTTTTTGAAAAGTGAGTATACATACCTCTGTACTGGTCACTGGTTTTATCGACTAGAAAGCGCCAAAATTCGTAGTGTTCTATACTTCTGTTAAAAACTTTGTTTGACCTTCGAAGGGTAGAGTGGGACACGAATATATTTTACAAGCAACAAGAAGAGGTAAAAAGGCTATCATCGTTTAGGGTTTGAGGAGTAGACCTCCTGCAGGGGCTGGCTCTTCTTCGTGCTCCAGATGAATAAAGCGCCGAGGACGTGTATGCCTTTCTTTCTCTTTAATCTCCTTACCTTGCGAATTCCCAAGTAGTCGCGAGATAGCCGGCTGCGGCTGTCACTGTCTCCGCGCCCGTCCCACCACCACGAGCACGGCGGCGGCGGCCGGCGGCACGGCGCTCTCCTCCGTCCAGTCCGCGCCGCAGAAAAATGTCTACTCTTCATATCTTCTAACCATTACTAAAATTTATTGCTGTCTCGCTCGCATCAAACGGATATTCGGATTTCAACATGGTGAAGCGGTGAGTGGGACGTAAATATATTTTACAAGCAGTTAGAAGAGGTACGAAAGCGTTCATCGTTTACGGTTTGAAGAGTAGACCTCCTGCAGGCGCTGGTTCTTCTTCGCACTCCTGATGAACAAAGCACCGAGGAGGTGTGTGCCTTTATCTATAATCTCCTTACCTTGTGAATTCCCAAGTAGCTGCGAGATAGCCGGCTGCTGCTGGCGCTGTCTCCGCGCGCGTCCCGCCACCACGAGCACGGCGGCGGCGGCCGGCGGCACGGCGCTCTCCTCCGTCCAGTCCGCGCCACAGAACTGCAAGCGTTGATCGCGGACGAAGAGTGCGCGGAGGAGGTGCGTGCATACCTAAGTAAGTGCAGGAAAACTAGGATTACTTATGTGAAAAGCGTATGTTGCTTATCATGTGTACTTGTAGGAGACGAGGATATGACAGAGTAGCTTCTCTTGTAAGAGCAGCTTCCCAGGGTCTGCGATCCGTAGAGCAGCTCCCGAGACACACCGTGGAGTGTAGTACAACGAAACGTCTGTTGTGGTGCGTCGGTGTAAGTCGCAAGACGGTAACTAAAAAGTGGCGCTTGGAATTGTTCTTTTAATATCACAGCCGTAGCTTAAGCGATTATTCGATCTCTTTTACTTTGCAATTTGGAATGAAGGTACCAAAATATCTACACAGACCGACACGCAACGATGGAAAATGCTTTGTCTGCGTGCGTTTCCATCCGTAATCGTCGGCTGTGTGGTTTGACGAGTCACGGGTCGTGGGACGGCTAGAGTTAAAATCTGTAGTATTAGACACCCGTTGTCAGAATCAGACGTTGCCAATAGGCGTTGGAATAGCAATTCAAAGAAATAAAACCGATTAATGTAAAAATAATTTGTTATAACCTGATTATGTCTGTAGTTAGTTTTAGATGGTGGAATATTAAAAAAATGCTGAGTGTCAATGTAATGGTACATGTTTTAAACATTTATAAAAACAACTGTTTCAAAACAGGGTGACATAAGTCTATTACGTCTAAGTACGTTTAAGCTAACCTTATCGTCACACCAAAAAGTAGTTGCAATTTTCCAAAAAAAAACCTTAAATAAATAAGTAAAACAACTTTTGACTTTCGGATATTTTAATCGTATTTAAGAGTAGTGTAGCTACTCGCGTAAAAGAACATATTGCTGATATGAAGAATAGGCGTCCTGGAAGATGGTGTTCACACAAAGCAGATCCTTCGATAAGCCAAACCACCACATGCGTTTTGACAAACCTACAATTCTGGCAAAAGAGAATCGATTGATACCGAGAATGATACGCGAATCTATTGAAATAAAGAAACATCCAAACTTCAATAGAGATGATGGTTGGCAATTACCACCTGCTTGGAACCCAATCATTAACACAACCAAGCAAGGGAAGAACACTAGCAAGACTCCAGATAACATTAGCTCTTTTTGTACTTAGCAAATATTAAACGCAAATGTAACTTAAATTTTGTGAAGGTAGTTAGTATTAATAATTTTATAGTACTGTATAATGACAAATAACACCTCAGTCTTCTCGTTACCATGATAACTGAAAAGTTTTCGAAACGTCGGGCTTTAAAAAACCATGTAATAACACGCGATTAAAATATCCGAAAGTCAAAAGTTGTTTTAATAATAATGTGCAATCGTGAAAGTCTTAGCAAATACTATCCTTAAATAAATCCCACAAACCTTAAACAAATACGAACAACTCGGCGATTTCTCACTATTTTCGGAATGTTTAGTGGGGACTGCGTCGCGGTACTGAGAGCCCACCAAAGGCCGACACTCGGGATACGCGAGCTCAACTAATCCGAGACACACTTGGCGAAGAGTGCGACATAAAGCGCTGAGTTCAGAGAATTCAAACGCGTGGATTTGACCACCGCTTACGTTTGAGGTCATTGCTGGAATAAAATAAGGTTAAAAGTAAATGTTTTTGTTTTAAAGCAATAATAAAAATCATCATCATCAATGTAGACTTACTACGAACTTCAAAAAAGGTTATTGGTTTCAAGAAGATATTATTACCATTTAAAAAGTTATGAAATCAATTGACGCAACTAGTGGGTACTTGAACTGACTAAAAAACTTTTGCTTTCTTTTTTGAAAGCAATAATAAACTCATTATAGTAAAAATTAACAATATTCAAACAATAGTAACCCATGTTTTAAAAGGCAACTAATACAACAAATAAATTCATATAATACAAAAAATACTTACAACTGACTTTAACCATAAGCTCTGTATCTCTACAAAACTCAGTATCGTGTAAAGTTCCTATTAATAACGAGAACAGCGCACAAAACACTGCCAAAGGCGCATACAGTTTGTGCACAGGTATTAGTGACCCCTCTGCACCCACTCCTCGGGACAAAGCTGATAATAACGGGGTTGTTGAGCCCCCAAACGAGGATTCGTGGCTTAAACTACTGAGCCATTGCCACAAGGCTCTGAGGAAAATTGGTTTAAATGCTAAAGTGTATAATAACCTGCAAAAAAGGGGATTAATAATTAAAATAGTTAAAGAAATTTCGGTTAAATTTATTCGTAAGAAAATATATATTTTTTACGACTAGGGGTTATGATGAAACCAAATTATTTATTTCCGAAATAATGCGTTGAAAAAGATATCACATAGGACATTTCAGAACTTACTTTACGAGGCAACCTAAATATGTAAACTAATTTACAGGTAGAAGAACTAAGTAGAAGAAAAAACACGGTGAACAAATAAGAAATAATCAAACTATGAATTAGGTCGTGTTCAAAACAGATCACTATCACGTTATTCAAACTAGATGTCATCCATCGACAAACAATACTTATCTATCCTCGATTTATGCTCAAAAATTTACTGACCATTAAATAACATAAAGCAACTTACCTATACTTTTGAAGCGCTAACTTATGACTCAACAACAAATTGTTACATATCTCAGACATACATTCTAGAAACTCTTCGCTTAACTCATCTTCAACGACTTGCGAACAAGTCGTCATAACACATCTTTGAGGCTCATTTAATATCTCTATACACCTTGTTAATATAGTTTGTTCTTTAATTGATATGGGATTAGGTTCACTTTCGCTGTCACTGTCTTCGTCTTTATCAGCCGACGTTTCTTGACTGTACAAAGAGTCTTCGAAATCGTAATTGATTTGCTTATTTTTAACATTCACAGTCAATCGGGCAATTACCCTCAAATATTCTAATATAATTGGATTACTAGGAAGTCTTGTGTTGTTTATATTTTTTATTTCGTTTACTGAAACAAATTTTCATTGATTAATTTAGAATTCAGATGACACGAAAATAATATTAAGAATATATAGGAGGCCTTAGTAATAATAGACTGTATAATTATTTTTATAAAGATGCCATAACAGATAATTACTGATTACTAATCGTTTATTCACCAAACCTCACCTTGAGCTGCAGTTCTGAATATAAGTAAACGTTTTTATAATTAGTATGAATAATAATCTTACCAAAATCAGGTGGCTCCAACAGCAGCACAGAATGCAGCAACCAGGAGTCATTATAAATAATGTTACTTCTAAACTTCTCATCGTCCAACAAGCACTGTATAAGTAACCGGAATGGAAATATCTTGTTGGTGTCTTGAGCTAGAGCTGGTATCACAAACATTTCCACCGGCTCCGGGTATGATATGCACAGGAATGACGCTATAAACTGTGTCATTACTTTGTCACTGAAAGGAAAAACATGTTGTTACTTATGTGTTTAGTTGTATTCGGAGTTTGGAGTTGAATCTCGCATAACTTTGAGTCTGATATATTATAGCGATAGCCACAATATTTTATTAGTTATTAAGAACCAAAAGCGAACACAACATTGAATCAGAATTTCTCATTCTACAAGGGGGTTGTTTTAATCATTACCCATACACACTTGTGTCTTTCTCATACTATAGTTCAATCTTTCCTTCTTTGTTTTAACGGATTAACTGAATTCCAACATCTGTAACTGCACCAAGCACAACGATCTTGATGTCGCCACATGGCTGTCATATATTCCTCTAAAATCTGTGTTTATTATACGATGCCGTGTAGTGCCGGCTTAGAATGTCACTACCTCTTTCTACCCACGGGTGTTGAAGGGCTGACTAAGGCTATGGGGCTTTTTAAGTGGATTTTGTGCAATGTGGTTAGAAATCCATCACCAATGATACTTTATTTCTACCATCTTCTCCCCTATTAACTTCCAAATGTGGCTGAGGAGTTTCTAGCTTTAAAGCTCTGGCTACTCCTTTTTGGGATTTATGGCGGAATTTGTATGTATGTATGCATGCACATAAAAAAATACCTAGACTACAGGGTTTGAATACGAACTTAAGATGTGCCAGAACAAAATACTGCATGACTTTGTGTCTGTAATAGCCATGGCATAAGTTTGGAAATTATTGAGACCAAGCAAAAAGAAAATAAAGAAAGAAGTGAGATATTTATAAAATTTTCATTAGCTTATATTCCTCATAGATAATAATGGAAAAGGTAACTTTTATTCATGCAATTGCTTTTTGTTTGGATTGTGACAGATCATTTGTTTCTTATTAGTATGATCTAGAAAAAATTCTCTTAAATAACTTTTGTTCTTGCATGCTACTAAATATTTTTTCTTTGATCAAAGAACATCTTCCTAAATTGCCTACTAACATTATCTTTATAAAAACACAGTATGAAACTTACTCATAAAAAGGCACTGGCACCTTCCCAGTTAGATTGAGAGGTCTTTGTATGAGATCCAATATGGCAGCGGCGAGTGGCGTTGGGGGATTAGGAGATGGCCCATACAGCGGTGGTGTGCGTTGGCACAGTAAATTGCGCAGTTGATTGTAATAGCCTGTAAATATCAATAACAATTAAAGTATTCAACATTTTCACAGACTGAAGTTTTTGTAATGTAGTAGGAGATATCCTATGAAAGCTACAACTGAAAAGTGCCATGAATACAGAGTTATATCAAGATTAATCTATTAAAAAGGTATGGCTTTATTTGATTGGTTAAATTACAACTCACCTCTTTCAATAAGATATAAAAAAGTTTGTCCGATTACTTTAGTTGAATCTTCTGAACTCATCACTGTTTGCACAGTGCTTTGTGAAGTAAATACTTCAAACATTCGAAGTGGCACCTGCAAACAAAAGTTTTGTATTTTATCTTCTTTACAACAAAGATTGACACAAACTTAAAAGAAAACTGTGATTAATTTTATATACATTAGCTGTGTAGTGTCGGCTTAGAATAGCACTACCCCTTTTCTTCTGGTGGGTGTACTTAAGAGGCGACTAACGGTATTGGGGCTTTTTAAGGGATTTTTGGGCGATGCGGTTGGAGACCCATCACCAACAACCTTTATTCTACAATCTTTTCCCCACTCAACTTCCAAAAGTGGCTGAGAAATTTCTAATTTCTCAGCTCTGGCTACCCCTTTTAGGGATTTATAGCCGTGAGTATATGTATGTATGTATGTACATTTTTAATCAATTAATCTGACCACTTTGTCACAACTTTGTTTGTTGGTTTGACTTTATTCTTAGCTCCAAAAAGTATTAAGAAACCAAAATCTACTGCTAATATTAACTAAAACAATAACTAACCCCAATATTATCTCTCAATAGTTTAAGATGCAGAGCTAACATTCTTCGTATATGCACTATGGATCTCTGACCAGTGTAAATTCTTTTAGACTGCCTCAGCAAAAGCTGTGATAGTGAAATCTGAAAAAAAAGAATTGATCATGTAATATATTTATTCACTACTAGTAGACTGCCCCAGCTATATGATAATGCTATATGATAACTGGCCATTCCTGTGACATTTAGCTATGCTTTTTTTTATGTAGCCATTACAAACATATAAAAACAAACTAATTAACAAATATATAGCACTAAAATTTGCAGATGAATTAATGGTAGGAATAAGATCTAGCATGGAGTTGCTAACTGCATCCCTTAGAACTTACAAGCCAAATTACAACTTATAGCCTCATAAATAGGTAATTTATATGCCTTTTTTAATGGCAAACAATGTATGGGCATTAGTTTAGAAAGGCAATATGCCTCTAAAGATTAAGTGCAAAAACAACCTTCAAGAAGTATTGCAAATTTAAATAGAATATATAACCTGCTATTGATATTTAAGAATGTGAATGAGAAAATGCAGTATGAAGAATTTAGTGACATTGATCTATGACTTAGCAGTAGTCTTTGATGCATTACATAAGTATATTTTCATATATAATAAAGGAAAGACAAATTTCAATGCCAGAAATAATCCCCACATGAGGTTTTTATGAACAAAAACATTCTAATTAGTTGATCTCTAGTCACCAGAAATGACTTAAATATAGCAATGCTAAAGAAATGTAATATAATGAATTTGAGATTATAAAGACAACACATATAATTTAACCATGTATGATATCAACTGTTAAACCAAAACAGGTTAAGCAAATAAAAAGTAAAAAAAACATAAGCCCATAATGTGTAAATAATATATAAATTTGTCTGCTTACTGGTAAAATGTAGTAAATACATATTTTGTTAAACGGAGATATAGGGTTTTCAAAGTTTAAGTATTTTTTTTACTAATATCTAAATAAGCTTTTGCAGAAATTTATTTAATAAATTATTGGAAATTTAACGTTCTTATTTGCGGTAGCATATTAGAGGCCATTTCTTATAAATAATGTGGAAAAAAATAATATTTTTAGCATGGATTTGCACTTATCATATTTGACCTGTAATTGAGAAATGACCTGTAATTAACAGTCCTATCATTTAAAGTGTTTTTCCAGTAGAAAGAGCGTCAAAAATTACATATAAATGCATTATTAACTATTTTTTTGTAAAAAACGCATTTACTACATTTTACCAGTAAGCAGACAATATATTATTTAAATATTTACTTACCAATCTATTCAAGTCTTTGCTCTCATCATAGAAGAATAAAAGTTGAACCAAAAAGTTTGAAATAACATTATCCTCAGTGGGATCTTCCTTTGGCAAACTACTATCAAAAAGTTCTCTTTGAGATTGTTTTATTTGTTTCCTTGTTAAGTAACTTCTAACATATGCTTGTATTTTTATGGTGCTGTACAATCTTCTTCTGTGCTCCTGAAAAAACAATGTGGACTATAGTAAGAAAGTATACACAAGTATGGTTACACAACAAAATATGGTACTGATACTGGTACAAGATATGTTTTTTTTTTATCTTTCAGATTGCTGAGTTAAAATATTATTAATTTATTTTTATAATAACAAACCTCTCGTTTTTGTCTCTGTAGTTGAGTTTGAAGAATCAATGCATTTCTGTCGGTACTACGACTTGCACTAGCTCCAGCTAAATTTTGCAAAGGTTTTCTTCTAAAATCTCCCTCGAAAGAATACATCGCTGATAGTTTTTCTAAGACTTTCAATTATTCCTAGAAAATACAATTTATTAAAAAAAACAGTAAACAAGATCAGCTGAAAGCGACACTTATAAAAAGACACTAACTATTTCATTTATATTGTAAACAGAGTAGAAATTTCAACGCAATCTGGAAGATAAACCCAAATATTTCAATAGCACAACAGAAAATAAATAAATTCAAATTTTCTGGAGCAATAAAGAAGAAGCAAATGAAATTTTATGAAATTAAAAATGACAAGACAAAAATCAAAACCTTCATTCATATGTCACTTGTTTTTTTGTTAAAGGTTAACAGCTCGAGATACATATTTTTCAGATTCACCAGCGTCTAACGACCGATTTCTGAATTGAGTATTCCAACTGAGAACAACTTAAGTATCGTTCTGTCGCATTGAAATCTTAACAACTGAATGAGACAAAACGATACTTAAGTCGTTCTCAGCTTGAATATTCAATTCAGACAATTGGCCTAGACCTCGCTTTTTTAACATACCCTTTTTATATTATAAATCGATAAAGGACATCAAACTTAACAACTTTGCCTATGGAATGCCTATCTAAAATATTGTAATTTTCAAAATATAATAATAATTAAAAATTGTCGTACCTAGTTCAAACTGAGAATGTATACAATGAGATTCCTTGCTTCAGTGAAAATAAAAAATAAAAAAAAACATTTGATCTATGGTGTAAACAAAAACATAACCTCTTTCGGTATTTTCCAGTTCAATCGCTCGCTTACCGGTTTATTTTCATGATATTATTTTTCAACGACGATCAATACAACTGGAAAATACAGAAAGAAGTTATATTTTTGTTTACAGAGCGAAAAGCATATATCAATTTTTTTTTTTTATTTTTTATTTTCACTGAAGCAAGGAATCTCATTGTATACATTCTCAGTTTGAACTAGGTATTTGAAAATTACAATATTTTAGATAGGCATTCCATGGGCAAAGTTGTTTAGGCCAATTGGCCTAGACCTCGCTTTTTTAACATACCCTTTTTATATTATAAATCGATAAAGGACATCAAACTTAACAACTTTGCCTATGGAATGCCTATCTGAAATATTGTAATTTTCAAAATATAATAATAATTAAAAATTGTTGTACCTAGTTCAAACTGAGAATGTATACAATGAGATTCCTTGCTTCAGTGAAAATAAAAAATAAAAAAAAAAAATTGATATATGCTTTTCGCTCTGTAAACAAAAATATAACTTCTTTCTGTATTTTCCAGTTGTATTGATCGTCGTTGAAAAATAATATCATGAAAATAAACCGGTAAGCGAGCGATTGAACTGGAAAATACCGAAAGAGGTTATGTTTTTGTTTACACCATAGATCAAATGTTTTTTTTTATTTTTTATTTTCACTGAAGCAAGGAATCTCATTGTATACATTCTCAGTTTGAACTAGGTACGACAATTTTTAATTATTATTATATTTTGAAAATTACAATATTTTAGATAGGCATTCCATAGGCAAAGTTGTTAAGTTTGATGTCCTTTATCGATTTATAATATAAAAAGGGTATGTTAAAAAAGCGAGGTCTAGGCCAATTCAGAAATCGGGCGTAAGTATTTTTGAGAAGTGGTAACACTATACTGTAGTGGTTTTATTCAATCAATGCTCGTTCAATCAGTCCAATCATTCAATCAAATCAGTCAATCAAACCATACAATCAAACGTACGCCGCGGCTGATTTGACCGAAAAAAAATGAGAATCTTCTTTTGGCGGGAAGACCAGCTGTGATGTCAAGTTGACGTTTCCGCCAATGTTTGGCTATTGACACCGAATATTGACGTGGATGGATAGATGTATATGAAATTAATGGATTGTTTTATAGTATTTTATTCAGTTTTTCGCTTATATTTAATCGGCTCCAATATGGGATGATAATAATGTTGTGTTGTGAGCTGTTGTAGTTGTGCAAAGCAAAAAGTTGCAAAACAAAGAGTATAAAAAAGGAACCGTTTATTGTAAAGTAAAATTAAATCTAAAGCTCCTTAAAATTAATCTTCTTAGTGTTTTTACTAATTGTGCTTTGTTTAATACTTTTAGTAAGGGTTTGTGTCATTCATAAGTTTACATAGATTTTCGGTTGGCTCAAAATATCAAGAAACCAGGGCTGTAAAATCATTATTTATATTATCTGTGCCATTATATAAAAAAATACTTTCGGTGAAAATAGCCTCGGCCTCAAACGTAAACCTAAGATTTGTTTGTTTATTTTGAGTTTTACGAAATTTTGTTACATTAAAACATCGAACAAGAAACAAACAATTACCTTTGAAGCGGTGTTTTGAAATAAAGACTATTAGAAGAGAAATGTCTTGATGTGCATGATATAAGTTTTCGCTTATATATTGCTAGAAGTGGTAGCTAACCTAACATAAATAAAAACACCTTTTGCATCAAGATTTCCACTTGGAAAGTCCAGAGACTGCAAGGATGTCTTCATCTCCCGTAATTATTTAATTTTATTATTTATGTCGCGATCTCACAAGGTCTCGGTTTCGATTTCGATCGGGGTTAAACTCTCAAATTCTATTTGTATGATTTAAACAAGTTGAGTCGTATATTACTAGTTGAAATCACCTGTATATTCAGAAATTAAAGGTGATTCCATGCTTCCCGTTTACGGAACGGTAGTATGTTTAGTTTGCCAACTATAGGCCAGGGTACTGGGCTATGACCAAATCACCCTAGGGCTCCTGCCCCTTTGTTGGGACATAATATTCTCTGTAGTGATGATTCTTAATCTTCTTCACCAATCACTCGAGTCTTTTTTAACAGCCAAGTGAAAACTCATAGTCTTTGTGTAGTATGTAATCTCATTTTTTTAAGACCTTAGGTTGGTAGATTTTATAATGATAGTATATGTCTATATTAGTATTTATTATACAATATAAAAATATTATATATGTATATATATACATATGTGTGTATATTTATTAAGAAGAAGTATATTTAATATAATTATTAGACATATTGGATATATAAATTAATATTTAGGTTAGGGTTGTAAATAGGTTGTGTGTGTTTAGTTAAATTTGGTTTTATTTGCATATTAATTTTCAATGACTTCTGTTTAAGAGTTTTGTACTTGTTTTTCCTCACCATAAAGGTTGACTGGAAGAAATCGCATTAAGGCGATAAGTCCGCCTTTGTGTACTTAGTCTTCATGATCTGTACCTATATAAAAACATTGTATTTGTATGCAATAAAGTGTTTAATAATAATAATATGCCTAAGTATTATTATTGTATCTCTTATTATATCCCTAATCATGATGGTATTCATTATAGTATTGCAAAAGATGATAAAAGACAGATTTCTCTTTGAATGTGAAAATAATTAAGTAAAGTAATCATTTATTTTAAAGTTTAAAGATAAATCTTTGTTTTTTGAATGTCAAATTGTAACTAAATACTAAGTTTACTTCGGATTCGCAAGGTGTTTTGTTAAGAGAAGAACTGGTAAGAAAATCATCAACACACATCTTTATAATGTCCATTACAATTTTGGTGCTAGCCCAAAAATATCCTGCAAACATCCTGTATCCCTTTTATCTTGTAATCATTAGCATTTTAATAGGCTTTCGAACTAATATATCTTTTAACTACAGCTTTAAATTTGGTTTCTGAGAAATTTAAAATGTTCTCAGGTATTTTATTATACATTTAAAGATGTATTTACTTTTGACAACCTGTATTTTGCTATTGAAATTTTGTTTTGTGTTTTTGTTGTTGCCTCTCAGATTTCGAATATATCTGTCACTATTTTTCACAATCTTCATAACCAATTCTTTTATGGGTCTCCATATGGGAGGTATGAAATAAATCACAAAGGAAAGTAAGAATTATGAATTAACTATTTTCTACCTATAATTTTTTTTGTCTTATGAAGCATGGAATCGTCTTTATTTTCAAAAAAGTACATACATATTGTTTGGAATTTATTTTAATTATGATAGGCAACAAAGACTTTCTATTCTATATGTATGGCACAAGAAAATTATTCACAGTGAGTCTACTCCCCTACCAATACACAAACTAGTGATGCAATAAATATATGGATATGTCAACTACTTCTCTAGCTCTGAGTGATAGCTTTGCCATATAAGCATTCTAAAATGAAACACATTGCTATAGCATTTTTTTTTACTGTGACAATATTGTTTGGCGGTATTTTATAAAATTTCCCTTTTGGAAACTTTTGATTCAACAAAACCTTGCCAGATTATCAGCCAAATACTCGCTCTATTACCCCTAATCTAATGCACAGTGTAGCTGTGCATAACCTATTTCTAAAAAATGCATTGGTTTTCTGGATATTGTTTTGCTGAGACATACACCAAATATATATTTGCCATGCTGTGTGACGCGACTAAGGGTGTGGGGCTTTTTTAAGTGGCGTTTGGGCGATGCGGTTGGAGACCCATCACCAACAATACTTTATTTGTACCATCTTCTCCCTTATCAACTTCCAAATGTGGCTGTGGAGTTTGGCCATGAGTATATGTATGTATTTATTTGTTCAAACCTCTATTGGTGGCATCTCTAGTAAAAACTAAATATATTATACACAATATGGTAAAATAATTTCTTCATCTTTTCTAGACTCAACCATCAGTATTACAGCTAAAAGCTATTGTTGAATTTATGGAAAAGCATCCACAATTAGCTAATACTGGTAGCTGGGAGGATCTCCGTAAACCAAGCACAAAGAGACTTTGGACTGAACTCAAAGAAATCATTGACTTTATTCCAGGAATATCTATGTCTGTCAAAGGAATGATGATGGTAATTCAATTGCACTTGTTTTTAGTTCTTATGTGTAGATTGCTTCACACTACGTTATATGGATCTGGAAGGAAACTAGAAGTTAGACTATGCATAACTGACAGCCCTTTATGCCATGTGTGCATAGAGGTTGTCAAAACAGTTCCTCATCATTTGTAACAAAACAAAAGGATCCATAAAGTAATATGGTCAAATTAAATCGGAATTAAGCTGGGGGAATTATAATATCCGCCCGTCTCATTGTAATCTCTGCCCGTCTCATAATCTCCGGCCGTCTCATTATAATTTCCGCCTGTCTCATTATAATACTAATAATTTACTTACACTTTAGTTACGTCGCAATTATTTTGCATGTGCTGCTTCAAATTTTTAATGAAGAGTTATAGGTTGGGTTGGGGCTGCGTTTCAGCCCCAACCCAACCAGCAATAACATTTTTCACAACTGTAATAGGAAATTTCTATACTAATTCGTGAATCAACATAGTACACAACTTTTCAAGTTAGGGTATTATTATTTTTGTTCTTGTTATTCAATATCTATAAAATAGATAGGGCGATATAGAGTAGATATGTAAAATTATGGTTATATAATTTAAAATTAGAACACAAATTGTACCTTGTAGTGCCGGCTAAGCATGTCACTACCCCTTCGGGTGTCGTAAGAGGCGACTATGGGTACGGGGCTTTTTAAAGTGGCTTTTGGGCGATGTGGTTGGAAGCCCATCACTGGCTACCCTTTTTTGGGATTTATGGCCGTGAGTATACGTTTGTATGTGTGTTAATTCAAACGTAGAAAACAATACTCTGTGTTTGCCAGCACCTATCCTCTCTGACACCCGAACTAGCCAATCTCGTGAATTACCTCCGCCCTTCTTTTCTTTGTATTTGTCTTTCCCTTTTTAATATACCGCTTTCTTTCAGTTTTGGATTCAAAAGAAATCTGAGATAAATGCTGGAAATGACAATCATAATCTTGACAATAACTATGAAAGGCGAGCATTGGATGACAAAATAAGACACCTCTGTTCCATAAAAAAATATAGTCGTAAGTATCATCGTGTATTCAAAATATATAAAATAAAAGTTTGCAGTATAACATTTGACAGTTGCTTGCTTATTTGTGAGTTTAGTTTTTTATTATAAAAATATGGTGAGAATTGTACTTGTAGGTACCATGTCAGCATAAAAATGTAGAGCGCGCTCGTACTCAAATATACTATTAACGTATTATTTACTTAACATACATACATACATATACTCACGGCTATACATCCCAAGAAGGGGTAGCCAGAGCTAAGGAATTAGAAATTCCTCAGCCACTTTTGGAAATCGAGTGGGGAAAAGATAATAAAAATAAAGGTTGTTGGTGGTGGGTCTCCAACCGCATCGCCCAAAAATCCCTTAAAAGCCCCAAAACCGTTAGTCGCCTCTTACGTACACCCACCGGCAGAAATGGGGTAGTGCTATAAGCCGACACTCCACAGCGAATATCTATTTACTTAAATATATTTATTTTTCTAATTTTAATTATTTTTTTAACAGAAAACAAACACAGTGGAAAGAATAAAATGCCAGTATCATCTGATTCTGATGACGATATGCCACTGAAAAGGAAAAAGTTTGCGTTGCAGGAATCTGCTCAAGATATGGAAGAACGACATCAATTTGTTATGCAGAAATTGGTTTGTATATTTTATTATCCGTGTTATGCTTGAGCGTATATAACTTCTATTGTAATCTGATTACTCGCTAGACTATAGGTAGTTATGATTCCACGTACAAACTAAAATTACCAAAGTAACATAAAATAGTCGTTAAATCGATTGAATATACCGCACTCATGCTTTTACCTGTTTTAAAGGGCAGGCGTCCGTAGTCCCAAGAATAAAAGAGCATGTATGAAGAGATTGATAAGTGAAGATAAAAACTCCAGAGGTAGGCCAAAATTTATTCCATATAAATTCCAGGTAGAAACGATGGAAAATCAAGCCACAGCTTTGTCGCAGCTGGCGCAAGCAAGTCTGACGAACGCGCAGGCGACAAACAGATTGGCCGAAGCTTCTCTCATACAGGTAACCTCGATTATATGAATTGTGTAAGGAGTATTTCATTTCCGTTATGATAGGTTTATATCGGAAATATTGGCTTTTGGAAACCAACATCTAACAATACTTTATTTTACCATCTTCTCCCTACTCAACTTGCTAAAGTGACAAAGTAAATTTAAGTAAGCAAATTTACAAATATTTATATTGAATTTCGCAGCAGCATCCGTACGATTAAATCTAAGTAAATTATATTTTCTGAGTTCTTTAGTTATGATAATTTAATATATCTCTGCATAGTACCTGTTTAAAAAAAACCCTATATTTCGATCGTTGGTGGTGAGTTGATCGCTGCGTCGCTCAGCAACAAGATAAAACTGTCTCTTTAGCCTCCCACGACATTATTTCTATCCGATTTAGCTTAGGTATACACCCTTTACCCCGTCAGAGCAACCTTCAGCTGCCTGGCACTCATAAAGTCATCGTGAAAAAAGCTCCTAGGACAGTTATATTCTAAAAGCCAGCGTATACTATCAACGATAGGGTAGAAAAGTCCACCATAATACTTGGTACGCTACTTCACTTGCTCGCCATGTAATAAAAAGATGTTCATGGATTTAAAGGAGGTCTGCAATAGACTCAATTATAATTATGTTTGGACGAAACACTGCAATATCTATGCCCGTAAGGCTGAGAACAGTCCTATGTTACATATTCGTACTCCTGCGGATTTTCAAAAAATTGTATGATTTGTATTCATAACGCATTCGCGATAGTATCTTTCACTGTATCTTTTTGTATAAATATATCTATTTTACTCTTAC
Source organism: Bedellia somnulentella (assembly GCA_963576735.1). Lineage (NCBI taxonomy): Eukaryota > Metazoa > Arthropoda > Insecta > Lepidoptera > Bedelliidae > Bedellia > Bedellia somnulentella. The sequence continues at coordinate 14,322,875 of OY755174.1, read as the reverse complement.
TCGCATTCACCACTCTTCACACACGTATACACATCACACACTTAAATTCCCCCTTCAAACCTTTAAATTGGTTTAGGTTTCATTTTAGCTCCACCACTTTTACCTATGACGCAGTACCTACAATCTCGATAAATTATATTTTTTTCTACATTCGCAACTATTAACAATTTTAGTATATATTACCAAAACGTCCGTGGACTGAGAACCAAAACATTAGACTTATATAATAGCATTTTATGTAATAATTTTGATATTATTATAATTACTGAAACTTGGCTCGTGGATGGTGTCCTTGATTCGGAATTATGTGACGATAGGTACGACGTATTCCGACTGGACCGCGACCGCGCTACCGCAGGTAGAAAAGATGGTGGCGGTGTCATGGTCATTGTCCGTCGATCATTGAATGCAGTTCCACGTCCAGATTGGACAACGTCCTATACCGAATGTCTATGGGTCACTATACCAGCCAAGGTTCTTCGTGGTAGTACTAATGACCTACATGTATGTGCTGCATACCTACCTGAAAAAATGGGTCGTACTCCTATACTCCATCTTCACATAAACAACATAATTTCGTCCGTCGCCGCTACTAAAACGTCACATTCGAATGCCAACTTCATAATAGCTGGAGATTTCAATCTGCGCTGTTTACGCTGGTCAACCTCTGGGGTTGAGCATCTCCGTAGAGAACTGTTATCCGTCCAAGAAGCAGCCACTGATCTCATTGATGAATTCCAAGCTCTTGAACTTCGTCAATATAATACTATCTCTAATGGCAGCGGACACACTCTTGACTTGATCTTTAGCAATTTTGCTTTAGAACTGACTCGCTCTCCTGTCCCACTGATAAAAGAAGATATTGCACATCCATCTTTGGAAATTCTTGCCAATGATCTCATAGCGCTCCCTCTTCCAGAAGCCAATTGTACTAGGTATCGTTTTCGTAGAGGTGACTATGATGCTATTTGCAGTGTGCTCAATGAATCTAACTGGTCTACGATTTTGTCTGCTGGTTCGGTCGATGATGCGGTCAAATTATTTTATGACATTATTCACGAAACCATTAGTAAGCATATCCCACTGGATACTAGAAGAAAAAACTCTCAGTACCCTGTATGGGTTAGCAAGTCACTCATAAAAATCGCAAGGGAAAAAACCAATATTCACAAAAAATGGAAACTTTATAAAAACCCACTTGATTATGCAGAATTCTCTCTACTGCGCAAGAGACAGAAGATTATGCAGGATGTGTGCTTTCAACGTTACATAGAAACAATGCAATCTAATATTAAAGTAAACCCTAAGCAGCTCTGGTCTTTTGTTAAAGCTCATAGAAAAAACTCAGGCTATCCACGATCTCTTGAATACAATGGAGTTCATTACTCTGATGGACCAAGCATTTGCAAAGGCTTTAATGATTTCTTCCACTCAGTGTTCAGTAAACCAGCATTATCCTATTCCTTTCCACCGCTTGCTCCACCATTCTGTGATGATGGTAATGTTATTAGCTCTTGTCAGTTCCTTCCGGACTCTATCCTAAAATTATTAAACTCACTCGACACTAATGGTGGTGGTGGCAGTGATTGTTTACCCCCTTATTTTGTAGTGCGCTGTGCTAAACAATTATGCCACCCATTATGTATCTTATTTAATAGATCCCTTAAAGAAGGCTTTTTTCCAACGATTTGGAAGAAAGCGCACATCCTTCCGATACACAAAAAAGGTACAAAAAATAAGATCGATAATTACAGACCGATATCTATCCTTAATGTATTTGGTAAGGTATTCGAAAAGGCTATATATAACTGCATTTATCCGATTATTTCTCGTGGTATACCGCCACAGCAGCACGGATTTCTCAAAGGCCGATCTACTGTAAGTAATCTGACTGAATTCCTGAACTTTGTTCTTCCTAATATGGATAAACGTAAGCAGTTTGATGTAGTCTACACCGATTTTGAGAAGGCTTTCGATCGCGTTGACCATATCATACTGCTGCGCAAACTATTCCATCTTGGAATACATGGTGACCTCCATCGCTGGATAACATCTTACGTTTCTAACAGATGTCAGGCTGTAGTCGTCGGTGGGTATAATTCGGACTTCTATTATATCCCTTCGGGTGTACCTCAGGGCTCACATTTAGGCCCTCTTTTTTACAATGCCTATCTGTATGATATTTATACAGTATTTCATGAATGCAGGTTCTTGTTGTATGCGGATGATAAAAAGGTTTTCCTTGATGTAGCAAATAATACTGATTGCGATAAGCTACAGTCGGATCTCAATCGTCTTGCTCAGTATTATGACCAGAACAGGATCTCGGTGAATGCTAGTAAATGCGTCCAAATATCATTCACTAGAAGTCTAAACCCCGTTGTTTATAATTATTCCATCAACGACCAACCTCTCGTACGCGTTGAATCCATCCGTGACCTGGGTGTCATCCTCGACAGTAAACTTACTTTTGAAAAGCACATTGAGCATATTACGGGGCGTGCATTTCGCAACCTTGGATTTGTAATGCGCATTTCGAAGCCCTTTAACGATCTGATGTGTATAAAACAGATTTATTATGCTTACGTTAGGAGTATTCTCGAATACGCATCCAGTGTCTGGTCCCCAAACTACATAACGTACATTCAACGTATTGAACGTATACAATCTAAATTTTTAAAACATCTTAACTACAGGACTCATTTTTTCGGTTGCTCATATGAGGATTCGTGTCGCAGGCATCAGCTCACTAGTCTTAAGGATCGCAGAGTTTTACTGGACATGATGCTGTTACACGACATTCTCTCTGGTCGCCTTGATTCTCCATTTTTGTTGTCCCAACTGTCATTTTGTACTCCACATCGCCGTACTCGGCACACTTCTGAAAGGCTCTTTTCTATAGCCTCTAATCATACTAATTATGCAAGGAATTCTACAATGGTTCGCCTTGCCAATCAATTTAATAACCTCTTTGGTGAAACTGATCCTTTTGCTTCTTCTAAGGCCAAATTCCGTTTCGACGTTATTAAGACGTTAGATAATAAATAGAGGGAATAAGTGAATCACACACACACACATATAAATATATATATATATATATATATATATACCATATATATCACAAATCAATCATTCAGTCATTTTACACATTTTATGTTACAACTTTTCTTACATATCTGTATGTACTACTGTTTTTTGTATCTTCTGTGGATGTCTGTTATTGGCTTTTTCATTGTATTTATCTAATTGTAACTTACATGTTTATGTGCTGTTGATGTCCCTAATAAAATAAAATAAAATCTATTATTGCAAAAAAAACTCCTATACATTTCTATTACGATGTGGTATACCTAGTAATAATGTAGATCTTGCTTTGCCATGTAGTGCCGGCTTAAAATGTCGCTACCCCTTTCCATCCAGGGGTGTCGTAAGAGGCGACTAAGTGTATAAGGCTTTTTAAGTGGTTTTTGGGCGATGCGGTTAGAGACCTATTACCAAAGATCCTTTATTACTACCATCGTCTCCCCTATCAACTTACAAATGTGGCTGAGGAGTTTCTAGCTCTGAAGCTCTGGCTACCACTTTATGGGATTTATGGCCGTGTGTATATGTATGTATGTTTGCCGCTATATAGTAAGTCTGCTAAACGATCTGCCTCTCAGAACATTACGGGAAAAGTTGATTCATTCTATTTTAATCTGTATTTTGTTTCTTACCTGTTTCAGGCTCAAGCTCTTGAAAGGTTATCTAGATCATTTGAAAGAATCGGTACCGCAGCTGTTGACGTCAAAAATGCCATCATCAATATAGATTATTCAATAAAAAGAGGATATTCTTTAAATAGTTTAAATATACCTTAGCGTTAATAAATTTAGCTTTAAAAAGACCTGTATATTGGGTTTAATTTTAAGGCATTGACTGATATTATTTATTTTACATTATGAATTAAGTTGTATATACTATGTTTCATTTAAATAACTTTGAATTTATATAACTACGTTTTAAGTAATAATTATTTTTAAGAATCAACATCGATTGTTTATTGATTTTTTTCTACAACACATTTATTACTGAAAACAAAAATAAAGAAATGTTTTATTCCTCAAACAAGTTCTTTCATTCCTCCTCCCACATTTCCAGTCGCAATGAAAACAGAACTATCTTATCTCAACGATAACACCGATACAAGATAACATCTAACTACCACTATCATTGCCCCATTTTCACCGAAAACATGTGTCAGCTCACTTGAACAGGAAAAAATGAAACTTTCAAACAATATTTCTATCCTGAGTTTCAAAAGATATGTGAAATGGCACGAGGTTGTGTAATAGTGCTTATATGTTTGAATTTAGTTAATGTTTTGTGCCAGACGTGTCCCAAACAATGTGACTGTGATATGGAAAGTGGGCTCAACAGAGCTGTGTGCACGGATCAGAATATAGTTTCTATAGATATTGGGGTTTATAAAGAGGTCCAAGTGTATAGTCTAAGTCATAATGGTATTAACGAGTTGGATAATTACTGTTTTAAGGTTAGTTTGTGTTTATCATTGTATCATTTAATAATAATAATACTCTTGATTGCACATTACAAAAAAAAACAACAATTACAAAAAAAAGATCGGTACAAAAGCCAAAGTACAACTGGCGGTCTTATCACTAAGAGCGATCTCTTCCAGACAACCCATGAATGGAAAGATTTGCTGGATTAAAAACATGTTCGGTAGATGTCTAATAAATTAAACTGATTTGCTTAAAAACTAAAATTATTCATAAAACTATTATCTATCTATTTTAAATATTGCTAAATATTTATTAAGTTCTAACACACTTACAGATAGTATTCCATAAAATAAATAATATTCAATAAATACAATACATATGCAATATATATAAAGATTTTGAAATAAAATACATATATACATTTTACGACATATATAATAGAATATATAAACTTTTGTATGCAACACAAATAATATTATAGTATTTCGGAGAGGAAGTGTTTTTTACCATGTTCTTGAAAATAGGGAGACGTGTTTGATAACAGTATAAGAGTAGTTGCGTTTTAGATTTACCTTTTTTGGTGTGGGATATTAACGGCGTTTAATGGAATGGGTGAAAACTATAAACCTGCTCATGACCTACTATTATCGGAAAAGTCGGGAAGGTGACTATAATACTAGACTGTGTCTAACCCAAACCCACTTAGGGGATATTGTCGTCATTCTAATATAAGTGGTGTTAATGCGGCGTTGGCACTATCTAAATAAAATATATCAAAAATATTTAACTAAGATATAGCACTACCGTTCTTAAATCTGTAGGTAACTTCGATAAACCTGCTTTACTTCAAAGGTTTGGACGCCTAGTATGATAAATTTCAATTTCGCGTCAATTTATTTTTTGCTTAGTCCTTTTAATAATAAAAAATACAAATCTTTTTTTTTATGAGTTAAAATGTTTCTTAATATACGGGTAGGTATTTAATTATTACAAAATAATTTTCATAAATATATACACGTACTCGCGGGAAACTCTGGCTGCCCCTTTTTGGGATTTAGAACATAAACAGAAACATTCACACATTCAGTATGTGTGAATGTTTCCCACTAAACTTTGCGAGGTGGCTGAGTAATTCTGAAGCTGAAGCTCTGGCTAACTTTTTTAGGGTACATATCCGTGAGTACCTATACGTATTTATGGTAACTAAATCGTTGATCCCGAAAATCCCTTAAAAGCCCCAGTACCGTTAGTTGCCTCTTACGTACACCCATCGGTAGAAACGGGCTAGTGCTATTCTAAGGCGACACTACTCAATTTGCCAAAAGTGGCTGAAGAATTTCTAATTCTTTAGCTCTAGCTACTCTTGCTAGGGATTTATAGCCGTGAGTATATGTATGTAGGTATTCATTTGGATATGCCATCGCCGATGCACTTGTATTTTTCTATAAATATATTGTCATACCCAATGAAGCGACGGTATATTCAATTTAATTTACATTGAGTAAATAACATTATGGTTTAAATACACAATAATAAAAGAAACTGATGAGAAAATCTGGGATATGCAGGCAGGGTTTAGAAAGGGAATGGGATGTATGGATCAAATCTTCTCCTTGAGGTGCATCACAGAGAAGTTCTTAGCAAAGAACCAAAAAGTGTATTGCACCTTCATTAATAGCGATCGATACTCTCTGCCTACCCCAATGGGAATTAATGGCGTGAGTATATGTATGTACCTTCATTAATCTGGAGAAGGCGTATGATAGGGTAGTAAGAAAGAATTTGTGGAAGGTGTTGTGTAAGTTCGGGTTGGGGGGCAAACTTATACGTGCATTGGAGTCAATCTATGAGTGTTCCAGTGCATGTGTAAGAATAAACGGAGAAAACACGGACTGGTTCGAGATCTCCAAGGGTGTTCGACAGGGTTATGTAGCTTCTACCTGGCTCTTCAATCTGTTCATGGATGACACTGTTTGAAAGAACTACGCGAAAGTGATTATGGTCTGAGAATGGGAGGATTCATCATTAAATGCCTCTTATACGCTGACAATTAAGTATTACTTGCATCAACGGTAAATGAGTTGCAAGAGATGGTGAATATTGCGTGTCTTTTGAAAGAAAGGGCATGCGAGAGAATGTGGACAAAACCAAGGCAATGGTTTTCGAGAGAGAGGAAAGCATGACAGAATGTGAGATTACAATAGGTGACAAGAAAGTGGAACAAGTGAATGAGTTTGTATACCTGGGAAGTTTGTTTACTAGGGACGGAAAATGCGAGGAAGATATTGAAAGGAGAGTTAAAAAGGGCAATGCGGTAAATGGAACCATAAACAGTCTAATGTCGAGCCAGTCCCTGTCTGAATGGCACGAATGGCAGTACACAATGCTGTACTGGTTCCTACGCTGATGTATGGTAGTGAATGTTGGGCATGGCAAAAGAGGCATGAAAGTAGAGTGTATGCAGTAAAAATGAGATCCCTCAGAAGTATATGTACTTAATGTAAGGTTGTGCGCCACAGTGAAAAATAGTGTAATTAGTGAACGTTTAGGTTTGAATGATGACGTAGTGTGCAAGATAGAGAAAGGAATGTTAAGATGGTTTGGGCACATAGAGAGGATGGATGACAGTAAATTGGTGAAAGAGATCTATAGAGCCAACGTGGAAGGTAATGTGAGTAGAGGACGACCACGGAGGACACACCTGGACCAAATAAAGTGTGTTCAAAAAGGCCGGCGTCCGAAGTATGAAGAATAAAAATGCATGTATGAGAAGAATGATGAACGTAACAGAAGCAAGAGAGATTCAAAAGTCAAAAAGTCAAAAAGTTTATTTTTCAAAATAAAGTTAAATACTAACATTTTTTGAACGTCAAAGTTTTAAATTAATCGTTAATCCGTTGCTTCGGAAGGTGTTCGTAAAGAGAAGAAGCAACAAAGAAACTCTTTACATTCACATTTTTTCATTTTTTCAAAATATGGTTTGTACAATTTCAGTTTATAAACATGTTTTTACTTTACAAAAGATTTTCTAAGCGACCAAACCAAACGCTAGTTTGACATAATTAAAATAAATTGTCCATCACAAAAACCAATCACATAACGTGAGAAGAAAAATCCTCACCAGACAATTATTCCTAGGAATAACGAGGGAAGATTTATAGCTTTACGGACATGGTCATGTGCGCGTTGGATCCTTGTCGTTTAAAAAATCTTGAACACTGTAGTAAGATTTCTTTAAAAGCATGGCTTTAATTGCCTTTTTAAAAGATGCCACAGGCAATTCCAATATGTCAGAAGGGAGTTTATTGAACATTTTCAGGGATAGTCCCATAAAGGAGTTACTTACTTTATTAAGTCTCCACTTCGGTACGTTAAGTTTCTCCTTATTCCGAGTGTTAACAGTATGCCTATCACTAACTTTACTAAATTGGCCAATATTCTTTTTGGCATACATTAAATTCTCAAATATGTATTGGCAAGGGACAGTTAAAATGCCAATATCTTTAAATTTTTCGCGCAACGAATACCTCGACCTTAACATGTAAATAGATCGGATAGCTCGCTTTTGTAAGACAAAAACTTTATGAACATCAGCCGCTTTACCCCATAATAAAATACCGTACGACATAATACTATGAAAATAACTGAAATAAACAATGCGAGCTGTTTCTATGTCTGCTATTTCTCTAATCTTACGCACGGCATATGCTGCTGAGCTCAGCCTTTTAGAAAGTGTTAGTATATGGGGTCCCCATTGCAACTTAGAATCGATTATTATCCCTAGGAATTTTGTCTCTTTCACTAATTCTACTTTTTCACTGTCAATAACAATATTGGCGTCAACTTGCCTAACATTCGGTAAAGTAAATTTAATACATTTAGTTTTTTTGGCATTCAGAACCAGGTTATTTACAGTAAACCAATGCAATACCAGTGAGATAGCTTTATTTACGTCGTCAAGAGATGTAGAGGATCTCGCTACATTAAATATTAAAGATGTGTCATCTGCAAACATAACTATCTCAGAATACTTTTGTACCATAAATGGTAAATCATTAATATAAATCAGAAACAGTAATGGGCCAAGTATAGAACCTTGAGGAACGCCCATCTCTATTTCCGATCCTTTCGACGTGGTTCCATTAATATCTACCTTTAAAGTTCTTTTATCAAGATATGATGCCATTAATTTCAGTGCTTGCTCGTCAAAACCGTAATATTTAAGTTTAGTCAACGCTATTTCCTTTTTTACACAATCAAAAGCTTTTGTGAGGTCACAAAATATACCTAACGCATCCCGGGAGTTTTCCCATGAATTAAAAATATGTTTCATTAGTGACACTCCTGCATCTACAGTAGACCTACCTTTAGTAAAACCATATTGCTCGTCATGGAATATATTATTTTTATTGAAATATGAAAGCATTTGGTTGGACATGATTTTCTCGAAAACCTTACTGAGAACTGGTAAAATAGAAATAGGCCTATAGTTGGTAAAGTCCTGACTATCTCCTGATTTATGTAGTGGGATGAGCCTACTTAACTTCATACAGTCTGGAAATTCTCCTATATCTATACATTTATTAAAAAGTATCGTTAAATGGGGAGCGATTATATTTATTATTCTGTTTATGACGAAAACTGACATTCCTGTTATGTCTTCGGTTTTTTTAAGATTAATGGTTTTAAAATTTTTAATTATATCATTACTGTCAACATACTTGAAAGAAAACTGTGCTGTTGTTTTGGTAACATTTTGTTCCAACAACTCAAGAGCTTTTTGGGGACATGAATTTAATTTCTCTGTTGTCTGAGTGGGGGTATTTATAAAATGATTTTCAAAAATGTCAGCAATTTGTGATCTTGACTGTATCAGTTCATTATCTAATAATAAAAAGAGATCATGCGGGGACTTTAGTTTTCCAGTTTCACTGTTAATTATTTTCCAGACAGTCTTACTCTTGTTAGAAGAATTCTTAATTTTATGTTTTATGCATCTAGATTTAGCTTCACCACAAACTTTTTTGAAAATTTTTGAATAATTTCTGACATAAATAATAAAATCTTGGTTGAAGTTATAGGACTTTTCTCTATAAATGTTATATAGGTGATCTCTACTTATTCTAATTCCAGCGGTGGCCCATTCAGCAAAAGAGCATTTTGTATTACATAGTATTACCTTAGTTTTAAAGATTTTGTTAAATTCTGTTTTTAGCTCATTGATGAAAGAAAGACAATTCTCTAATGTTTCACTGCTTCTCATTGGGGGGCTGATGCTAGACCTAATATTATTTTCAAATAAGCTAAGTTTTTTTTTCAGTTATCTGTCTACATACAATTGACTTTTTCTTTTCAATGGTAAATTCTAAATTTATGAATTGTCCTTTGTGGTCTGAGGTAATGCTATCAAAAAGGAAGTGACCAGAGTAGTCACAATTGCAATAGATATTATCTAAACATGTTGCAGAGGTCGAGGTAATTCGGGTTGGCTCATTAAATACATTTAGAAGATTAAATGATTGAAAAAATGTTAAGATTCTCTCCTTTACTAGACCCTCACCTAATAAGTCAACATTGAAATCCCCACAAACTACAACCTCTCTGGAGCTGCGGGAAGCCATCCCCAAAGCATCCTCCATCGCTGCTTCAAAGATGTCATAGTTACCTTTGGGTGGGCGATATACACATAAAATTATATACTTGCTCAATTCAATGCATGAGATTTCTACATGTTGTTCAACAGAGAGTCTACAGATGTCTTTTCTTTCTTTAAATTTAATGTCTACATATAATAGTATCATACTACCCCCACACATTATGGACTCTCTGTTAAAACAACTGCCCACCATGTAATTCTTTAAACTAAAGTTCATTTGTTCTGTTTTTAACCAGTGTTCTGTCAAACAAAGTATTTTAACATTGTACTTATTAACGAATAACTCTAATTCTAATAATTTGCAGGAAAGGCTCTGTATGTTCTGATGAACTAGTGAAATATATGCCTTTTCCTTTGTCTTACTACCTAGTTTAAAGCTAAATTTGCAGATACATTAGTACTTGTACTAATAACTGCATCCAAGTCAGTTGAAATAGTTATGTTATTCAAATTAATAACATTATTGTATACTATATTACTAGCTAGTAACATAGCTAGACGTTTTTTAGAATAATCAGGTACTATCAAGGTACTCTTAGTCATTAATGATTTCTTAATATAATTATTTATATTAAAATTAACAATTTTTTGCCTATATCCCAAAGTCAAATTATATAGTAACATATTTAATTTATATATCCTAGTGTTAACCTTATAGCTAAGATGCTTGGAATATAGGAAGTCACTTATAATTATTTTTCTAACATTTAAATTAACTAACCTCTCAAATGATTTCTTTAAGTCACTTGGATTCACCTTATTACTTGAACCTATTAAAATAACTAAAGTAGTATTCGAGTCATATTGATCTTTTAAAATAGAATTTATTATTTGAGAGTAACTTGCTCCGGGCATACAAGTATTTAAAATACATTGGTCTAATTCTTTGTTTAAATGATGGCCAATGTTAACACCAAGAGAATCGGAGAAGACTAAAGTCCTCTGAGTCGACACACTTCTATTGTAGGCAAAAGTGGGCTTAACCATATTATTTATATTTTCAGGAGATACATCATTTATGACAGTCAGATTTGCCTGGATCGTACAAAGTGGCGATCTATAGTCTATGCCTACCTCAATGGGAACAAGTATAAGTAAAAAAAAATGATTTAGGTCACTTTTATCATCCCGGCGTTTCAATATTGTAAATGCTAATCTAGAACGACATGATAGTCCAGTGGGTAGAACACCCGCCCGAAAACAGAAGGACGTGAGTTCCAATCCTGGGTCGGGCCTACACCAATTTGTCTTTTCTAAAGTCATATGTGTGGTTAATTTATCATGGTTGTAAATGGTGAGGGAAAACATCGTGAGGAAACCCACATGGCTGAGTTGTACTTGTCATGTGACAGTGTATTCGTACAAAACGGCGATAGGCCTGCCCCCTATCACGTGAGTACACTGTGTAAGCAAGACGTGGGTACCTTCTCTGGACACTAGATGGCGCTGCCATGTGAGTTCAGAATCTTCAGAAGTATTGGTACCTCTGCCAACCCCTTCGGGGATAAACGGCGTGAACGTTTATGTAACGTTTATTATGTAATCTAGAACACATAATTTAGAGAAAGGGATACATCTGGGTTTGTGAATAATTAGAACCTAATAAAATTCTGAAGTGCTATGTTTAGAACCTATACTTAGGATTCTCATCAAAAGTTATATTTTTTCATTTTCAGGAGTCAGGTTACAACAAAATAAAAATACTTAACTTATCATACAACCTTATATTCTGGATTGGTATCCATGCTTTCGCTGGATTAGACGAACTTGTGCATCTGGATCTTAGTTACAACAGACTACGGTACATCTCATCGGATCTGTTTTGGGAGACACCCATTTTGGAGTATTTGGACTTATCTGGCAATGTTTTTGAATCCCTTAAAAATGAGCCTTTTTTGATGCACAGTGCGTTGAAGGTAAGAAGCAACTTCAATATTCGGTCATTACAACTCTTATCAAATGAATGAAAAATGTATTAGTCCCTTAAATAACCAATTCTAAGAGAACTTATGCAATTGAATAATTTTTTCTTCATTTTATTCTTTGTATCCTAGGCTTCATTTAAACAAAGGGTTTTTTCTCGATAATGCATTTCTAATTCATATTCTCAGGCATTTTACAGTTTACAATTTACATTTTACAATTATAGCGTATAAATATTGGTCAAATAACTTAACTACGATACGTTTACAGGTACTCAATCTAAACAACTGCAGAATAAAAGCGATGCCAGACAGACTATTTACAAGACTGCCGAATTTAAGAAAACTTGACTTGAGTGAGAACTACATGATAACTTTGAAACTAGAAGTACTGAAACCTCTTCAAAAACTTCAGCGTTTGGAACTCGGAAGCGAATACTGGCGATGTAACCCTGAGTTTATATCTATTGAAAATTGGATTTCTAGTAGAGGAATCACTTATGATCGAATATGTAAGAACACATCCCCGAAGATGATGGAAAAAATCATAGCGGCAGTTGCAGTCGAAAAAGAAGATGTAGACCTTAGGAAAGTGTGGAATATAACTTCAAACATCACAATTCCAAAAGTAAGAGCTACAGCGAAGAAGCCGACTCCATTTGAAGTCTTTGACAAGGAATTTTCTTCGCTACAAGCTTTGATAATGGGAGTCGAGATAGGTCTGGCCTTAGGTGTGATGGGCACATATATTTGGTTACGAAACATTTTAAAATGTGGCAAAAGTAGTTCAACGCCTCAAAGTCGGAGGCAAAGAATGCGCGCCCGTAGATTATTAGAACGTGAGATGACGGCTGGGTTATTATGGAGTAGTGTTATAAACCCGCAGTTGGAAACCCCGCCGACAATTCGGCGACAACTGTCTTTGCCGGATAGATGTCCTGCCTACCCTGTATATGGAATTCCAAATACTAGGAATCAACAGAATTCGAGGTCTTCAACGCCGCCGCCACCTTACAATGAATGCACTACTAGGATAAATTTAGATTAAGGATTTTTGATTATTAAGTTTAAAAAAGAACTGCTAGAAAAGTTTTGCGATGGAAAGGATGACTATGTTTTATATTTGTGATATGTTATGCATTTAAAATTGTATTTGATAATATAATAAATAAAAGACAAGTATTTTCTGTAAATCCATATATTAACTGATCATAAAATATACCGTTTATCACATTCTTATAATTTAACATTCCATAAAATAAATACATTTAGTCAGACTCATATTAGAATACAATTCTAATTTCTTATACTAACCCTAAACAAATATGATTAATATATCGCTGTATATAAAAATGTTCTATAAAAACATAGGAATTTTGTATTTTGTACGTTAATTAAAGTGGCACAATGTTATTAAAATATAATTGTATATGGCAATTCACAACTAAAGCGATAGTATATTTTTACAAAATATAGGAATGTGTAACTGACCTACATAATAATTAATAATATACAAATTACAATTTAAAATGAAAACAGTAATTTATCACTGTTTTTATTGTCAAGTAATGATTCGGCACATGTTTTCGTTATTTAATTTCATTATATAAATATCATAGTTTTTGGCAAAATAATTCAAAAGTTATAAACACAATCTTACGCAAAATTTTCAGCACTGGTTATTTTATAAAATAATATGCGATATTTACATTTCTCTTAAAACTATTTTGATTAAGTTATAAAAGCAAATATCAAATACATTAGTAATTATGGAATACGGATCCTGATAATATTATATTTAATAAAATGTCCATGTAAGTTATAATATAATCATAGATCGGATAATCGGATGCATATTTACCTAAACTTATTTTTTGGCTAAGAAAATATGGAGACGGCTTCTTTTTTCGGAATTGTCTTTTTCAATGTCGGGATTCGAAAAAAAACAGGGATTTTGAACTAATCGGATCGAATAGCCAAATCGTTAGAAAATTGCAAAGGAACACAAAACACCCGTACGCATGGCAAGCAAAGCGACGAATATTTTCAAGTAACTAATAGATAGATAAGATAACAAAAGACATGCATTACCGTGGTTTCTAGCACCTACCTGCACACAAACCGGTTTTGAGAATGCCGTCTCACTCGCACAAGCAGCCAAAGTTACCTATCCGTCTCACTCGCACATTCACATTTATAACGCTTTTTTGAACATAACGAGAATTGTAAATTCAAAACTGAAATTGATCTCCATTTATTTTTCGATATATTCCATAATAGTTAAAATCTTAACGTTAATAAATGTGCATCTAAGTGCACAACAAGCTTTACAATGTTATTCAAATATTGTTTTCAACGCAAATAATTACGGCTCCTCATTTAAAAACCTTTATTTGAGTGTGCATTCAATTATATTTATAACCAAAACGCTTACGGTATTCATCCCGAAACATTGGTTTTTTTTCCATACAAGTAATGTACATGCAAATAATATATTGTAATAGAAAACACTACAAACGTAATGAAAATACATTTAATTCTATATTCCGAACATTAATTGCATCAATTCCGAAATCCCGAAATCTTTACGATTAAGAAGTGCTTTCCATACTAAGCCGCCGGTCAACTTTAGGTTAATATGCATCCGATTATCCGATCTATGGTTATAATATAAAGTAAAAAAATATATTACAGGGAACTATAAGGTTCGTAACCATATGTGCATGCAGAGTATATGGTCTTAATGAGATAAAAAATTAAAATTCCTATTGGAAATTTTAATTATATTTAATTTTAATTATAAAAACTATGCTACTTGATTGATTAGAACTTTGAATTTTGTTTGCAAGCGATATATCAAAGATCAACTTCATATTTTTTTATACACTCTTAAATGCTACGGTTGTATCATTGTATGTTTAGTCGCACGCATATATATTTATTTATATGAAAAAACAATGTTTCTCCATTAAATCATTATCATACGAAAATAAATGATAGTAGAGGTGATATCAATTTCGATCATGTAATCTGTTACGCTTTTTGTGTTAGTTTGTTGTATCTGTACATTTATATACTCTTGCAAAGTAGAGATGCTTACGAAAAGTAATAATTAATAATGTAGGAAGGTAAAAATAATTTAATAATACGTCATATGAATTCCAAATCCTACTTCATTATAAACTTTACATTCTGGCTCCCTTTTCTCTAAAAACATAAATTTCCCTTTCTTCAATTATATATTAATACGAAAATTATGAAATACGAGTTGGCATTAATTTAGATCATTTTATCTTTTATGCTTGTTGCATTTTTTTATAAAATCTACCTATGTTTACGCTTTAGCAAAGTAGCGATAATAACGAAAAGTAATAAATAATAATGCAGGAAAGTAGAGCAGATCTAAAACTACGTTTAATAAATTCCACGTACTTCTTTATCAACCGTACAATGTGGCACATTATTTCTAAAAAACTATAATCGGCACCAAGTCTAATATTTTGAAATTATAAGATACATCCAATTACAAATATTTTAGAATATAAAAATAGACGCACTACTAATACTATGGCATTACATAATGTATCACAATATTCATACTTGTATATCATCGTTGTCGTGAATGAGTTGACTGATGTTTTCATACTCGGGTTGCTGTGAGAAAATACTCACGAGTCTACTAAACGAGGGTCTTAGTGTCGGCGTGTATGCCCAGCAGTCTAACATCAACTGGTATATTTCCTCAGGACAATCCTCAGGCCTTTCCAATCGTTCACCGTTTTCTATTAATTGTATTACCTGTAAAGGAAATGATGTTTTATGATAAGATTCTTTAGTTAATGAAAGGACAAATTTCGACCCTTGGAGACATACTAATATAATCAAATTTTCTTCTAAACTCAATTATGATGAGGATAAATACGGGAAATGCATGCCTAGCAGAATAAAGAGACTAAGAAAATTAAAGGGTCTTTTATAGGATGTGGAAAGAGTAAAAAAGATATAAAGAAAAGCATAGGCGTATTATTAAGTAATCGGCCTAGGAAGATATTTGAGGATTAAATAAGTGATGTATTACTAAACAATACAGAAGATGTAAAAATATAAAAAAGCGCATGAAAAAGTAGATGGAGAGATAAATTTTTTGAAATAATTTTTGCTAGTTCCATAACGTATTCCATCAATGAAATTTTAGCAATGGCATTATCATTAGTTCAACTAGCAATGGAACAGATGAGTAGAAGAGTAAAATTTTACTTTATGAAAGTGATATCCGTTAGGAATGTATTCCTTTACGATGCCATACAAAACTTGAGAAACCTCTTACCTCAACCCCTCTAAGTTCCCCATAGGGTTGTTTCCCATAGGTGTACATCTCCCACAGCGTGACACCATAGCTCCAAACATCGCTGGCATGAGAGAAAGCTCCATAGTTGTACGATTCAGGCGCGTACCACTTGATAGGCCATTTGCCGCCGAGACTCGCCTTGTAGTACGAGCTGTCGGCCGATAGAGCGCGTGAGAGGCCGAAGTCGCTGATTTTTACTTGGCTTCTATAATGAAAAAAAGGTGGTTTAAGAAAGACATGTCCAGGTTTTTTTTTAATTACACCCTTATATAAAGTTTTCTAACCTCTTACCTACTTTTCATTCTACTTAGAATCTGGGTTTTTTTCTCATATGCACATTAAACGATTCATATACTACAAACTATAAAAAAATACGATATTTTTACTGCTCTTAGCATTTTATGTAATACAATTAAATAGTGTCACAAACACAACTCTTAATTTTGAGGTGTATTATAAGATAAAAATACATACATATACACCTTGAAGGGGAAGCCAGAGCTAGGGAATCAGAAATTCCTCAGCCACTTTTGGAAGTTGCGTGGGGAAAAGATGGTGGAATAAAGGATAATAAATTAAATATGAATTCGTTTCATATGATACAGTTACAACCATTGACACTTTTAGACCTTAATTCCAACATCTCCAAGTAGAAAAACCCTGTAGCGAGCGAGCGAGCTATCAGTACACAATGACGCGCACGACATAGAAACGCTGACAGTGCAAGAAGAATCACATTCCACAGCAACACGAAACCAAGTAATATACGTCACACGCGTCATCAAGACTCGCCATACAAATCGTACATCGCGTAATCAAATTTTCTAAAACATTTACTATATATACAAGTTCTAACTTAATACAGTAGGACCGCGGTCCCCAAGCATACCACCGCCTGGCGGAAGATCTTCCCTTTTCCTCCACATTGGTGACCACCGACTACAGAACACGATGGCATCCTTCTAAGCACAAGGAGTCATTTGGATTGGCCAGACAAGTACGAGCAGCAAAAGGATATCAAAGGACAGCAGACAAAAAGAAGCGCTTCGAATCCACGGCTCAAGAGACACGACTCGCAGCACGGCAGCAATGGGACACGCAACGGGGCACCCACACCGTGGCTGTTGGAGTCAGCATTGAGGTTCCGGCACACATGGCCGTCGAGCATACACACACTGGCACGAAGATATGGAGTCAAAATTTCCTGTTGGAGGGGGAGTAATGTAGCGACGCGCTGTCAGTACACAATGACGCGCACTACATAGAAACGCTGACAGTGCAAGAAGAATCACATTCCACAGCAACACGAAACCAAGCAATATACGTCACACGCGTCATCAAGACTCGCCATACAAATCGTACATCGCGCAATCGAAGTTTCTAAAACATTTACTATTTATACAAGTTCCAACTTAATACAGTAGGACTGCGGTGCCCAGGCATACCACCGCCTGGCGGAAGATCTTTCCTTTTCTTCCACAACCCTATTTCCAACAACTCACTAAATACGAACCTGCTAGCCAGCAATATATTCCTAGCAGCCAAATCCCGATGCACGAACCGGCACTGCTCCAAATAGTCCATTCCGGCCGCGACCTGACCCGATCAAAGTCGTAATTCCGCAGTTAGACTAAACTTCTATCCGCACACAAACGCAATTCTTCAGTTAGACTAGTCTGCTATTTCCAACAACTCTAAGTAGATAGACCCTATTCCCAACATCTTAAAGACTCAATCGCTGGCGCCGTACATCTTCGAAGGGGTTGGGAGAGGCACTAATACTTCAGAACATCATGTGTCATTTTCATCTGATATTTAGAGTACGTTTTGATTGGACAGTCTACTCTCGTGACATAAAACCCCCTGGGGCAGGCCTATCACCTTTCTGTACTAATATACTGTCACATGAATAAGTACACTTAGCCAAGTAAACCCACACTTATTCTTACTAACCTGCTAGCCAGCAATATATTCCTAGCCGCCAAATCCCGATGCACAAATCGACATTGTTCCAAATAGTCCATTCCTGCCGCGACCTGACCCGCCCAAAGACGTAACTCTGCAGTTAGACTAGATACCTATTTCTAACATCCCTGAAACTCTAATCTCCCTATAAATAGTCTCTTTAAAAACACCTTCCGAATTTTGTCGTTCAAAAAGTATCTGTAAAGATTTTATTTTGAGTAAAAATCTTGATACTGTTATTAGTTCACAAACCTGCTAGCAAGCAATATATTTCTGGCAGCCAAGTCCCGATGCACAAACCGACATTGTTCCAAATATTCCATGCCTGCCGCGACCTGACCCGCCCAAAGTCGCAATTCTGCAGTTAGACTACCGCGTTGGTACCCCAGTATGTACTCTAGCAGGGAGCCTAGCGGGACTAACTCTTGCACCATTGCTAGGGGTGGACCCTGAGGAAAAAGAATATCGTATTTAGAATCTACCTACATACTTTAACCTCCTGACTACAGAGACAAGTTTTTTGCTGCGATCAAGTTGATGTTCGGAAATTGGCTTCAGAGTATGATATTTTCTAACAAAAAAAGATGAATAAATTATAATCGTGGAAAATCAAACTTTTCTTTATGTACTACATGTAGGACAAAGTAAAGGAAGGAATGTAGGAAAAGGGTCAGGGGACAAAGGCATTTTTCAAAGTATCATGAGCTATCACGGCTAATAACTAAGACCCCGCGCATCTGGCTACTAAACTACCCCTAGATGGCGCGGATGCTATATCGCGGTATCAAAGTGTTCTATTAACAAACTATAATTACTAAATATGAGTTAGTGCAAGACTGGCCAGTAAAGCAGTGAATGTAAAAACTAATACTCACCAAAGATACACCAATAAGACGCACAATACACTCGTGTTGTAATTGCATCATGAGACGCGCCTCGGCAAGAAACTCTCGACGAACTAGAGAAAAATATGGTTATTTTAATAAATTATTGTATTTTGATAAAATTATAAGTGTACTCATTTTGATATAGTAGCGCAGTAAGTATAAATAAGGGATGTTATTTACAAGGAAAATAAATGGCCCAACCCTTCAGTTGATAACACGTTTACATAAAATGACAATTACATGAAAGTTTTTTCTTTACAAATATGTTAAACGAATTTCACTTTAAATCAGATAATGTGATGAAATCAATAGCCGCAATCCTTTGACAAACTTTTATTATATTTCGAGACTCTTGTCATTCAGTTCACCGAAGATAACAATTCAAGCCATAATCAGTCATAATCTAAAATTATACAGCGTGTTGGTTTGACGGCGATTGTTACTTCAATATTAATTCGTATATTAAAGTTTAATGCTTAATATCCACCATATGAAATAAACAAAAAGATTAAAACCGCTTTAGCAGAAAAACTTACTTTCTCCATTAGATGGAAAACTGTGGTTATCTACACTAGCCTAGCGCACACACTCCTACCCGTATAATGTCTCACCCACACACAGAGAACAGCAGGCGCGTCATGTGACCATCTAGTCTTGCGCACACTTGCTCGTGACCGTATAAACCGCAGCACTATGACAGCAATGCAATTTTTTTTTTAATTTCGCGGCTATGTTTGATTTTTCTTTGAACTTATCGCCGCGCCTGGTGAGGCTGTGGTCTTAGTCGCCTCGTATTTCAATCCAGTATTAAATATGGGGTAGTGTAATTCAAACATTTTCAAGTAAAAAGATTGATGGATGTAAACAAAGCTAGAGAGGTTTGCCAGGATCGTACGAAGTGGCGATCGATAGTCTCTGCCTACCCCAATGGGAACTAATGGCGTGAGAATATGTATGTAAAAAATCTATCTCTATTAATTAACACCGACGATTATAACAAAACTGTCGTCCTAAATAATCAGCTACCGCTATTTTTGTTTTACTTTACATCTCTGCCTCCCCAAAGGGTAGTAACGGCGTGAGTATGTATGTAATGTATGTACTTCATGAGCGTAAGATAATAAAGTTAAAAACAAATAGAGACCCTCGAAACGATGCATTTACGTGGCATAAAATAAAGTGCGCAAGAGATACCTATTCATTCATTAACCGACATCGAAATTGGAGGAGTTCTTGGTGTTTACTAAACTCTCTCGGGGCTAAAGGGCTCTAAACGGGTGTATCTGTACTCTATCACAGTTAACTAAAGAATACGAATAAAAATACCTCACCCCGTTTTGATTGGCAGTGGCAGATCCGGGCTATCACCTTTATTTACGCAAAACGCAGAACATTTTGAGAATTAACATTATAAAACACCAACACTGAACTTTGCTGGTTCGTGTACGCCATATTTACTCAACACAATCACATAATCACAACACAAGATACTAAAACTGAACTCACACTCCGAAAATAATTGCGAAAAATCAAAGTGACATCCAATCATAAGCGACACAAACACAATGAGCTACAAACAACTAACTTAGTACTAATACTGTTCCTTTGATAAAATGCCGACAAGCCCGCCCGACTTGATACGTATGCAGATTTTGAATTTCGCGGCGATCGATGTTTACGAATTATGAATTTTTCTCTGAACATACTGCCGCATTCCAACGCAGTATTAACTATGGGGTAGTGTTATTCAAATTTATCACGTCAAATAATAACATGTAAAAAATAAGAAGATATTAGAAGCTAAGTTCGATTGATTACTTTACTGGCCTTGATTTGATTTGGCCTCCGGTTAAGGGTCACGGCGGGTCGCAGCTGTCAGCTGAGTTGCCCGCCTTGTCATCGCGTTTCACGCACACATTGAGCTTGTTGGTGTCAATAGTACTACTTTCTTAGTGCAAATTTTAAGAAAATTTGAAAAAAAATAAGTGTGTTTTTTTTCAACGAATTCTGCCTCTATACGTGATAATTAATCATACTTTTCATTGAAAACAGTCGTTACAATTACACCCTGTATATTAGTAGCTTCTTCACCGAACCTACTACCATCACCAAACTAACCTCTATTATCAGCAGGGTTGGTGGTGTCCATATGTCGTTCGTGCAAAGTTTTCACAGCGACGGGTACATTCTGTCCACGGCTGGATAGTACTCCTCGGACTACGGAACCGAATTCTCCCTCGCCTAGTACCGCTCCGAGTGTTAGGTCACTCATTGGTATGAACTCTGGAATAACATTATGGGGTAAAATTGGGCACAGGATGGGTAGATGGTGATTGATAGAGGTCACAGGACATAAGTATGTCTGACTAGAACAAAAACATAAATCACGTAAGTGTCACAGTATTATATGTAATGTGTTTTTAAATGTTGTTTCTATATTATACATATTTTGAATTTTTTCGAAATGAAGTACAATTACTTGTTAAGTTGTAATCAATTGAAATTAATGGAGTCGGTTGAGTATAGTTAATATTTTTTGTAGATAAAATTTACTATAAATTTTAAAAGAAACAGATTATGTTATTTGTGAAATAAAGTTTCCGTAACGTTAGTCAACAAGATCAAATATAAGAAGCTGAGACTAGAACAAAGTAACAAACACTATCGGATTTGTTTGGAGTATGAAAATAGAGACCAATTTAAATTACATCAACTAAGAACTCAACGATCATAGTGGAAAAATTGTCTTAGGTCACCAAATATAATATTTGCTGTATTTAAACAATAACTCTTACCTTGCAGTGTGGCTAGCTGTCCATCCGAGTTAATAGAAATCTCATTGTAATTTTCAACAAGTGCTGTCACTGTGCTATTTCTCACTGGCACCTTATATGTTTCCCCATCATCTTGATTTGAAAAATCATTATTATTTAACGTGTCATTCATACTGAAGTCGGATGAAAATGACAAGTTTCTAGTTAATAGTTCGAAGTCGTTTTGGTCTGAAGAGTTGACGGGTGATGAGATATCTTGGTTGGATAGTATGTCCTGTTTTGGCAGTTTTAGAGCGTTTCTGTGTTGCGATTTTTTTATTCGAGGCATTGTGGAGAACTGGAAATAAAAGAATGTCGAATAGAAAAACTAATTACGGTGTTCACCGAAAGAATAATAATAAAGATATAATGTTCTGAAGTAGAAGTGCAATTAGCAGTTTTATGGTGGAGAACACCTTGGGATTGGTTTGGGATGGTATTGATTAAACAAAACTTCAATTTTAGTTGTGAATATAAAGCGTTTTAAGGCTACGGTATGAATCTCAACTCAAACGATCACGCCGTATATCCCCGAAGGGGTTGGCAGAGGTGCTAATACTTCTAAACATCATGTGACATTGTCACCTGGTGCTCAGAGTACCCACGTTTTGCTTGGACAGTGTACTCACGTGATAGCCGGCAGGCCTATCGCTGTTATCTACGAATACACTGTCACATGACTAAATACAACTCAGCCATGTGGGTTTCCTCACGATGTTGTCCCTCACCGTTAACAACCATGATTAATTAACCACACAGATGTCTTTAGAAAAGACAAATCGGTGTAGGCCCGATGCGGGATTTGAACCCTCATCGTCTGCACGATAAGCGGTGTACCCACTGAGCTATCACGGTTGCTTTTTGCGGTTTATTCACGGAAGGAAACTAAGATGAATATTTGTCATATTTTTTTAGTATGAAAAAAATAAGTAGAGCTCTTAACGTGAATGGTTTGAGCTTCAGTTGAGCTGAGCTGTAAACATATCAACAGACGATCACTAGCCTCGGACTTAGCAAGGTCATGGAATAAAACATAGCAATTTTCACCTTCTTCTGTACATTTGAAATAATAAAACTTACTCCAATGCATAATCATAACTATTGAGGTAAGTTTGGGGCTTTTTATGTTATTGTTGACTGACCAGACTTTTAAGTTGAAATGGAGACATAAGCATGTTTCAATTTATGTAGCCTTGTTGAACTTAATTAAAAACCTTTTTTTAATAATATTGTTGTTCAATGGAGACACATCACTAAACTATCTTTTTTTATTTATAACCCTAAGTAAAGGTAGCTAAGGTGTTCCTTACATCAGGCAGTGGCGGTTTGGAGCTGGGCGGTACAGGCTCAGCCAGCTTGGTGGGCAGCCCGTCCCGCACCGCGCTGTAGTGCTGGATCAGCTGCTCTAGGGACTCCAAGTATGGGCCATCGTCGATGAATAGCCATTGTTTCTGTTCACAATTACATATGGATACATTTAGTATAAAACAAATAGAGAAATCGTAATAATTTGAACGAGACTTAATAAAATTTGAGAAGAAACTGTGGTGAAACGAAATTATTGCCATCAGGGTCCTCGACTCGAAGGACCAAATTTTAAATAGGCACTAAAAATTTGAAGACTTTTTAATGAGTACAGCGTTTTGTCTGATATTCAAAAACTCAACTTCTGCTGCCTGAAGATATGTTACATTATTATATGATTACTAATAGTAAAGTTGCTTATATTACCTAAGGCAATACTCTTTTCTCAATGCGTATAATAAAGTTGTAGGGAATCCCACCACTGAGCAGTGGCGGGAGTACGTAGCAATCGCCGTGCGTATCGCTGTACCAGACAAGTAAACATAACATATACTCACGGCTATAAATCCCTGGAAGGGGTAGCCAGAGCTAAGGAATTGGAAGCCACTTTTGGAGAGTTGAGTGGGAGAAAGATGGTAAAATAAAGGTTGTTGGTAACGGGTCTCCAACCACATCGCCCAAAAATCCTTTAAAAGCCCCAATACCGTTAGTCGCCTCTTACGCACACCTATCGGAAGAAATGGGGTAGTGTTATTCTAAGCCGACACTACACAGCTGCACAGACAAGTAATATACCTTAATATTATATTAACTAAGCGTGGATTTTTGATACCCATGATGTGGACGGTAATGTTATTAGAAAACGACGTCGGAGGACTCATTTGTATCAAATAGCGAGTGTCCTCAAAAAGGCAGGCCTCCGAAGTGTAAAGAATAAAAGAGCATTGTATGAGAAGATCGATGGATGCAAACGAAGCTAGAGAGGTTTGTCAGGATCGTACATAGTGACGACCGATATTCTCTGCCTGTCCCAATGGGAACTTATTGCGTGAGTATACGTATGTTTGTATTATTTAAGACAATATGGTAAGGAATCCCGCCACTGAGCATAGTGAGCACGTAGCAATGGCGGTGCGTGTCGCTGTATCGGACCAGGAATATAGATTATATTACCTAAGCCAATCTGGCGACCTCTAGGCCACGTACTTACTCGCACACTAGCAGCATCATAAAAATATCTACATTGCGGTATCTGACGGTTTTTCTAAGCATACATTCAAATTATAAGTTGGTACACAGCAAAGTGACCTGGCCAGCACATCTTTTCTATTCTTACAGTGGTGACCCCGACGTCATATGATCGCGCAACCTTCTGATACATTTCTAAATCTACCCTCAACTTCTACTTCTCGCTTACGTTACCACACCAATCATTCAGCAAAGCATCTAAATGCACACAATCACCGGTCTCATTGCTCACACTGAACTTGGTAATTGGCAACAGATACCAATCACAAAAATCCTCCTAGCTCTTCGATATTGTCTATCGACTACGAGAATTATGAGTTAGTACACAGCAGGGTGTTGTGGTCATATATGCTTACCTCAGTGCGTATAATAAAGTTGTAAGGAATCCCGCCACTGAGCATAGTGAGTACGTAGCAATGGCGGTGCGTATCGCTGTACCGGACCAGGAATACTCCATCCGCAGAGGCGCCCCCTAGTTGGTGTGTTCGGCAATATTCGTGGAGACAACATACGGCCTCGTCGCGGTTTAGTGTTCCGTGGTACCATTGCGAGCGAGACGTTCTGGGGGGATCTGGTTTGTGGTTTTCTGGAATAGAAATAGTTATATACAGCCTTTACTTTTTACTCGTATATGTTAACACACTACGCTACACTTTATTTAATTAAAAGATATTAACCGGTTAACATTTAATAAACATTTAAAAAGCTGGGCGCAGCCTATGAATGACGTCATTGGTCAACACTTATAATCTAAATATGTGGAATACTAAATTTTCTCCTTTTGTATTGTATTGTTTTTAAAATGAGTGTTTCCCTCAAAAGGTCTTGTACTTTACGTCTATTATAGGTAATTACAAGCTGGCATAAATTGGCCAAAATATTATTTAAAACTCCAAACAAGAATATACATACTCAGTAATTGGTAGCACTCTGTGTGACCGTAATGTTTAGCTAGATCTGCGGGGGTTTCCTTCGCTAGGGTGCGAGGGTGGGCGGGCGCTCCAAGACGAAGTAATGTCTGGAAACGACAAAATTTTGTATTGATACTGTATTACGATTGTAAATACTCCATAAAAAAAGATGAGATAGATTTATTTACACATTTTACTGCTGTGAATGTTCTGCCCTTTGCAACATATTTATTGACATTTATATTTTCACAATAAAATGACATAAATACTGCCAACAAAAACAGCGCATTAACAAAGACTGTTTAACCAAGCGCTCACACAAAATTTAAGAACTAAGAAGTCTAAATTAAATTAAATTATGAAGTTTAAATTTAATTAAACTCATTCTAAGAGTTTGACGGGATTGTTTTTAAATTATTTTTAGGTGTTAGATTTTTCATAAAGACTAATACATCTTCATTAAACCTAATCTTACCTTAATACACTCAATATGTCCTCGCATAGCGGCTTCATGTAAGGGCACTTGTCCGGTGGGCGCATGCCGCATCTGATAGTTGGCGCGGCCGACCGATATTAGTAGCTCTGTGGTGCTCGGCAGGTTGTTTTGGCATGTGTACTGGGGAATAACATGATTTGTAAGTATATTAGTAGTTAATAATTGTTCAGAAGTGGGAGTAATATCGGTGTTAATACACGTTTAAAAATGTATGTTGTGAAGCAAGGCTGGTTTTTGTAACAAATCTTGCTCAGCCTGTAAATGCTGGTAGCGAAAACTTAGGAAACTATAAAATAAATATGGGGTTATAGAACGTAACATAAACATATAAACGTTCACGCCGTTTATCCCCGAAGGGGTTGGCAGAGGTACCAATACTCCTGAACTCACATGGCAAGCGCCATCTAGTTTCCAGAGAAGGTACCCACGTTTTGCTTAGACAGTGTACTCACGTGATAGGGGTTATAGAAACAAGCATAAAAAATATGATGCAAGGCTAATATGATTTGTAATAAAAAGTATTGGGCTGCATGTAAAGATTTCAATTTACTGGTCAGTAAATTGTATGGTTTACTTAGCATTTGCTGAGTGTGGAAATATAATTAAATAAAAGGGAAAAAAATATTTATCAATATTTCATAGTATTGTTCAATAAACCGTAGTTTCGTACAGAGCGACTAATGAGACTGTTGCATTTTATGTGATTTTTGGGCGATATAGCAGTAACTTTCGAAAGAGAACTTAACAGACAAATTCGCGTTAAAAAACTTACATGCAAAGGAGTATATCCAAAGGAGTCGCGAACATTAACAGTCGCATCGCTCTCAATAAGTTTCTCCAAGATTTTGTCATGACCAGCTTTCGCAGCAATATGTACTGCAGTCTGCCCCTCTTGGTTCTTCGCGTCTCGACCCTGGTACTTGCCCCTGGCCAAGATGTGAGATACGATGTTTAGGTCACCGGCGTTCGTTGCTCTGGAAGAAAGAAGTTTTGGTTTTTTGGTGATTATTGTTTAAATTAATAACCAGTTTGCAGATGCCCCGGTAAAAGCAAATTTATTTATTAAACTGAATTGTAGTTTGAGCAGCATATTGATGTGGTGTCGATAAAAGGGCATTATCAGAAAATTACATTTTATCCTATTCATTACAGCGGGTGTAATAAAAAGCAACTCTGAGAATTGGGGCTTAATTGATAGTTGAGCGATATAGCTGGAGACCCAACTACCCTAATTATACCATCTTTATCCCACTCTAATTCTAGCAACGGCAACCCTTTTTTGGGATTTATAGGCGTGATGTTTGTATACTGGACAAAGACCTTCTAGAAAAAACTCAGCAACTGATCCTGCGCATCCCGCAGTTATCGTCTTCCGGCAACCTTCACTTTGCGTCGATCATTATCCTATAAAATACTTGATACAACAATTGTAAGACTTTGAATTATAAATTTCTACAGAAGTTTGAGAGCGGTAATAATACGTAAACAAAATATAATTTGGTAATTTTTGTGACATGTTTGTTATGAATGTTCCTATTTAATTTAACGACGATTTACCTAATTAATTTTAAGAGCTGGTCGCTCGTGATAATCGAGATCATTCGAAATTCTTAGTTAGTGCATAGCCAATCAGAATTAAAGATGTTCTTTATCAATACGGCGACTTTCGTTTTCACAATCAGCAAACTATTTTCGACATTCTTAATAATATAATAGCTTTTGTCAAATATCCCTAGAACATGCACGTTAATTCAATTTATCAAATGGCCTTACAAAAACACATGTTTCCTTAACACATTTTGGGCAAGATTAACCTCATGCACAGATTAGCCTGTAAGTAATTTAAATAATTCGGTAATTGTCACGCTCGGTGTCTGAGTCACACCACAAACAGTATTTTAAATGGTTAAGACAAACAATGAGTCACTTCAGCCCACACCGCACAGATGTAGTGGAGACCAAATATGAGTAACGATAACTCAATAAAGAAAATACAGACAACTTAGTTGTTTTATTAATAGTGTCACTATGATACGACACTTATGACTAATAAAAACTGTGTCAATAGAATTTTTATTTAATTTGGTAATTTTTTGGTACTACTACATTCAACAATATTAAATATAGGTTTCATAAATTATACTTAAATGTCTTATGCAGTTTGTATTTTAAAAAGTTTATTAAAAAGGTAGT
Organism: Bedellia somnulentella; assembly: GCA_963576735.1. Lineage (NCBI taxonomy): Eukaryota > Metazoa > Arthropoda > Insecta > Lepidoptera > Bedelliidae > Bedellia > Bedellia somnulentella. Next base: position 14,294,626 of record OY755174.1, on the reverse strand, counting down.
ATATTATAAAGAAGTTCAGTTTGTAGGGATGAATTGTTTAGCCCTACCGAACCTTTTTCATACCGGCCTTTTTTACAAAATAAATTTTATAAAAATTGTATTGTTACAATATACTGTAAAAGTACAATATAAGTAGGTACTGCCAAATGTACAAACTTAGTAAATTACACTTGTTAACGAATTTGTATTAAATGCGACCTTGTGGGAACATCTTGAATCCTAAAGTTATTTAATGGATACATATGTCATAAAATACTACGCAGTAATACCACAAGATTTAGTTGAAAAACGAGTAGTGAATCTATAGTCAGAATAACAGCTACATTTGCTCATGAATTATAGTTTTGTACAGAATATTTAACCGCTATTAGTTTTAGGTATTTTAAGCATCGCAGTAATTTTGGGCTTCTCTTAATCTATTTAAAACAGATACATGCGATGCGAATAATAAAATACATACATATATTGAGAGTTTGATTAACGGAAGCTAAGTCAAAACAATACGTGAAATCCAAGACAATGGGAAATATTATGGACCTGTAGAAATGTTGGTCAACTCTTTTGTTTTTCGAGAGAAAGTAACCAGTATTTTGAACCAAATCTTAATACCAAAACATATAGTTTTAGTAGCTACATATTCCCAAACAGGTGCCAGAGGTGCTGATTCTTGAAATTTATTATCTGATTTTCAGAGTACTCTACTTTTCCTAAGACAGTGTATTCACGTGATTTCTTCTCCATCGCAGCGGATAATCACGTGCGAAAATATTTTGCTTAGTATACGTATATGTACTTATGTCTTTTTTTTTTGCTTTTCATGGATGCCTTTTCTTTACCATTGACATGTCCATTATTCTTAACCCTGAACGTGATGAATATTTGGATCCTATGCCTATGCTAAAAAATGTTATTTACTACAAGTAAACATTGTTATAAAATAAAATGAAAAATTTTCTTTCATTCATTCATCAATAAAATGATATGCTGTGACTGAATGGGATTCACTAAACACGTAGATCAAAGTCGTATAAGAGATCATTGTATTGAGAAGCCGAAACTACAAGTGGATTCATTAAATAATTGCCTGTAGGGGGAATTTAGGGCAATTTATGTAACACTCGTCTTAATAGAACTTCCTTCTTCGTTCCAAGTTAATTAACATTTCAATGAAAGTACAACAAACCTAACGAGCTTTCATGAATGCACTGTACTCGTTATTATTCTCTACATTGGAGGAAACAATAACATAACGTTCATGTTGGTCATAAATTTTTTGCATATAATAACAAAAAATATAATTCGTTCTTTTTTAGTTACCAAAGCCTACGAGAAAGCCAAGTTTCGCCTTGATCTTTAAAGTGTTTGTCATTTTTTATGCTTCCTATTGGTTCCGTGGGCAGTTACATAAACAATATAGATTCCGAGCATTCTTTCGTTTCGCTATTTTACTGTCATCCATACGTTCCATGTGCTTAAACTACCTTACCGCTACTCTTTCTATTGTGTACAAAACGTCATATTTCGGACCATATTGTTAACACGTAGCACTTATTTATACTGATTCTGTCGCACAGCCTTCTATTACGTAAACTTCCGACGGAACTCATTTCCACTGCTTTGACTCTTACTCTACTTTCATATTTCTATTAATTGTAATATTGTTGGGTATTTACCCAACATTCACTAACTTAAATTAGCTTAGGAATCAGATCTTGATTATGCACTGCCATTAAAGTCTTTTCAGACAACAACTGGCTAATTATTAGACTAATTAGACTGAGTCTTAGAGATGATTAGACTGTTCATGGCTTAATTTACCGTATTTGCATTACTTTTCTCTCAATATCTTCCCCACAATTGCCATAAAAAATCTCGCAGATATACTCATTATTTCAGTTGTTCCAATGTCTTACCATCTATTTCATAACAATTACCCTCAATCTCTTCAAATTCATTCACCATTGATGCAAACGTAACACTTGATCTTCAGCATATAAAAATCATAAAAAATATCTTACTTAATGGTACAATTACTTTTATATCAGTGGGAATTTAATTTACAACGAAACACGTGTTACTGTTTCAAAGTTTGTAATGTTTCAACATTTTTTATGGAGATAAGGAGGTACTTTTATTCAAATAAAAAGAATTTTAAGTAGTTGTCACCTTGATGTGATGACTTAACCAGGCCTTATGATATTTTGCATACCTTGAAGTACAGAAGAGTTTTGGTTTATAATCATCATGTTTTGAAGGAAAAATCTTCTATAGTAGTAGCATTGTGACCAACACAGCATAAGCGTTGAGACAAAATATATGATGAAATATGCTGGATATAGATTGTAAAAGCAAATTTTCAGCAATAATTGTGCTGAATAAGATTAAATCACTTGTTTTAGACACATATTGGAAAATAACTTTGACTTTTATACAAACACTATGATTTCAAAGTAAAGTTCGCGTTTTCATTTATTTATTACATATGTTTTATTCTCGCGATATATCTCTTCTCTTACTTATTCTACAAACTCTTCACAACTTTGCCAATTTATTTTTTACAGTGGTAAGTTATAAGTTGTTGTTTTAAGACAATGAATAAAAACTTATTGCTTTAATTATTTATTAAGTTTGTATGTTTTAAGCAGGTATAATATTTTGAATGTTATTCAATTAATTAATTTCGCACTGGCAGCCATTGACACGGTAGCTCAATCGGCAGAGCGACGGGGGCGTGTACCCGAGGTCGCGGGTTCGATTCCCGCCTGCGTCGAAATTTTTCTTTCCTTTATTTATCCTTTATTTATTAGGTATAATATTATTGTATGTGTAACAAATCACATTATGCATGAATGCTGTCAGATTTAGATGGTATGGTCTGTGTACCAGACTGCTGATAATTACATATATAATCTAAAGTGGGTTGGGTAATCAATCATTGCAGTTCCCCAATCAAGTCTACTTTGAATAGGGTAGGAGCTGTCCACCACACTGACTTAGTGACAGTTACAACGACTGTCGACGAGTTGTGATAGTAACTGGGATCAACATCTTAATGTTTAGCACTGAATCATAGTATTTATGTATCTATTTTATGTTCTTAGTTAAATCTTCCAAGTTAAATATGTGAGTTTACTCCTCAGATTAGACCTATACCTCTGAATTGTAGAGTTTATAACTTGAACTTTTTCTGCTAACCTAAAAAAACCACAATCCTACTCATATGGCCGATTTCTGAATTAAGTACTCAAGCTGAGTATGACTTAAGTATCATTTTGTCTCATTTAGTTGTTAAGATTCAATGCGACAGAATGATACTTAAGTTGTTCTCAGCTGGAATACTCAATTCAGAAATTGGGCGTTAGCTGGTATAAAATTCACTTACCTGTGTAATAAATTAGTAGTTCCCTGAGTCCTTGATTCATGTGGTGGAGGCTGGCCCTTACATACAATGGAGAGTGGAGTAATTAGTCTATTGGAGTCACTTCGGTAGTGCTGTATGAGAGTATCTAGTCCATGAACTGTAGTTTGCTCTTCAATAGAGAATAAGGCATCCTCATCATGGCGCCGTATTTGATAGTGGACTACTGATCCCTGTATAAAATATTACAGTATAGCTCATGCAAAACTTTCATTGTAGACATTTTTTTATTCCTTTTGTCAGTTATTTTTTAATTTTATTACAGGCTTATAATAAGCTTCACCTGTATGTATGTATGTTACCAACTTCTTTGGACTAAATTTTGACCCACTTTTAACAGGCAGTTTAAATTCAAACTTTTTACACTTATCAAGAATCAGAGACAATATAATTATTTCATAAGTTTATCTTTTATCCTGATAGTGATAATGTTCAACTAGATAAAAAAATTACAGTTGGTTCAGGACTAAATGGTAAAAATTTAGTTCTGAGCCATACTTTTCAACTATCACGCAACCCATGCTTTTTTACATTAATACTACAATTTTTTTATCGTTACCATTTTCAGCTTATATTAAAAATATTTTTTAACTTTTTAGTTTATACTGCTTAAAGGGCATGATTTTATTATGTTAACTATATTTATTTTTCACTTTTTAGTCTTGCACAAAATCAAATTGTTTATTACTTTTAAAGCTCTCTAAACTAAAAAGTAAAAAACAATTCTAATTATAAGCTGAAAATTTATTATCTGAGGATTTGTATTTGCAAAGATCATTTTATTCAAAATATTCTTTTTAAAATTAAATACACAGTTTAAATTAATTTAAATGTAGCAATCCACAATAAAAAATATATTCAATAGTTAAGCTTCAATTTCATTTATAATTAGATACAAATCCCTATGAGGGTCTGGAAGCTGTTCTATAGTAAATGATACAACATTTTTTGATATATGTGGCAAAATCAGAGCATTAAATTTTTAACGAAAAGTAATCTTCATCACTTTAAATCTTATGGAATATACTTTTTATTGCTAATAATTAAGAAGATTTTGCTTAGGTTAGGTGCACTTACTTTGTGTAATACTGATAGTACATAGTCACCAGGTGATGTATTACTTTCCCTAACTAAAAATACTCCATCTTCGCCTTCTGAAAAGTGATAGAAAAATCTTAGCATAACCTATATTATTAAAATTTACAAGCAGCTGCATATAAGAAAGTAAATTAGTGACTAATAAAAGATCAAAAACAAAACAAACCTTCTTTTAGCAGACTCTCTGCATTTTCTCGGGATATTTTCCCATGGAACCAGTTTTCGTTATCCTCTTTATTCATTCCTAATAAGACAGAATTCATCTGAAAATAGAATTGAACTTGTTAACTTTTAGAACTTGTTTGCCTAGAACACTTTAATTGATTTCACAAAGAATTCCTACGAACGTACGTAATAAAGTAAAATGTATATGTTAGCACTTTGACAAATCACTATAAGTAACTCCTTATTCGATTTTTACTGTAATCTGCAGCATTTTAAAACTTCTTACTACTATTTCAATCATAAAATCACGAATGTTGGTTGTGTATTTTGAACACAGTTTAGTTATAGTTAAAAAGTAAAGTAAAGTAAAGTTATTTATTAGCAACTCAGTCAGACAAACAAGTTTTAAGTGAATGAACGAATTAAAGTGAACGAAGATTGAATTGAAGTGACAGACTGGCGCAGGGAGTGAACTAGTGTTGTGCTGCTTTGATTGATATCAAAAATTTGTTTTTGCGAAGCATTTGTTTTATTTCCAAATTTCAAATTATTCGAATTCCCAAACGCGGTGTCATTGGGTGTCACACATGATAGAGTTTAAAACAGTTGCTTTTAGATATTAGTTTGGTTTTTGTTATAGTTTATAGGTTGTCAGTTGTTACAAATAAGTGGAATGTGTGAGTGAATTTATCTATTATTTTATTTTACAATACCTAATCAAAGAAAGTAAAAACTTTATTCTCCTCTTGAGGACAAACAATACATAAAATTAAATAAATAGAATAAAGCACTTAAAATTTATAATAAATTATTAAAGTAAAGATAATTTAACAACCGTGATAGCTTAGTGGGTAGGACACCGCTTATCGTGCAGATGATTAGGGTTCAAATCCCGGGTTAGGCCTACACCAATGTGTGGTTAATTAAGCGGCGATAGACCTGCCCCCTATTACGTGCGTACACTGTCAAAGCGTGGGAACTATGAAAACTAGGTGACAATGTTACGTGATGTTCAGAAGTATTATTATCTCTGCCAACCCCTTCGGGGATATACGGCATGAACGTTTGAGTTCAGTTTGCGTTTGCTAATTTAAATAATTTACATACATCCACTCCTAGTGCTCAAACCACCTTAATTCCATTCTTACCGGGGCGTATACCCGGAGGTGGTGGATTGGATTCCCGCTGGTGTCGAAATGTTTCTTTCCTTTATTTATTAATTCCATCCTTATTAAAGAAATATGAGAGAAGACAAAGATCTTGTGTTCAGAGAATCTATAAATAGTATATCTACCCCGATGGAAATTAATGCCTTGAAAGTAGACTTTCTCGATTTGAGCGTGTTCGTGTAGACCGCACTTTATAGAAATTTGACACGTCTATTAATTTTTAATATTCCTCGTTAATATCTGTTTCAGGATAATAAATATTATCTACAATAAATATTAAGAGGTAGGGACCTTAATATAATGATATTCCTGATACCCCTAATATCACTATCCCAAGGAGGCTGTTAATTGTTTGTTGACCACGGAGAGATCAAGGTCAAACAGAAAATAACTTCGTTACAATTATTCCCGCGTTAATGTTTTTCTCGTGCGTCCCGACGTGTTTCATTTTCATTACATACTCGTATTGTGCTATACCGCGCCGCGCCGCGCCGCTGTTTGGTTAGGGCATTGCAGCAGATAAATAATCTACTATGTGAAAATTAGTACTATTCTATGTTTAGCAACACTTCAATATGCACTCAATATTAGGAGATTCGGGAGGGTGATATGAAAGGGAAAGCTAGTGACGCTTATTTTTCCTATGATATTTAACAAACATACATATACTCACGGCCATAAATTCCTAGAAGGGGTAGTCAGAGCTAAGGAATTAGAAATTCCTCAGCCACTTTTGGAAAATTGAGTGGGGAAAAGATGGTAAAGTAAAGGTTGTTGGTGATGGGTCTCCAACCGCATCGCCCAAAAATCCCTTAAAAGCCCCAATACCGTAATCAACCAAGCTCTGTATTGTCGGCTTTGAATAGTACTACCCATTTTCTTCCCGTGGGTGTTCGTAAAAGGCGACTAATGTATTGGAGCATTTTAGGTGATTGTCAGGCGATGCGGTTGGAGACCCGTCACCAAAAACCAATAATCAACATCCGTTATTTTTCAATCATTTCTCACTCAACTTTAAAAGAGTCTGAGGAATTGGACTAGCCTTATTCTAAAGCTCTGGCTAAGCCTTCTAAAGATTTATAGCCATGAGTGTATTTATGACTGTATGTACTAATTCAGCATGGGTGGGTACCCTTATCAGATGGAAATCCAGCTAAAGGTTTTTTAATTAGGTTGCTGCTTGCACTGGATTTTAGAAGTATCCCTATATAAAAACGACTTTGTTGTAACCTTACAATAATTTTAAAAAACATTTTTAACTGAATCTTACACCTTATCCGCCCAAAAATCACTTTAAAAGCCCACTGGGTCATGAACCCTTAGTCGCCTCTTACGATCACACACGGGAAGAAATGGGGTGGGGTACTGCTATTCTAAGCCGACACAGCATTGCTATTGTGATATATACTTATGATGAAAAATGCATAGCGAGATAGTAGTAAATTACATATAATATTCAAATTTATTTAATTGTTTTATACATATGGAATTGATTTGCCTTGTTACATTGGATTCTATACATTAAATAAATTCGTAGCTTTTTGGTAATTATTTTATGGATCGGTATATCCACATATACCGTAAACAATATATTTTTTGTTGCAGCCTTACTCTAATTTGATTCCAAAAAATTATAACTTTACTTTTATTACGAACACATTTTACCAAATAACACCTTGCGCTCTAAGTCTAGAAACTTTATATAAAAATATAAACAAATATTATTGTCCTCACCTCTAATATCACAAATGACGTCATCTTTGTTTTCATTATCCAATAACACATTAAAACTAAAATAGTTCGTTGCTGTCTATGTAAGACATAGCAAAACAACTTCACTGCACATTTTTACCTATGTTCTTCACTAAAACTTGATATAATATTTTTGTTGAATTTAGTTTTAAAGGCCTGCACACAGAACCGGCAGACGGGCGAGCGGTATCCCCAACTGTGGCTCAGAATGACTCATATCAAGGTCAATTCCGAGAAATGAATCACCAACAAATATTCTCAGTTTCAAAGAGTCATATGCGCATAATCACTCACTACAAACTGTACTGCGCATTGGATTTAATGTCGTGTGTATATTGGAATTTATATTGAGAAAGAAAAACAAACCAAAAGGGTACTGCATCTAATCTATAACATACATATGTATAGATTACATATACTCACGGCTATAAATCCCGGATAGCGGATAGGATAGGGGTACCCAGAGCTTCGGAATTAAATTTCCTCTGTTTTGGAAGTTAATTGTGGAAAGGATTGTTAATAAAGGCTTATGGTGATGATTCTCTAATCGCATCACCCAAAAATCAATGGGTTAGTGCTATTCCAAGCCAATTTAAAAAATGTACAGAATAATTTCATAGATGTATGTGTAATGTCGACTGAGAATAGCAATTGCCCATTTCTAGCACGGGTTCCGTAAGAGGCGACTTAGAGTATGGAGATGTGACTTGAAACACATCACATTCACATTTTCGCTTCACATAGGCGTAAGATGAAAGATCAATTTACTGTTAATTTCTTTTCTGTTGTACAATACTAATTACGGTTACGAACGGTCCCAATTTCTTTTACTAAGTTGAAGAGTTTGTGAATATATAGGCCTTGTAGAGTTAGAAGCTCGAGCAGCTCTACATGAGATCTGATAACTTACGAGGCATATGATCTTGTCTTGGCAACATTTCATATTTTTGGTGGGTTTTTTTTTTCTGTTTTTCACATTATTATTTAATTTGCTTTTACCTAACCTAACCCTACAAGGAGCATATATAAATTATATCTATCGGGGCATACATTTTCAGATCAGACCTCTAGCATCAAAAATCATGTCTTATGCAAACTGCTATCCCCTAGATTAAAGGGTCGGGGAATAAAAGTCATATTTTTTGCTGTTTGTATACTAATACTAGCGTACATACCAAATTTTAGCTTCTATGGCATTCGGAAATACTCAAAAAATATATTTATGATCATAAGTGAGGTAGTAACGAAATCATATTTAGATAAATTTTTACAAACAATAAAATCATGAGTATAAAATATTAACAACTATGACACCCAAATACTCCTACTCCTAAAACTATCTTACATCTCAGATCACCGTATTTTTTTATATGTTGTCGTTTATATGCTAAAATAAATCTGGCTATTCTGGGAAATCCGGAAAATGGTCGGTGCCACAACACCTGGTAGGATTATGCACTACTATACCTTGGTAGGTTTCGGGAAAACTATATACTCAATAAAAAAAAGCAAACTATAGAAAATCCTTTTATTTATATTATTACTAATAACGTACATTAAAGGTGAAATTAGAGGTAGATTTTTTTTTTATTTAGCATGGTAAGTTAAGAAGCAAATTTTTGGATGTTGGAACCAGTTTTGGGTTTGCAATGTTTGCATGTTAACTTCAATTGACTTATCTTTAAATTCAATGATGTGATCGATCATGTCATACCTTGAAGTTGCTCTATGACTGGCAGGGGCACGAGATGGAACACGTTTTGCCGCACTCTTGTTGATTTCAAGCAAACTTCTTGCTCCAGATCTCCGAAAAGAAAGGTGATCCAACTCCCCTTTGTCAGTCTTGTACAGCTGCCATGCATTATGGAGTGAAACGAGGGGCATACCAATAGAAGTTAGATACTCTTTCCTCATTTAATTGGCACTGGCAAGCTTTACACCATCTTATAGGCTGGTTTTTATTGACATATTTGAATATAGAACACACTTCTTTTATTTATTTTTTATTTGAATGAGCATCATTTTTCCGAGAATCTGGCGGGAATTCACTTGCAACAATGGAGCTCAGTAGACGTGCGATTTTCGCGCTATGATTTATTATGACTTTAAAAAAGGTTTAAAGCTTCAAGAATGTTTTGAACTTTTGGCTTCTACTTTTGGTGAGTCTGCTTGTTCCCGAGCAGCAGTATTCAATTGGTTTGCTGAATTTAAAAGAGGACGGGGATATCTCGAAGATGAAGCGAAGACAGGACGGCCGCCAACAGCGGTCACGCAAGAAAACGTTCGTGCAGTCAAAAAACTTATTCGCGAAAACCGACGAATTGCATATATAGGGCTAGAACGAGAACTAGGAATTGGATCAGCAGCAATGCAAACCATAATTCACGACCACCTTTCTCTCCGTAGACGTTGTTCGAAATGGGTACCGCACAAACTTACCGATAAGCAGAAAGACCATCGGGTGGATTGGTGCCTATTCATGATAGATAAATTCAACGGAGGCGAGAAAAAAGACGTATATATATGATATACTGACTGGTGACGAAACATGGCTATATAACTATGATCCCGAATAAAAGCGATTTGAAGACGAGCCAATTCCAACGAAATGTCGCCGTGCACGAAGCACACAGAAACAAATGGTCGCCTCGTTTTTCTGCAAAACGGGTCATATTGCTACTGTTGTGCTAGAGAATGAAAGAACGGTGAACGCCGAATGGTATGTGACAGTTTGTACTCCAACAGTAATATCAGCTTGGTGTGACAAGCGACCGAAGTCAGGAATCCGGAACCTTCTCTGACACCACGACAATGCGGCGCCGCGCACGTCTGCCAGAACACTAGACTTTTTCAACTCGAAAAATGTGTCAATTCTCCCTCACCCGCCATATTATATAACTAAAGGGGAAGAGGTTTGAAAGCAAAGAAGATGCGCTGTTGCCTATAATTAAGAGATTTCTGAGGTATCTAAAGAAGAGTGGTCACAGGTATTTTCCAATTGGTTCAGACGTATGGAAAAGTGTATACGTGCTCAGGGTGAATACTTTGAAAATATCGATACTTGTAATAAAGAATCATTTTTTTAATTTTTGGGTATCTAGTTTCTTTTGACATACATATACTCACGGCTATAAATCCCTAGAAGGGGTAGCCAGATCTAATAAATTAGAAATTCCTCAGCCACATTTGGAAAATTGAGTGGGGAAAGGATGGTAAAGTAAAGGTTGTTGGTGATGGGTCTCCAGCCGCATCGCCCAAAAATCTCTTAAAAGCCCCAATACCGTTAGTCGCCTCTTACGTACACCCATGACACTACACGGCGATGCCCCTCGTATGTCTAAACAATGTGCAATAAGGGTAAAGTACCACTTCTTTCCACGTATTGTGGTGTTTTGATGAACCGATGTTTTGATCAGATCGATCGACTCTACCCATATTCTCATTTTTTTTTTATAATGGATGGTTTAGAAAAACGTTGCCCAGCGGAGGGGCAAGCACGAGCGCTATTTTATCGACACAATAACGGTTAGAATGAGATAGCAGTATACGATACTAAGTTCGTGCGTAAAAGATGGCTGCTTTATCCCACGCTATAACTAGTTTAAACACCGTTTGTACTAGCTGGGCTGGTAGGAGTATCTGGGTTAAAACTTAAAATATGTGTAATAACTCCGTCATTGATAACTTATCCCGAAAAAAATGTTGATCGCGCACCATCCAAACCAAAGTTATAGTTATAAGGGTTTAAAAAACGGATGAAGCGTCCGAAGGAAAGTTTTGTCACTAACTTTTCTTATATATCTTCTATACTTATAATAAATCTGTAGAGAGGTCACTTCTGTACATGAAATATATTTTCAAAATAACTATCAGGGGGTGATTAGTGATCGATACTGATGCCAAAAATGCAATCAGTAAATTTTTTGTCTCTCTGTCTGTCTGTCGATTTGTATGTTCCTTATGGAAACAAAAACTACTCGACAGATTTTAAGGAAACTTGGCACAATTATTCTTCATACTCCTGGGTAGGTTATAGTATACTTTTCAGCAGAGTAGTGAAGGGGAATTTTGGGAAATTTTGGAAAAACGGGAGAAATTACTCCATTTTTTAAGCTTCCGTCGCGTGTGCATCCTTAATGGTTTAAGTTACATAGGAATCATGTATCACGGAAATATTCTTCATAAAATTGTCTAAAAAATATCCCTCAAGAGCATATGTCTATCTTTTATGGTTGACTCACAATAACACGGGTAACTCCCGATAGCTTAGCAGTTCTGAGCATTCTGAATATATTTGTTTACTCTTACGTTTATAATACTCGCATTCATCCATAATTTTAAAAAGTTGACATTATAAACTATTCAATAAAAAAAGAATCATAGAAATCGGTACAGAAACACCGAAATTATACATGAAATAAGCCATCGCGCCCGTGACCAAAACAAAATCCTTACTAATTTACATATTACATACTAGATGGCGCCAGTAGTTACATCCTACATCGCGGGATGGTTTCTGTTTTAGATTGTTATAAATTCTTTATAGCGTTCAACTCCACTTCAACTCAACCAGAAAATTTGCTTAATAACGGAGATACTGAACCGTTCATTAAAGCGCATTCAAAATCTCAAAGCTACACTGTTCAGGTGTGCTAAAAATCGCGATCATTGCGCTAAATATCACAAACCTTGAGCAGTGATTGAAGAAACCTCGAATAGTTAAAAACCAACGCTACCCGCGCGTAGCTGGGCCGATCCACTATCTATACTTATAATAAATCTGTAGAGAGGTCAATTCTGTACATGAAATATATTTTCAAAATAACTATCAGGTGATGATTAGGGATCGATACTGATGCCAAAAATGCAATCAGTAAAATTTTTGTCTGTCTGTCTGTCTGTCTGTCTGTCTGTCTGTCTGTCTGTCTGTCGGTTTGTATGTTCCTTATGGAAACAAAAACTACTCGACGGATTTTAACGAAACTTGGTACAATTATTCTTCATACTCCTGCACAGGTTTTTGTATACTTTCCAGCAGAGTAGTAAAGGGGAATTTTGGGAAATTTTGGGAAAATGGGAGAAGTTACTCCATTTTTGAAACTTCCGTCGCGTGTGCAGCCTTAATGGTTAAAGTTACATAAAATGTATGTATGGCGGAAAAAATCTTCATAAATTTTTCTAAAAAAAAATGTTCAACAGCATATGTCTATCTTTTATGGTTGACTCACAATATCACGTGTAACTCCTGATAGCTTAGTAGTTCGGAGTATTCTGATTATATTTGTTTACTCTTACGTTTATAATACTCTCACTCATCCCTAATTTAAAAAAGGTAACATTATTACCTATTCAATAAAAAAAATATCATAGAAATCGATAGAGAAACAGCGAAATTACACATGAAATAAGCCATCGCGCCCGTGACCAAAACCAAATAATTACTAATTTACATATTAAATACTAGACTCAACTCAACTTCAACTCATTCTAAAAATTAGTTTATTTTCGAAGATACTAAACCGTTCATATGAGCGCTTTCACAGAAATCACAAAGCTACACTCAGGGGCTGGAAATGAAAACTTCCCTCCATTCTCACTTTGTAGTTTTTAACAGCGCAAACCTGATACAAAAGCGCGCTGTGATTTGCATATTCACCAATAGATGGCACTGTCGGTAATTGCTACATCGCGGTATGATTTCTTCTTTATTAGAGTATATAAACCAAAAAATTCTTCGTCTGTTGTAGTCTCGACTACTCGATTTCCCCGGACGCCGGGATTCGACGCCCACGTAGCGTGCTCTCGGATCCCGACGACGACACCACCCGCGAGCTCGAGGCCTATGGGGCCACCGGCGCTCGCGGTCACACCAACAACTACTACCACTCCAGACACCGACCCCGCCGGCGAGGTCGTAGAACCTAACACTAATTTTATAGTCACACCAGACTCAACTAGAGTCTATTTTATTTTTATACTCACCCTATCCGACTTAGCTTAGGTACACTCCTTTTCGCCGCCAGGGCGGCCTTCAGCCGCCCGGCAAAAACACCAAGGTGACGCCGCACAGGCCGCAGGGCCAGCAGCACCGAACCGGTGGGGTTTTAGTCGGTAAAAGTCCGACATACCCCCGTCGCTCTCTCGAGCGACGGGGGATCCATGAGGATTTCCCCACCGGTAAACAAAAAAAAAAAAAAAAGTCTGTTGTAGTATCGCATAGCATTAATAATGTCACAATAATGCTGTCGTTGTTATAAATTTAATGTACGTAGTACGATACTGTAGATTGGGATTTGATGTTGAAGTTTGTTGAAATAGAACTTCGGTCGGGTGATTCCTTCGAAGTTCGACCCAAAATGGCGTTAATTAGGCAACATAAACTGAGTGTTATTAAAATCCAGCAAGACGTAGCGTTCTAGCGTTGTATATCTCACTCTTTTTAATGAGTACTGAGTGAGAGCCTCATTTTACCTCTTGAGTTACCCCTTATTTGAGGCGAGGTAAAGAGAACGAACGAAATATACTCTATTAACGAGTCAACAGTGTGGCACGCGTAATGTTGCCGCTTTGCACTGAATGAGGGAAAATGAGTTCTAAATTCTAATGTTTTATACTTGGTATTTTTTTATAAATAAACTAAAGGGCCTCCCCGCATTTTGCAGCTATTGCGCTCACTCTTACGTCAAATTTACTGAGAGTGACAGGGACAGAAAAAACGCGCGCGCAGGATAAATGTAGTTTATATAGTTTTATTGAATAACTATAATGTTTAAATGAAAAGTTCAACATTAAAGTTACAGATGTTAAAGCTACGCGTATGTAGACACATGAGTTCACATGTATGTTATGCCAGTGGAGCCTATACGGTTTTTATGAAAACAAAGCATGTTCCAATTCAATTTTTTTCATCATATTTTTCAGCAATTTATTAAAATGTTAAACATCAAATTTTAACACCATGAACTAATCACCAACATATATTTTATTCATGTCATATCAATATCATCAAATCAGACTTTATAGAACTTCAAAACAATCAACATCAACCTATTTTTCCGGGGACGCCCTTAATTAAATTATTCAAAATTTGTAAATTGAAACAAACTTTCTATAACTGCTTTATTAGTTTTTTTACTCACTTCGGCCCATTAATATAATTAAGGTATTATAATTTGCCGTGTAGTGCCGGCTTTGCCGTGTAGTGCCGGCTTAGAATGTCGCTACCCCTTTCTACCCACGGGTGTCGTAAGAGGTGACTAAGGGTCCATACCCTTGTAGGCCCCATGGCCTTTAGTGGTTTTTGGGCGATGCAGTTGGAAACCCATCACCAACTATACTACATTTCTGCCATCTACTCCCCTATCAATATCTAAATGTGGCTGAGGAGATTCTAGCTCTGCAGCTCTGGCTACCCCGTTTTGGGATTAATGGCCGTGAGTATATGTATGTATGTATGTAAGCTAATCTAAGGTAAAATTAAATGGGTACTATTTGTAAGAAAACGCTAAAATAAACTGACTAATCATTCCATCAAACTGACCCGACTCCTTCAACCGCGAAACGAGTATAATGTATGTATCGACTCAACATTTAAATAGTCGGTAACTCACTCACTCACTTTGGTCTATTCGAGTGCTGCCTCGACTCGCGCCTCGAAAAAGTGAGGAGCTACGTGAGGTGGTTTATATTTCAAATACGAGAACTCCCTCATTTTCTCGCGACGAGTAACTTAAACGAGGTACCTCACGAGTGAGGGGTTATCACTAAGCAAGAAGGCTCTCTATTTCCAGTGTATTTCTTTACTCTATGGCTACACTATTCAGGAGTGCTCTAAGTAGTAATCATTGCGCTAAATTTCACAAATCTTGAGCAGTGTTTGAAGAAACCTCAGATATAAATAAAACAACGCTACCCGTGCGAAGCTGGGCCGATCCACTAGTTATTTAATAAAAATGTTTAGCCAATGATTTTTTTACATTTATTTAGGTTTATTATTAAGCTGCATAGTGTTAGCCTTGGAATACTAATATTAACCTTATACATTTTTATGAAAATATATTTGCCGTGTAGTGCCGGCTTAAAATGACATTACCCCTTTCTACCTAAGGGTGTCGTAAGAGGCGATTAATGGTATGGGGCATTTTAACGTGATTTTGGGCCATGTAGTTGGAAACCCGTCACCAACGATACATTATTTCTACCATCTTTTCCCCTATCAACTTCCAAATGAGACTGAGGACTTTCTAGCTCTAAAGCCCTGGCTACCTTTTTTGTGAGTATATGTATGAATATAATTAAAGATGTAGTCAAGTAGATATTACAAAGCAAGGTACAAAGACAACGATAGCAAGTAAAAGAGTAGTGAGGTAAGTTTAATAAGTCTAAGTTAGCAGCCAGCGCACCGTATATTTCTAAAAGAATAAATTATCTATATTTTTACTTATTGCCTTGTATTGTGACTCACTGCCAGTGTATACTTTCATAGGCGAGCTGAGCTTTTGATGTTATGAGTAAAGTAAGTACGGCAATACTATTTTAACTGCAACCTAATATAGAAGGAACGAATGTGGAGGCACATAGACAGGATGGATTAAAGTAAATTGGTGAAAGAAATATAAACAGCCAATGTGAATGATAAATCTTTTAAGAGGATGACCTACGAGGACACAATTGTATCCATCAGAGTATGTGCTCAAAAAGGCACGCGCCTGCAATATAAAGAATAAAAGAGTATGTAAGACGAGATGTTTAATGTAGACGAAGAAAGAGGTTTGACACGATTCTATAAAGTGGAGTCTGATAAGCTCTGCATACCACAATTGAAACTAAACTGGCTTGATAACATGTATTGCATGTATGAAATACGACAATAATAATACGCGGGAGACCAAAGTAAGAACATTACCTTTAGAAAATTGATTATTGTGCGGGCAAATTCAGAGAGATTTCTATGTATTGAACAAAATGGCAAGCTATAAAATTTATGTCTATTCCACTAGGCGTTTGTATAGGTAAGTAAGAAACAACACACTATAAAAATGATATACTCGTATGTCGATTATTGAAATTATTTGGGGTTTACCATTATCTCGCAACAGTACATGGCAAAGTTACAGCAATGACAAACTTAGTGACTCATCGTTTTTTCTATGAGAGCGAGCACAATGCAGCCGAACGCTGAACAATGATAGGTCATTGACACTGCCAGCTTCACTGGGACGCATTAAGGCTATGCACACGTAGTAGCTTTTTTAAACAGGACAAGTGCAAGTCTGACTCTACCGTGAAAGGACGTACTTTGTCTTGCAGGTAGACGAGCTCTGAATATGTTAAAACGGGAAGGCTAGAAACCACACACAAATATATAATTGGCCCAGACCTCGTTTACCTAGATCAAACTGAGAAAGTATAGTGAGGTTCTTAGCCTCAGCTGAAATAAAAATAAAAAAACATATGGTGAAATCACAAGATGTTTTTTTTATTGCATCTGAGGCTAAGAAACTCCCTATACTTTCTCTGTTTGATCTAGGTACGACACTTTTTAATTATTAATGATTTTGAAAATTATAATATTTTAGATAAGCATACCTTAGGCAAAGTTGTTTAATTTGATGTCTTTTATCAATTCAAAATATAAAAAGGGTTTGTTTTAAAAACGAGGTCTAGGCCAATTATAAATCCGTACAACTATATGCTGTTGGGACACAAGGGGAAAAGCTTCAAAATCATAAATTTTGGTAACAATTAACGATTTCATGGGATCATATGGAATATATGAGAATTTTCCAAACTGTTATAAATAACATTAAGTAATCGACAGTTTCAAGGACTCAAAACCAACTCTACTACCCGTACCTTATGGCTGAACATCCGAAATTTCCGAAGCTTCTGAATAAGCAATTCCTGAGCAACTTTTGGAAAGATTCCAACATGAAGGATAGTTGGTGATTGGGGTTTATACGCATCGCGTTACAGTCACTTTAAAGAACCAATTACCTATGTCGTATATACTCGTACTTTCGACTTTACGCCTTCGTTGTCAACATCGCAATTTCACGGTAGCAATATCAGCTTAAAATGTTTGCGACTAAATTTGCTCTCGCATTTAGGTTTTCTACTTATATTCACGACTATAAATCCCAAAGTGGGTAGGTCTGGAGCTTCAGTTATAATTAACTGAACCTAAACGTTATGTGTCGTCTCATTAAACCCTCAAAGAAGTTACTGATAAAATATTTTTAGATATAGAATGATTGGTAATGCATTTCTACCCGCATCAGCCTCATAACCCAAAATCACTTATCAATGCCCAAAACCCTTGCAGCTTCACAGTTTTATAAAACTGTTCTTGCTTAGAATAGCAGTGCACTATTTCTACCTGTGTATGATCGTGATCGTATAAGGCGACTAAGGGTATCGGGTTATTTTTAGTGGCTACCCCATTAATAGTCGTAAGTAAATGTATGCATGTATATATCGTCTGCTTACTGGTAAAATGTAGTAAATACATATTTTGTTAAACGGAGATATAGGGTTTTCAAAGTTTAAGTATTTTTTTTACTAACATCTAAATAAGATTTTGCAGAAATTTATTTTATAAATTATTGGAAATTTAACGTTCTTATTTGCGGTAGCATATTAGAGGCCATTTTCTTATAAATATTGTGGAAAAAAAATATAATTTTTAGCATTTTTACCTGTAATTGAGAAATGACCTGTAATTAACAGTCCTATCATTTATTGCGTTTTTCCAGAAGAAAGAGCGTCAAAAATTACATATAAATGCATTATTAACATTTTTTTTGTAAAAAACGCATTTACTACATTTTACCAGTAAGCAGATGTTCTTTAAAGATATTCACAATAACAAAACAAAAAACAAGTTATAATGTTAAGTCCGACACTGACTTATCGCTTCATACTTATTATCCATCCATACTCTCCACTTGGCGATCGAATTGAGGATATCAAATTATGCAATGAGATGATTCTGTGTTATTATGTTATCAATTGGGGTTCCAATGTAGGCGCATTCATTGGAATGTAGCAACCTGAGCGACACTATATTTATCTGTCTGGTATGTTTCGTCAGAATACTTAATCTAATCTGTCTCTTTCCAACTTGTGATTGGTAATTCGCATTGATTATTTTGCGCTTACGACAAGGCTGAACGAGTAAATTACTAGAGCAGTATGTAGATGGTAGATGTCTTTCCTTATCATTACAAAATGAAAATATTTGATCAAAGATTAAAGACAAAAAAACACCCATGTTACGTCTTATGTGTGGTATGGCCAGGTGGTCTTAGTGCATAAGTGAGTTTGGTAACAGTGAAAGAAGGTATTGGAAGGCAATTAGTAAAATGCAGTTTATCAGGGTTCTTCATCCATCCTGTAATGTAGTTTGTACTGGGTAGGTGTTGAAATTGGTCCTGAGGTTTAACGATGTATTGATATGATATTTCCAAATATGTATAATGTGACAAACACATTTAAATACATACATACGTACATACATAAACTCACGGCTATAAATCCCTAGAAGGGGTAGCCAGAGCTACGGAATAAGAAATTCCTCAGCCACATTTGGAAAATTGAGTGGGGAAAGGATGGTAAAGTAAAGGTTGTTGGTGATGGGTCTCCAACCGCATCGCCCAAAAATCTCTTAAGAGCCCCAATACCGTTAGTCGCCTCTTACGTACACCCATCGGTAGAAACGGGGTAGTGCTATTCTAAGCCGACAGTACACGGCAACATTACAAGTGACAAAATAAAACAACTCAGTACAATTTAACATGGCAGTTTATATTAAAATACGTATAAAAATACCAAACATCGTAAGTAGGCAGTTTAACTTATAATACTTCACAAAACTTAAACTTTGAACCTGTGCACCTCACGGTAGAAGTGGTTCAGAAAACTTATTTTATAAGAGTAATTTGTCAGGTATTCATTATTACTTCACTATCATACAAAATATAAAAACTGTTGCTTTCAAAAAGCTTATTTACAAGTAATTGCATTACATTATTATGCTCCTACGTTGGATTTCGAAATTTATTTACCTTAATCATATAAAACTTAAATTAAGTACCAAAACATCACTCACTCAATGCAAAACATAAATAACTATACCTAAACCTATATTTACAAAACTTTTAGTATTTTTTTTGTCATCTTATTTTGAAATATTTATTATACGTAACTAGTTTATTTAGTAGCACTTTATGTTGTCGAAAGATAAGCTTTTGAAAAATTATAGTAGTCATAGTAATATTTTAATACTTAATAGATTTTTGATAAGTTTTCGCCTTATTATTTACAACTTACTTAATACAGGCTTTTGTTGTACATACATTTATATAAATAGCTACTTTTAAATTCACTTTACATACGAAATTTTGAGCGTATTCTTACCCTCCGCAACCAATGTATTATAATGTAGAAGTAGCTACAATAGTTAAAATATTTCACATATTTAGAAATACTTGTACATTTTAATTATAAAACTGAACATTAAACCAACATCTCAAAGATTCATTTTGTTTGTTCATGTAAAGCAGTTGTCCTCATCAGCATTATCGACGCAATCGGAGGTGCCATCACATAGTTGTTCCACGGTGATGCAGCGGCCGTCCACGCAGCGCAGCTCTCCGGCCGCGCACGGGGAAAGGTGCGCTGTGTACGACAGACGGTAGTCGAATGGCTCTTTGGATGTAGAGGGTGGTTCAGCTGATGAATTTGTTTCCTGGTGGATAGAAAAAGATTAATGGCAGGAAACTTGATGGGATTAATTTATTTCTTAAGTAAATACCATATAGCGTATGTATAGATTAGAATCCGGATAAGCATACCCAGACTTTTATTTCAAAGTAAAACCAAATTCATCATCGACGCAGAGCGTCAATACAACCAACCAATTTACATTAAAAAAAGGTTGTCTGCGGAAACTGCAGGTTCCACTGTTTTTATATAATTTTAAAGATCAGGAATGCAATTTTCTCGAAGAAATTATTGATTGTTCACTGTGAACTGCATACTGTAGACAACTACACAAAGTCTAATGAAAATAATTTTAAATAATCAAAGGTCAAAGTGACCACTGAATGGCCCAAACTTTATACTAGTACGCTACCCACAGGAAGGAATGAGTGATTATAAATAAAATGAAACACTTTTCTACGCCAAATGACGAATATATTTTAAAAAGTTTATGTGATGGGGTGAAGTTAATGAGATTTGTAATCAATGCTTCGTAAAATATGTCGTTGTAAGGAAAATACACAAAACCTCGTATATATCGTACCTAAACTATTTTATATGGAGCGGGAGGATGAAAGTTAGGAAGCAAAATAAATGGTAGAACCAATTTTGGGATAATATTTGAATATTTATGTGAAATATAGGATGTAAAAAGAGAAAAGAATGCAAGCTATAAAAGGTGAATAATGTGATAAAAACGAGAACGGTTTCTAAAGTCGGACAAAATTTCTACCAAAAGTCTAACTGATCTGTGAAATACAATTGATTATTAAGTTATATTAATTTTCCTAAGTGATATAACTTAGTATCATGTTAGTTCGCTAGTTGTTATGTTAGTTATGATAAAAAATAATTGTGAGAAATTCTAACCTTTGATTTTTTTCCATTGACAATACGATCTAATTCACTTATACTTTTATTGAGTTGTTTAATAGGCCCCTTCGTATTTTTAGTGACAGTTGTTACAATAACGTCAAATTGGCGATGTTTATCAATTTCTTCTCTCAGTTTTTGTGCTTCCTTTTCCAAATCTGTTATTGCATGTTCCATTTCTTTTTCGCTGATATCATCTTCTTTCTTGTTTTCATTGATGGGTGGGAGTGTTTCCGAACTCTTAGCATTATCTGCATTATTTTTCACTTTGACTTCTTTGAGAATAGGTCTGGAGTATGGAGTAAGTCGTGCAAGTGATGGTCGGCGAGTGTAGTTGCGTCTCAAACCATTATTACTATCGCTTGTCATTAGCAACTCCTTACTGCTTTCGAAGTCAGCTAAAAAAAAAAGTTCGTTTCACACACAAAGGATTTGAAATTGTTATAAAGAGTTTTACTTAAATAAATCAATAATATTATAATCATCAATATATTCAGTTGGCTGAATCATCTGACTTGTTAACACATTGAACATTTGTATGGCCTAAGAAGCAAAAACCTCTGGCTCTGATTGCTGCTCCGCTTCTCAGCCATGTATGTCGTTTATTTACAAGCGTTATCCGCAGGCAAAGAGAGTACTCTAACAACTCTTTGGAGATATACGGCAGAAATCTTTCTTTGTAAATATTTTGATGCTATATGTGATTTGAACACATTGGGCTAAGCGGAGACAATAAATCGCCACTTTGAACGGTCCTGGCAGACCGCATCTAAATGCATCAATATTTTCATACATTCTTTTTTATCTTTCAGACTACGGGCATTGAGCACATTCTCTTTTTGATCTGAATGTGTCCACCGTGGTCGTCCTCTACTGACATTGCCATCGACATTAACTCTTTCACCATTTTACTTGCATCCATCCTATCTATATGCCCAAACATTATTTTTTCTATCTTTTTTACAATATCATTTTTCACATCATTCCTTTCACGAATCACTCTATTATTCACTCAATCACGGAAGCTAGATATGCGATCTACAATTATAATATTAGAAGATAATTACTTGATCCAGGAGCATTGATATTCTTGTTCTGAACTATGCTTTTGTGTGGTTTCCTTACAGCTGGCGCTGGTGCTGACCCCGACACCTCTTCTCCAGGTTCACCTATAGCGGCGCTGATTTTATCGATAACTCCACAAGTTTTGTCACTTTCATCTTCACCATTTTCGCAGTCATAATATCCATCACAAACCCAGCGCTTTTGTATGCAGCTTCCTGTGTTACATCTGAAATATACAATTTCGAGTATTTTTATACACTTACTAGTGGATCGGCCCCGCTTCGCATGGGTAGCGTAGTTTTAAAAATATCGGAGGTTTCTTCAATCACTGCTCAAGCGTTATGAAATTAGCGCCTTTATTACAACTTACAGCACTCATGTCTGAATATAGTGTAACTTTGTGATTTTGAAAGCGCTTTTATGAACGGTTCAGATCAGTATCTCCGAAATTAAGCTAATTTTTAGGTTTTAATTGATGCAACTACTGGCGCCATCTAGTACGTACTATGTAAATTAGTAAAGATTTGGTTTTGATCGCGTGCGACTATTATGTTTCATGTATAATTTTGGTGTTTCTATTCTGATTTCTGTGATTCTTTTTTTATTGAGTAGGTAATTATGTTAACTTTCTAAATAAGGGTGATTGAGAGTATTATAAACGTAAGAGAAAACAAATATAATCAGAATGCTCCGAAATGCTAAGCTATCAGGAGTTACACGTGTTGTTGTGAGTCAACCATAAAAGATAGACATATGCTGTTGAAGGATATTTTTTAGAAAATTTTATGTAGAGTATTTCCGTGATACGTGATTTCTATGTAACTTTAACCATTAAGACTGCACACGCGACGGAAGATTAAAAAATGGAGTAACTTCTCACGTTTTCCCAAAATTTTCCAAAATTCCCCTTCACTACTCTGCTGAAAAGTATATTATAACCTGCCCAGGAGTATGAAGAATAATTGTGCCAAGTTTCGGTAAAATTCGTCGAGTTGTTTTTGTTTCCATAAGGAACATACAAACCGACAGACAGACAGACAAAAATTTTACTGATTGCATTTTTGGCATCAGTATCGATCCCTAATCACCCCCTGATAGTTATTTTGAAAATATATTTCATGTACAGAATTGACCTCTCTACAGATTTATTATAAGTATAGATAGATAGATAATAACGGTTTTTTAGTATAGGGTTAAAAGGTAGAAAGAAAAAGCAATTTAGGAACACAAAACATGCAAAAGTTTGTAATTTACACATGTCACAGCTCACCGATGTATAAGAAACTCATATAGATTCGTCATATCAGTCTGTCTGTTTTTAAGCTACAGCAATTCATAAACGAAACTTTTTATACCATGCCGTTGATGCCAAACTTGACAAATCGCCTAAATTTTTATTGAATTTTCAAGCATTTAATTAAGATCTGAAGGGCTTTCTGATGGAATTATTGATAAAAACATGAAAAAAATATATCCTATATGTATGCAAGGATACAAAATTCCATGATCCTACATAAACAAAAACCGAATTAAAATATTTAATTGAATTTTTCCCCAAAATATAATTTTCCAACATGAACTCAATCAATGTTTAATATGTTAATATGGCTTACCCTAATAAACTTTTATATTTACTAGTTGTTTTTTACTAGTAACCGAGGAACCGTGATAGCTCAGTGGGTAGAACACCGCTTATCGTGCAGACGTACGCCTTTCGTCTTTTGGAAAGTCATATTGTGTGGTTTATTTATCATGGTTGTTAACGGTGAGGGAAAACATCGTGAGGAAACCCACATGGTTAAGTTGTACTTAGTCATGTGACAGTGTATTCAACAAAAACGGCGATAGGCCTGCCCCCATCACTTGATTACACTGTCCAAGTAAAACGTGGGTACTCTGAACAGGAGATGATAATGTCACGTGATATGCAAACGTATTAGTACACCTGTCAACACCTTTAGAAAAATACGGGGTGAAAGTTTCAGTTTGAGGTACGAGTACAAGAACTATCTCAATATAGACTGCTAGAAGGCATTTTATCATAAATGATTTAGCAATTTTCTTCATAAAATAAGTAAAAATCTTTGTTAACACTTGTAAACTTAAATTAACTCTTTGTACACAAATTGACGTTTGCTACAAACCTTAAAGCAGGAATAGCATACATGCATAATCTAACCAAAACAACATCAAAAAATAATATTCTTCATTGAAGGATTGTTAAAAGCTTAGTCCGATTAACACTATGGTTTATTTTGAGACTAGTGGATCAGCCCAGCTTCGCACGGGTAGCGTTGTTTTTTAAATATCTGAGCTTTCTTACTTCTGTCACTGCTCAAGCATTGTGAAATTTAGCGCAATGTTTTTAATTTATTAAATTTATAGCACTCCTGAACAGTGTAGTTTGGTGATTTTGATTGCGCATAAATAAAAGATGTTATTAAAGGAAAGAAAAATTTCGACACTGGCGGGGTTCGAACCCGCGACCTTCGGGTATACGGGGGCGTATACCCGAAGGTCGCGATTTCCTTTAATAACATCTTTTATTTATGAGTAATAATCCCCACATGAGGAATTCATGTCAAAAAAACATTAAATTATGTGATAGTTAGGCGTTTCCAACATTTGCATTCTATCTGAAAAGGTAGACAAGTGGCCGTCCGAATTAGTTAAAATTCGGAGGTAGGAAACGCAAACACTACTTGAACGTGTAAAAAAGAAACAAAGGATAGAGAAATTTCGCGCTGGATGCCAACTGACACTGTAGCTCAGTTGGCAGAGCGACGGGGGCGTATACCCGAAGGTCGCGGGTTCGAACCCCGCCAGTGTCGAAATTTTTCTTTCCTTTAATAACATCTTTTATTTATGAGTAATAATCCCCACATGAGGAATTCATGTCAAAAAAACATTAAATGATTTTGATTGCGCTTTTATGAACGGTTCAGTAATTCCGTTTATAAGCAAATTTTTAGATTAAATTGAAGTTGAATAAAACGCTATGAAGTATTTTTAACAATCTAACAAAGAAACCATACCGGATGCAACTACTGGCGCCATCTGTAAATTCGCCTCATATGTAAATTAGTAAAGTATTGGTTTTGGTCACGGGTGCCATGGCTTATTTCATGTATAAGTTTAGTGTTTTTTTTCATGATTATTTTTTATTGAATAGGTAATAATGTAAACATTTTTAAATGAGAGATGAATGAGAGAACTATAAACGTAAGAGTAAACAAAGATAATCAGAATGCTCCAAACTGCTAAGCTATCAGGAGTTACACGTGTTATTGTGAGTCAACCATAAAAGATAGACATATGCTGTTAAAGGATATTTTTTAGACAATTTTATGTAGAATATTTCCGTCACGCATGTTTTCTATGTAACTATAACCATTAAGGCTGCACACGCGACGGAAGCTTAAAAAATGGAGTAACTTCTCCCGTTTTCCCGAAATTTCCCCAAATCCCCCTTCACTACTCTGCTGAAAAGTACACTATAACCTGCCCAAGAGTAAGAAGAATAATTCTACCAAGTTTCGTTAAAATCCGTCGAGTAGTTTTTGTTTCCATAAGGAACATACAAACAGACAGACAGACAGACAAAAATTTTACTGATTGTATTTTTGGCATCAGTATCGATCACTAATCACCCCCTCTTGACCTCTAGAAATGACCTCTCTACAGATTCATTATAAGTATAGATAACCAAAAAGTTGGCAAAAGGGGCACCTACCTAAATTCAGATGGTTTACATTTGTTACATTGAGCCTCGTCTTCTCCGGCAGGACAATCTATGGTTCCATCGCACATCCACTCCTTGGGTATACAAGTTCCATCTCGGCACTGGATTTCTCGATTATAGCACGGAGGGCGAGAATCAGCACAATTGTTGATAGGGAATTTATTACAATCCAATAAAGATGACAAGTCTTGAGGCAAAACATCACTGCAGCTATCCATTACAGCTTAAAACGAAACACATTACAATTCAGTTTCAGTTTACAGATTTATTTCTTGAAATATTAATAATAACATACGTACATACATATTATTATATACTCATGGCCATCGTGTGAGGAATGATGTGATTCGTGAAAGGTGTGGTGTAAAAGATGATATTGTAGGAAAGGTAGAAAAAGGAATGTTGAGACGGTTTGGGCATATAGAGAGGATGGATGACAGTAAATTGGAGAAAAAGATCTATAGAGCCAATGTGGAAGGTAATGTTAGTAGAGGACGACCTCGGAGGACACATTTAGATCAAATAGAAAATGCGCTCAAAAAGGCGGGTGTCCGAAGTATGAAGAATAAAAGCATGTATGAAACGATTGATGGATGTGAACGAAGCCAGAGAGGTTTGCCAGGATCGTACAAATTTATGGGTATGTAAATGGTTAAATTTATGACCGGTACCTACTCCATGGCGATCGATATTCTCTGCCTACTTAAATGGGAACTACTTGCGTGAGAATATGTATGTATGTACGTACTCATGGCCATAAATCCCAACATGGGGTAGCCAAAGATTTAGAGCTAGAAACTCTTCAGCCACAATTGCAAATTGATAGGGGACACGATGTAGAAATTAAGTATCGTTGGTGATGGGTCTCCAACCGCATCGCCTTTAAACAGCTTAAAAAGCCCTATAGCCTTAGTCGCCTCTTAGGACACCCGGGGCTAGAAAAGGGGTGGTGAAATACTAAGCGACCACTACACGGTTAATTTATGAAGTTTACTCAAAAACAATACTTACCTCTGCAGAGTCTCTGACAAGGAGATTTTGGCTGATTTGGTAAAGAACTGCACTCAGGTTCTAGGATTGTGCACACTAGTTCTCTAAAGCGCTCACTACAATTAAGACTTATTACAAATTCAATCTGTGGCATCAATGAGTTAACGTCAATGTTCTGAGGTAACATTGATGTCATCATAGTCAAATCATATGGCAGAACACCTCTACAAATTGGCAACTTCGTTGAACGACACTGAGGCTGACCTAAAAGAAATTAAATTTTACTTATGTGTAAATCATCTGGATTATGAATAAATGCATATAGAAGCATATAGAAATAACAAGCAATCGGGAATGCAAACATTTTTTATGTGCAACTCTATGATTTTCCAGAAATAAAACCGAAATACCTTTTTGAAGAATCTTCATAGTTTCAAAGCACTTAACGCTCATTAGACAGATTTAGTATTATAATATAAGTTGTGAGAAACTATACTTACTCTCTAAAAATGCAGTGGGATATTTTATCGTGCTAGAGCCGACATTGTCTCTCCATGTCGGTAAGGTTGGTGATACTTTAGTATTATAAATAGAACTCTGTGTAGTTATTTTGTAATTAGCGGCATCTTCTACTGACATGCCAAATATTTTAGAGTGCCCAGATGTAAAATTACCATTTGTATTAGCGTTTGAATTTTTCTTTCCATCTTCATTTATATTAATTCTTCGTTCGTAAGTTGTAGTTTCTACTGCATCTGGTGATATTGTAATCTTGCTGTTTTGTGGAGTCGTTGTTATTATTTCATGTACTGGAATAACGCCATCTTTGAAATATATAGCTAGAGGTTTTTCTGGTTTTTGAGTTATGTGAGGTCTTAATGTTGTGTCTATAGGAAAAATAGAATTACCCTCGGATAAAACTTTTGGTGACCTAGGATTGTCACTATCGGCCTTTTCATTTCCATATTGAACTTCTAGATCAACGTGCGTTGGGAACACCGGTTGAACTGGTAGTTCTTTATTAATCTTCCCTTTAATCTTTTGTAAAAGTAAATGTATGTCTGGGTTTTTGTCAACGCCGCCGTCGGCATCATAAAAGTCAATTTCTGTCGTTTTTGTGCCTGAAAATTTAAATTTGAATGTTTTTAAGATGCATCTTGCTATGCGTGAATAAACTTTTGGCGTTTGATTGTAATTTAAAATTGTGCACTTATGAATAATTTTACCTTAAGTAATTTTAAGTTTTAATCATCATATTTAGGTAAGATTGTAATTTGATAGTAAGCATCATCACGCCGAGCAATAAAAACTACGTAGGCATAGTTACTGAGATTACAAGGTGACAACCGTTGTAGCTATGTGGGTAGAACACTCGCCTATCATGCCGTTTGCGTGAGTTTTATATCCTGGGTCGGGCCTATACTAATTTTTCTTTTCTATATCATATGTGTAGTTAATTTTTCATGGCTAGTTTTTACTTAGTCATGTGACAGTGTATTCGTACAAAACAACGATAGACCTGCCCCCTATAACGTGAGTATTAGTACTTCTACCGCCTTTTCAGGGAAATGCAGCGTAAAAGTTTGAGTTTGAGTTACTATTTTTACTTACTTTGCGAGGGCGAAAGATTCTGCTCCGTGTTTTTCTTTTTGTTGGGATATTTCGTGATCGGTTTTACTGATTTGTCATGATCCCGCGTATCTACGTGCAGAGTGTTGGCAGCCACAATGTCTCTTTCCCAGTAAGTCGCATTTACATTTCCACCGTCCTCGCCCAATGTATCTGGAAATTATATGAACACTGTTAGAATGTTGTCTAGTCTTGTTATTGACCACTTGACTGAAAATTTTAACAGGTATTTTCGGTCTTAAACACCTAATAACACAGAGAGTTACTATAAAAAAAACATCAAAGTTGTTACGTCCTTATGCCGAAGCCATAGGATTGTTTTCTTTTTCTAATCGTTTAGTGCGCCTTGACTTTCGTGGGCACTTTGTGATAAGTTTACGATTGAGCTAGTTAATTTTGCTTATATTTTGAGATCAGGCGTTTTTGGTAGTAACAAATGTGATTTTAACTTTGCTGATATCTGAAAGGTTTAGTGAAAATATTGCTTCTATTGTTGGGCGTATAGTACAGTGTCGGCTTATAATATCAATAAAATCCCATTTCTTCCCGCAGGTGTCAATCAAGGTGTCTTAAAATACTGGGACTTTTTAATTAGGAGATTTTGGAGCTATTATGCTAAAACACGTCACCGTCGATCCTCCGTTTTAAAAATATTCCTTGTTTAATGTTCATAAGTTCTGGTTAATGGATGAAATCCAAGCTCTGGCTGCTTTCTATATCACAGCCCTGAGAAATAATCAACCTTTAAGGCCCTGGTGGGGTGGCCAGAGCTGAAGAGAAAGCAGCCACTTTTGCAAGGAAAAGAATAGGTGGTGGACCAATAATGATGGATTTTTCCCATAAACTCATTTATAACTTCCTAAATTTATACCATTTCATACTAACTAAAAAATTTGATTAAATTAATAATTGACACGGAACCTTAACGCAAACTGCTTAAGTCCAACTGTATAATTCGAGAGCGAAAATAGTGCTTATTCCAAGCTGTCATTCCACGACTCCTCGACGAGCTTGAATAAAACAACTTGTCTACATTTACATACATTCCTGGCATATTAATTTTCGAATAAAAATGCCATTCAACATAAACATAACATCTCAATACACGGTATCCAGCGGCGAAAATAATTAATTTCAATTTATCATATGCATTAAATACTAATTCATTAAAAAATAAAGTATCATAAAGGAAATTTATGATTATAGCGATTCTTATCACGAGATCACGATGGTCAAAATGTTATATAGTTTTTGTTAATTTGTTTGCATTTTAATTTTCAGACTTACCAAGTCATCTAGTCTCAACAGTGTGGTTCAATGGTTAGAGCATCCGCCTATCATGCAAAAAGGCGTGGGTTCAAATCCTGGAGCGGGCCTACAGCAATTTGTCTATTCTAACTTATCATGTTTGGTAACAGTGGGGGAAAACATCGAGAGAAAACCCACATGGCTGAGTTGTACTTAGTCATGTTGTACTTAGTGTATTCGTACCAAACGGCGATAGGCCGGCCCCCTATCAAGTGAGTACACTATCCATATAAAAAATGGGTACTTCTAACACCATCTGACAATGTACGTGATGTTCAGAAGTATTAGTACCTCTGCCAACCACTTCGGAGATATACGGCGTGATGTTTTAGTTCTGAGTTTGATGTTTTATAGCTCTGCTTATCAAGCAAAGTTAAGTACCTTTGGTGAAAACTGTTTTTGTTTTAGAATGTACGGTTAAGGCATGAATGGTATAGTGTTCAAGTCTTTTCAATTAATATTTTAAATAAGGATGATTCACTTAAGTCCATCTATTACTTTCCTAAAACTCCATAAATATATATGCATTGCTATAATGCACATTACACGTACACAACGCAGCTACTTACGCATGTGATCACATTTGATATAATAACAGCTGCCATTGCTACATCCCATTAAGATAATCTATGATGGTATAAATTTGTTTAAAATGTCGTTTTTAGGCTGTGCGTCGGTATGTGCCACTCTGATGCAACAAAGGAAGTGCGGGACCAAGAAGAAACGGTGAAAGTCGAGTTCAGAAGTCACAGAGGCTCACCTCGAGGCTTCATATCAAACTAATCCTTATAATGGTTGCATAATACGCTCCACATTATAGCGTGCGTGTCGTTTGACAATATTTATGTTCAAAGCATTGAATAATGATTATAGATTGTTAATTCATTATTTATGTGTCTAGTAGTCAGTTTGGTTTAGTGTTCTAATAAAGAGTAGATCATTGAATGTACTCTTGATGTTGTAAACATAACATAAACATTTGCGCCGTTTATCCCCGAAAGGGTTGGCAGAAGTACAAATACTTCTGAAAATCACGAGACAGCGCCACCTAGTGTCCAAAGAAGTAGGTTTTGCCTAGACAGTGTACTCACGTGATAGAGGCAGACCTATCGCCGTTAATGTAAAAAAATCGATAAGTGATTAGATTATGTTGCAATGTTTTAGACTTTGGAAAAAGACTTTCATTGCGTGTGGTATGACAAGACAACATAGAAATATTTAAAAATACAAACAAATTATTGCTTATTATTTTTATGCTATACAGCTATAGTGCCAAGAAACCGCTGTCGCGAAATTTATGTCCTTGCTTAACACCTTAGTGGTGTCAGCGTTCTCTACCTCCAAACTTTAGATAGAGCGTTCAAGTCCAGCTGGTGTCAAGTAATACATTTACACAATTGATACATTTGACCCTAATTGTTTTCTTTTTAACTTTAGCTATACAGATGATAGGCGAAACATAAGTTCAATTAAAATGTACATACATACATACATATACTCACGGCTATAAATCCCTAGAAGGGGTAGCCAGAGCTAAGGAATTAGAAATTCCTCAGCCACATTTGGAAAATTGAGTGGGGAAAGGATAGTAAAGTAAAGGTTGTTGGTGATGGGTCTCCAACCGCATCGCCCAAAAATCCCTTAAAAGCCCCAATACCGTTAGTCGCCTCTTACGTACACCCATCGGTAGAAACGGGGTAGTGCTATTCTAAGCCGACACTACACGGCAAAACTAAACAAATACAATTTTTAAAATGTAATGTATGGTTATGACTTAAACAGGAGCAGGCGAGACTAGTGTCCGACATAAGCATTCCGTATTTATAATTAAGAACCAGAGCAACGAATTTTATTTAAATGCTGTCATCATAGCGGATAATTTCTTTATATACAAAAGAAACCGAACAGCGTGGATAAAATATATTGCATCACCCGTCATTCTTTCCAAAATAATAGTTTGAATCATCAGTTACATCTAAGATAGAATAGTATAGAAGAATAATATAAGAAACAAATAGCTGATGAATTGTCTAATAATAGCATATGTAAGGTCCAGTGACCTATTGTGTAAGAAATCACAATAAATGCGGCTTCAAATAAATTATCGCCTTTGGATGGTTGTAAACGGTTAAATTCACACGTCGCTCCTCCTTGCTTCATTCACCAATTATCTGATGAGATAACTATAATCAGTGATCCGGCAATCACAAACCCAGTTCTGCATAGCTAGTACGAGCGATCTCTTAACCAGATATCGCGTGGTATAAAACAGCCATATCTCTTTCGCACTTACTAAGTTTAGTATAGCGTCATCTCATTCTTACCGTTATTGTGACAATAAAATAGCGCTCATGCTAGGCCTCAAGTGCTAATTGGGATCGGACGAAGAAAGTGGTGGTGATAATTTTATTTCTTTAAATGTGATGAAAGAACGCTACTTATATAGATAGAAGTTTTTCAAGTTTTGAATACCACTCCCTTATATGAATATCAATAAACAGATTCAAACTGTTTACTTCGCAGGTTGGAACGTCTTAAATACACTCATCAGCTACATGGATATACTTTTATATGAGACGCTACTTCATGTAACCAAAATCACTATGATTTTTCTCGGATTGTTAAATACTATTACTAATGGAACTATATAAGCACACCTTGACAAAATCATGTGGCTGGGGTCTATTGCTGGATAGTACTAAGCGGAAAAAAATAGGATTTTAAGCAGTGCGATAAATTGTCTTCTCTGTATTAACATTTATTTTCGACTAATTTTTTTATATATTCGGCCATATTTGATAATATATGAAACCCTTTTTATAAGACTTTCCTACTTGACCAAAAGCTAAAATATGACGAAATACTGCGAATATTCACCTAATTACACTTGCGCCCATTATTCCCTTTGGGGTAGGCAGTGAAAATCGATCGCCTCTTTATATGTATACATTTTACAATAACATCTTCAACACTGACCACATAACCTAACTATACATTTTTTTCTAAGGATCGATCGGGTCAGTCGAAAAGGGTTATTTTGGCTGATGTTACATATATGTATCAATATGTTGGCTGTTACACAAATACTCGGGGTTTTCAATAATAATTTAATGCAATCCAAAAGAAAATCAAAGTAATGAGGCTGATTCAATATGATATTAACTATGAAATGAAGTTAGCTATATCGATAGCTTATAATGGTAACTTTGGTCTTCATTTTTTTGTTCATTAAGTAAATTCTTTGATAAACGAGACACATTTTTTACTGAAATTACTTTACAAAAGATTACGCACGTAAGAAACCTTTTTAAAATGTGTACAATAGCTGTCAAAACGCCAACTTTTTCAGCCAACGGACAAGCAACTTGGTTTTTAATATCAAACAATTGTTGTCAAAAAGCAACGGAGACAAGCCCTTCGTCATGCTCAGATAAGTTACAAGTTATGTCTTTTTTATTCGCATTTATGATAAGCATTTGCAATAATAAAAAAGTTGCACAAAGTGAAAGCGTATTTATGAGCACTGTCGAGAATATCGCAAAGGCTCCTATCAAAATGCTATAAAATAAACATAAAATTTTCGAAAGGCACCTCTTAATAAGGATGAATAAAGGATCTCGATTGGCAATTAATGATGCCCTTAAATCGTACCTTGTTATGAGATGTATGTAGGTCGATATTTATTTAGCTAAATTGCTTAGATGATTTTCTGATACAGGTATGTGGTTCGATGGCTACCTTGCGTTTTTCATCATATTAGTCACATGAAAATTCATCAGTTTATGTACATATCGTTTTTAATTAAAGTAAAGTGCACGCGAGCTGTATGTAAATTCTCGATTGTTGCATGAGAGAAAGAGATAGATTTTTTAAAATCATATGTTTGACACATTCATAATGTATGTATCAAAATGCTTAAATTAAAGTAAACTTATAACTAATATTTTTATCTATAAAACCTTATTTAAGGTTGATGAATGATGCAGAATTGGAAATTCGCTTAATGATATCGTGTAATATACGCTCTACATGTATACACTTAGAGCAATAACAATACTTTTGAATTGAATAATATACAAATTCAATAGGTACCATGTATTTTAAAGTAAATAATTTCTAAGCAGTCGCAAGATGAGCATAATAACATACAAGCATATACTCACGGCTATAGATCCCGAGAAGGCGTACACAGAGACATACCCAGGCAATAATATAAAATAATAAAACTTTATTGCTTCTTCGTAGATCCTAAATGTTAATAAATCATACATAAGTTAAAAGACATAAACGAGATTTAAACAATATTATAAATAATGTTTTAACTCTTTTGTTGTACAACCCATTCGCAATGGCTAAAATCGTGCTCGAATGTAGCACAAAGAAGCTATAAACGAACAAATATCCATCAATGCATGAGGCTATCTTATAATACTCCTCATTCTAGTTACGTATCGGTTCACCTTTGACATTGTGCGTGCCGCAGACTGCAGTCCATCTTCCTCGATAGTGCCATTTAGCGTAAAGGCGCTATATCTAGTGTGGTTGCAAAGTTAGGCTAGTAGGTTAGCTCAACAGTTTTATTTCAAACATTGAAAAAATATAAGTAATAAACTGTTATATATTTGATTACATAAGATATAAAAGATTGATGGATGTAAACGAAGCTAGAGAGGTTTGCTAGGATCGTACGAAGTTGCGATCGATAGTCTCTGCCTACCCCAATGGGAATTAATGGCATGAGTATATGTATGTTGTATTTGTATGTTAAATCCTTTATACTTATTTTGACGCAGATTTCGAAAGACATCTTCACTTTCAATTGATATTTACTATTTGAAAATGCACGTAGCTCATATATTTATATTGAAAAAAGAATGTCATTGGGGCTTTCAATGGTGATTGATGTGCGATGTGGCTAGATGGATCCATCACCAATCATCTTTTTTATTACAGCTCTGGCTCTGACTACCTCTTTTTGAGATTGATAGATATGGCAAAATATAAACCAGCTAGAGTTTATACGCTTTCTACAATAAATTTATTAACTACACAATGCCATAAGTCTGGTGGATGCTTTAGTTTGTAGTTGAAGTTTCCTAACAGCGTGTTTTAGCTAAAGAGTCTACGGAGCATACCTTCCCCGCGGCAACTGGCCATGTTATGTCATAGAGATTCACTACAAACGTATACTGGAACTATCATCGCTGCTTCATACCAATGCCGTTTGAATACATTATCTTTTAATAAGTGTTTTTATTATTACGACCTTTAAGAGTTGCATACAGGCTTGAATTTTTGTGACATTGAGTTAAAATTGAAATAGTCTGATGGTCGACTACATCCTTTGAATATTTTATG
The DNA here is from genome assembly GCA_963576735.1 of Bedellia somnulentella. NCBI lineage: Eukaryota > Metazoa > Arthropoda > Insecta > Lepidoptera > Bedelliidae > Bedellia > Bedellia somnulentella. The sequence goes on along the minus strand of OY755174.1, from coordinate 14,259,297 downwards.
AATTTGCACAATATGCTCTATTTCAAAATACTACATATACTGTTCATACATATCTATATTTACGGCCATACATCCCAAAACGGGTAGCCAGAGCTTTAGAGCTAGAAGCTCCTCATCCACATTTGAAAGTTTCTAGGGGACAATATGGTAGAAATAAAGTATATCGTTGGTAAAGGGTCTCCAATCACATCGCCCAAAAACTACTTAAAAAAGCCTCATACCCTTAGTCGCTTGCCGCTTGCTATGCCGTGGGTAGAAATGGGTAGTTACATTCTAAGCCGGCACTACACGGCTTACAATTTATTAAACTAAATTTAAACCAACTTTGTTTGTTCATATTGAGTGTCGCATGATTGATGATGCCTTTCTTATTCGTGACTAACTTACGTAGATAGCCAATTATGATCGAATCAATTGTGGATGTACTAATAGGATGGGACTGATTATCAGTGAAACCATCTTGAACGGAAGTGATTAGAAACTATTGATATTATGGTTACTAAGAGTCTACTATATAAATACTTCAAAAATGGACTGCGGTAAAGTCAATTTTAATTAAGATTATGAAACATTAAAAATCTTTTATTATTTACACAGGTTGTTGGGCGAAGCGGTTGGAAACCCATCACCAACGATACTTTATTTCTACCATCTTGTCCCCTATCAACTTCCTAATGCGGCTGAGGAGTTTCTAGCTTTGAAGTTTTGGTTACCCCTTTTCGGGATTTATGGCCGTGAGTATATAATTGTATGTATTTACACATAATTTTAAAACTATGTACTAAAATAAAAGTAAACTACCGATTTATTCAAATCACTTCCTCGATTTTCAAACAGTGCAATGCTCGAATCGCGTAGAATCTATCGATGTCTTGAAATAAGTCACGTCGGTAGCTCTCGTTATGACAGCCGATAATTCACTCGAGAGTCTTCTTCTGGAACCGATCTCGGCAGCCCTATTATTACTCGGGAAAGGACTACAACTGTCATGCATGCTAGCTGATTCGATAAGTACGGCTCGTAATTTTAGGGCTGTTGCTCTGATGTAATATCGTGTTGCATGTTACAACGTTTTACGACGTACTTAATAATTATTTTATGTTAGTCCAGAGCTAACAGCCGACATTAATATAGTTAAAGGTAAGGCTGAAGGTACTTTGAATAGAAAGTTTAATGTATGTGGCTATTTGTCACATTAAGCAATTGACACATTTTGTTGTACTCCGATTAGCAACATTTGACGTACATTCGTATATACGGTTAATCAGAATTATTTGGTTACAAAAGCCATGAGTAACAAATTAATTTAGAACTAAAATTATTACAGCTAAAAAAACCGTCATATAGACATATGAACATACACTCAGCTAAATGGTTTTGGAACATCTTAGGTGCACCCTACCGACCTCTATGAAAAAGTGATATTCTCGCAGTTTTTTTTGCAGAAAAACACTGTATCGAAGATTGTTTCATGCGGATGATTTCCAAATGGAACTAAAGAAATATTAATAATTCTTATTTCCAGCTAAAACAGGGTTTTATAAGGGCACAGGGTAGTGCCATAAGAAGTACGTAGAAATCTATTTACAATATCCTAATGTATCCTATATCAAATGATGAAACCCACTTTTATATAATGTTATAACTGATAAAAGGAATGTTGAGATGGTTTGGGCACATAGAGAGGATGGATGACAGTAAATTGGTGAAAGAGATATATAGAGCCAATGTGGAAGGTAATGTTAGTAGAGGACGACCTCGGAGGACACATTTGGATCAAATAGAAAATGTGCTCAAAAAGGCAGGTGTCCGCAGTATAAAGAATAAAAGAGCATGTATGAAAAGATTGATGGATTTGAACGAAGCCAGAGAGGTTTGCCAGGATCGTACAAAGTGGCGATCGATAGTCTCTGCCTACCCCAATGGGAACTAACGGCGTGAGAATATGTATGTATGTATTTAATAACTGATGAGCCGAGTTAGCGGAACTCATGTGATGCCAATGGTTTGGGTTTCATGCAGGTCGCTTTGGTGATTTTTGGAGAGGCCTTCGACCAAACGTGGACGTCTAAAGACCGACATCGATGATAAAGTAATAACATTAACATTTTAAGCGACATGATAGTCCAGTGGGTAGAACACCCGCCCGAAAAACAAAAGGGCGTGAGTTCCAATCCTGAGACGGGCCTACACCAATTTGTCTTTTCTAAAGTCATATGTGTGGTTAATTTATCATGGTTGCTAACGGTGAGGGAAAACATCGTGAGGAAACCCACATGGCTGAGTTGTACTTAGTCATGTGACAGTGTATTCGTACAAAACGGCGATAGGCCTGCCCCCTATCACGTGAGTACACTGTCTAAGCAAAACGTGGGTACCTTCTCTGGAAACTAGATGGCGCTTGCCATGTGAGTTCAGGAGTATTGGTACCTCTGCCAACCCCTTCGGGGATAAACGGCGTGAACGTTTATATTAACATTTTCATACAAAAAAAAAATATAACTAACCAGGCATAAGGAAGAACACGAAAAGAGCCAGGGCAACGCAGACCACAACCAGAGCTATGGGCCATCGCAGCATTCGCACTGTTCTTCTCAGTTTACCGACACCCTCGGCAGCATCAGCTGGCACTCGGTACAAACTGTCTGGATGTGAACCCTGGAACAGAAGAAGTATGATATTATCAAAGAAATAATTGTAAAGTTTTGACTAGAAAAACGTCTTTATATTGAGACCTTAAAACATTTAGATTTTGATTCCCAAAGCCAATGATCACAATAAAAATCAGTTCTGATTTTGTTCATCATCGTACACAAATCAATAATACTGAATGTGTGCCTAATACAGCTGACCAACATAATTGGTATTTAAACGTTAATTCATTGTATTCTTAAAAAAAGTACCTTTAATTCTGAATGGGTGCAGTCATCCCCATCTGTGAGTGTTTGTAAATGGCTACAAAGCTAACAAGGCCAGTAAAGGATCTGGGTATTTTAAGTAATTTCTGGGCGCACTGATGTAAACCTGGCGGTATAAAACCATTAACCCAAACAAGGATAGCTTCGAATAGAAGGATTTCCCAGGTATTTTTGGTAAATTAAGAATAGCGGAGATGACCGTATAAAGGTTTGCTGGAAATTGCTTTCCAATCTCAAGGCCAATTAACCATTTTAACAGCTTAGCACACTAACAGCACAAATGAGAATATATTTTTAGTACTAGTTTGGCTGATACTAAAAGGCTAATTGCCAATCAATTATTGTCAGCAAATAATATGCAAATTGGATATTTGTATACTTTCTAAGTTGAACCCATAGTTATCGTTTTAATAGCGGATACAAAACGTTTCATCTATCATTTGTACTCGAGAGTCTTTGAACAACTTTCAATATCATCACAACGCTAATTGAATGACTTGTAAAGTTGATAGTTCAAAAAACATTATAACATACATGACATATTGTCACATATATATGTATATCTATATATGCCCGACAGGGTATTAGAGGAAAAATTGGCTTATTCCGTTTATCCACCCTAAAAAATCCTCCCTGAGTCGGATATTCGGAAACGCATGTCCTTCTATCCACCCTAAACGGGGTGGATATCCGGAATGCATATAATATGGTTCTTCCGATTTTTTACCCCAAGTACAGTAATTTACAGAAACATACACAACACAAAATGGGTCCAAGGAACATCGTAAACATTAAAATACTTAAGATAAACATACATACTTTCTTACTTACAGTTTGAATAAAAATATCTTACAAACTTAGGGTCTTTTTTCTGTAAATGTCTGTACGTAGGCAGGGTAGAAAATCGGAAGAACCATATTATATGCATTCCGGATATCCACCCCGTTCAGGGTGGCTAGAAGGACATGCGTTTCCGAATATCCGACTTAGGGAGGCTGTTTTAGGGTGGATAAACGGAATAAGCCGAAAAATTTGTTTTGTACATCCACTGCCATTCCGACACATTATAAATACATTAAAAGCACACAAAAGATGATGATATTATTTTTAAACTAATAAACATATTCCCAAAAGGCTGTCCCCGCATTGAGCAGCCAAGGTTGATCGTTTTCATACAGTCATAGTATCAAAGAAATTAAGCAGACTGCATGAAGATCTGTCAAAAATGCACATATGGTTTTGTAATTCAGTATAGTGTATCTATATTTTGTTAACTTGGAAAACCAGTTTGCTGATAAAAAAGATAGTTACTATGAAAACCTTGGATTTTTTTATTTAATAAATGGCTCAGCTAAGAACTATCAAAACTTTTCCTGGGAGTAGTGTACTAAGGGATAGAGGATACAGTGCATTTATTGTGGTTGGAAATGAATCCCCATCAAGCTTTTGTTTGCACTGTTGAGGTTAAGAAATTATGGATTCTGTAGGGCAAGCACGAGCACTATTTTATCGACACGATAACGGTAAGAATGAGATGGCAGTATACGATACTAAGTAAGTGCGTAAGAGATGGCTGCTTTATCCCACGCGATAACTAGTTGAAACACCGTTCGTGATTGCCCTTCTGCAACTCTAGCTACCCTATCTTATGATTATGCCTGCGATAAAATGTGTTTCTAAACTAAATGTGTTTCAAGTTAAGCGTTCAAATATTAATGTGTAGATGCTAATATATAGCCAATATACAAAAATTGTGTAAAAACTAATTTTAGCACTTCGATTGTAATAAGGCATTTACTTACTCACCAACTCTGTTTGTTTTTAATATTTTAATGTAGTCCAGCCAATTAAGTAAATAATAAAAATTAAGAATAGTTACGAGGAATGAACAGATTAAAGTAGAACAATTTCAATATTACAAAGATACATACATACATATACTCACGGCTATAAATCCCTTAACGGGGTAGCCAGAGCTTTGGAATGAGAAATTCCTTAGCCACTTTTGGAAGTTGATTGGGATTGACTTCAATATTATATAAAGAGTTTTTCTATCTTTAAGAGACTTTAACTTGCAAAAAAGTTTATATTAAAAAAACATAGACTCCTGAAGATCAAATAAATGAAACCAATAAATGAACAAATAGATATCTATCTATTACTAAAACGTAGCAATACCGCAAAAGCCACTTTATTTTTCTTACTTACTTATACTTTCGGCATACATACATACGTATATACTCACGGCTATAATTGCCTAAACGGGGTAGCCAGAGCTTTGGAATGAGAAATTCCTCAGCCACTTTTGGAAGTTGAGTGGGGAAAAGATGGTAATAATAAATGTTTTGGTGACGGGTCTCCAACCACATCGCCCAAAAATAACTTGAAAAGTCCCTATACCCTCAGTCGCCTCTTACGATCACCCACGGGTAGAAATGGGGTAGTGTTATTCTAAGCCGACACTACACAGCTATAATAAATAAATCTCTTAAAGGGGTAGCCAGTGCTACAGAATCAGAAAAATCTTCAGCCACTTTTGGAAATTAAGTGGGTATTTTTTTTAAAATAAATGTTTTTGGCGATGTTTCCCCAACAGCATTGTCCAAAAGCCACTTAAAAAGCCCTTAGTCGTCTCTTACGATCACCCATGGTAAGAAATGGGCTAGTGCTATTCTTACCAGATACTAGATCTTTATGAAGCATTGTTCCTACCCTCGAATAAAAATAGTTAAATTTAGTAATGTGAATATAATTTTATAATAATTTAATAATGTGATTGTAATTTAATGCTTTTTGTTAATTATGTCAGAACAATAAAGAATATTTTATTTGATTTGATTTGATTTGATAGATACTTTTCTAATTTTCCCTAACCTCTCTTTCTCTCAACCGCCATTTTGACCATAACTTATTCTCAACAATACGATATGTAAATTTTTATTGACCATTTAAATAATTCATGGCATTCCAACCGAGTATTTGTATCATCTCGGAACAGCTTCTTTATCATACGATTGCTTAATATTGTGAATATTTTTATACGCTTTCTATTTCATTGTCCCATATTTACACAATGTGTTCGTTTGTTGATTTTGATTTTATACAAGGAGATGTCATCCTGGAGCTATTTTTTTTTATAAGTTATTATGCCACGAATCAATTATGAATTTGTCTACTAACATTGTATAACCGTTGTTATAACCAATAGAGAATGTGCTCAAAAAGGCAGGGGTCCGAGTATGAATTATAAAAGAGCATGGATAAAAAGATTGATGGATGTGAACGAAGCTAGAGAGGTTTTCCAGGATCGTAAATAGTGGCGATCGATAGTCTCTGTCTACCCCAATGGGAACTAACGGCGTGAGAATATGTGTGTATGTTATTACGTAGAATATTATGTATTATGTATGCAGAACCAATATTTGATAGAAAACACAAACATGTTTTAAATTAAAATCTTTGCTACTCCAATCAGTCCCCACATTGTTTTACTTTAGCTATGAAAAATTAACTCCAAGTTAAATTTCACCGCAAAAGTTTTAACACAATATCAAACACATATACATTCCTTTACTTTTTAAATGTAGATTTAGCGAATCTTAAGTAAATTTTCGTGTAAAAGTACTGAGTACATTCAGTCGTAAAGGCATAAATTTAAAAGTGTTACATATTCGAAACATAAATTAAGCAGTAAGAACCCGGATAACGAACTAAATTAAGGGCAAAATATTATGCCAGCCCATCGTTAAATCGAATTAACAATTAAAGTATAATTATTACGTAAATATTACAGCCTTATTACTACTATAAAACCCTGTATAAAATTATATCAAGCTTCATTAAAAGGTTTTGCTATCTATAAACACGAAAACAAATCTTAACCAAAAGCCTGACGTCACGGTAGACATTTTAATGAAAATGTTACTTACTAGAGCAATCAATTAATACTGACGCCAGCAAAAATCCTTTCTGTGGGAAGCCTTTCAAATACATGTACATTGATTACCTACTAGAAAAGTTCAACTAGCTCTTGTTTTACTACCACTTTACACTACCTCAAACAGAAAGAAGCCATTCTTTAAAGACACAACGCATATACATACCAAGATTGAAAATGTTGTTGCATTTTTAATAAGTAAGCATTAATATTAATTAGCTCAAATTTTTACCCTATAAGGGATTAATTGCATAAAGTTATGTAGTGTTTTTTGTATTGATATTAAATTGAAACAACTGTAACTGGTTTATATAGCTATTATTAAACCTCTAAATATATGATGCGTAGTAATATTATATAATTCTGTTCTACTCATTTATCATGTTACTACCAATTGCGATATTTCGTGCATACACAAATATCCTTTTAAATGGCGATCATGATGAACGATTCTATTGTAAAATTTTATTTATGTTTACCATCCTAGACGTGTTTTTGATTTTAAATCTTTAGGTTCGAAATATGATATAATTATACCACGTAAGCTAAAGGTACTCGGAATTTAAGTAGAACATCACTTTACATATATCCACCCAGTATATATTTGAACCTTAAAATCTAAATGTCTTTTTTTATGTTTGTATGATAAGGCTCATCGTTATGGTTGACATTGAATGAAACAACGCAATGATGCTAAAGATAAGAATATACAAATACTCACTTTGTATGTATTGGAAGTGAAGCAGGTCACTTTAGTGGGTTTGGAAAAATACTGATCCATCTTATTGTAACCCTTGCTTATGTCATTTGTTTTCTTGGTGTGTTCTCTTGGTCGATATAATTCATAATGTTCTACGTGCTCGGTGATGGTCGGCAGGTTCGGCGAGCTGCTACTGGAATGCGAGTAAGCGTAGTGGACCGAACCGTCTGCTGGATTCTTAGGCTTTTTAGTAAAAGCATATTTTCTTGGCGGCTGCTCTGTTAGTCTCAGGTCAAAACACTCGTCATTGATATATATTTCTTCTACTTCTGTATTCGGAACGTAACGCAATAGCTTCGGTTCCTTCAATTTTTTTTCGTAGCCTGCGTCTTTCTCCTTATCAATATTGGCCATATTGATGGTTCGCTGTAAGTCATTCGCATTTCTATTGAGTTTCCGTTTGCTCTTGCGCAGAATAGAGCTTGTTTTCACATGATCGTAAACAATTTCAGATTCTGAAGGTGGTCTGTCGCTGTACAACACGTAGTTGCCGTTCACCATTTTGGATAATTAAGTGTTGCTGTGAATTTCGGTTGTAACCATTGTTCACCGCTGAATAATTAGTGAGGTGGATGTGATCACGACACCTGTGTTGCTAATACCTACAGAAGCGTATTGGAGTATGTTATTAACATTTTGTTTGTTTGTTGTCCCAATTGGTGATTCAGTGTGAGTAAACAAAGCATTCTTGTCGACCAAACGAGATCATACCAAATGTGTTGCATCAATGAACGGATGATTTTATTTACAAACAACGAGCATCATTCTTTAAAAATTCATATTTTCTAATCGAATGAGATCTTGCTGAATGATTGTTATGTAAAAGGAAGGTTTTCAAAAATGTAGACCGTGGGTGTTGTAAGCGTGATACAAGGGGGCCATAGATAAGATTTGGAACGTTTGTGTTGGCGATTATTGTTTTTAATGTGGTTCCCGCGCTTTTTGTGGTGTTTACGCGGGAAAGTTCTCATGCACGGCGCGTGTGCGACAATGCTCCCGCGCTGCAACGAGAGTGAATTGTGCAATTGTGCAATGTGCTCGCAGCCTTTATGCAACTGATGTACCGTTAATACACACGATGCACTGCTTGATAACTTAGGCCATTTGCGAATAGGGTCTTCCTAGAAGCAACTTCCTAAACTCACGTAACAGATAACTCTAAGTACACTTATCTAAATATGCCATTCAGATCCTATCTTATAAAGTAAAGTAGCTTTTGATATAACACAAGACATAAGGCATATTTTTTTTTATATTTAAGAAACTAACGGATGTAAAATAAGTTTGATTGTTTTTATTTCGGGACTCGCATCGAACATATAACTAACGAACACTACAATGTTAGCTGACCCTTTACCCTAAATGTAAAGAAAAACGGCTGGATATGTGCAATCTATACTTGATTAGGCTAATACAAATTAATCTAGGATCCAACCACAGCCAAATTATGATATATAAAGCTAATCAGAGATGACCTCGTCTCGACGGCGGCGGTCGCCCGGCATTTATTTCAAAGTTACAATTCGTGCTTGTATCGCATCTTTCTCACGCTAAATGTTCCTCGAGCGGTGACTTATATGGGAAATTGCAACATCTAATACAATTTGAAACTGTGCGCTAATCGCTTGCATCGCCTGTAGCGTTCGATCTTTACGTAAATTATTCAGCCATGCATTATTTTTGTTTCTTTGTGTAAACTAATCTCAAGGTTTTTGTGAAATCCATACAATATTGAAATCATTGCGTACTTAGATATTTAGAAATTTATTTTGGATAGTTAGTTCTGTAATTTTAACTAAAAGAAATCTGTTTCTTACAAACTAAAAGTATAAATCAGTCTTAAAACCCCGACGTAAGCTAGCACTATCCTACCAAAATCTTTCGTATTCACAATCTAACCAAAAAAGTGTACACAAATCAAGATAAATGTAAACATGTAAACTGCAACTCAAAGAAAACCATATTTGCGCAGACAGATTTCGAAATAAAAGAATAAGTAATTGGGTATTCATGTTTACAATATCCATTGTATGATATAAAGCAGAAGCTGAGCGATGCGTAGGTATCGAACACGCGGATTTCACAACGCGCAATTACTATCCACCTTTGCCATATATTGTATGATATTTGGTACGTCATGAATAAAGTTCATTTGAAAGATCATGGCATCCGATGTTGCCTTGTTATCCGGCGGTTTTATCGCGATTAGTTCATTATTATTATAACACACCTTGTGGTAACATTATCACTGCCAAACTTCGCCTGCGGGTGATGTTTAAGATAATAGAAGCGTCATTATTTAACAGCACAATTTAACAATTTTACTGATAATTTACATTAATAAACTAGCCGCAGCAGAATAAAATATCTTCAGTCACTTTTAGAAGTTCATTGGGGAACAGTATGGTAATGGAGTAGTGCAACAAGTAAGCTAACACTAATCATCTTGTCCAGTTTGTAACTTTAAACAAATAGGTTTGGTTTAGAATATCCCTTCTATATCTTTTATAGTCACTGCTGCCAATGATTTTAAGGGCCAGTTAGTTATTGTAATGCAGTCAGTAATCTATCATTAAATGTACATTTCTATCGCTATCCATTTTGTGTTTTGTAATAACGAAACCGTGGAATATTTTTTAATTAATGCTTTTATGATATTATGTTAACTTATTAGCATTATTTAGATATTTTCCGACTGAAATTCTGGGAAAAATATTGCCTGGTTAATGTTTTTCGAAAATGGTTGGGATAACATCATTGCATGTAAAAGGTTGCTTATAACAGAAGAGATTCTATGAATTTAACCGAAATTAACAAGAACAATAATGAAGAAATCATTGAATTACTCAGTGTTTGAAATTGCAATGAATCACTCTTCAATATTTAAATCAATGCGTTTGTTTCCAAATGCTAAGAAAGATAGATCAATCAACTTACATCGCTCAGCGAAACTGTTTCACAGCACTCAATACTAACAAATGATTTGTAAACTGAGTGTGTTGATATTAGGAGCAATTGAATTTGTTGTGCATCGCTAATAAGCAAAAACAATTATTGCGTTATGAGATGAAATAAGCTTTAAATATTGCATGTGTAATTTTATTAAAATTGTCTCTGATCCGGATGTTAAAAAAAATATAATAAGCTTTAAACATTGCATGTGTAATTTTATTAAAATTGTCTCTGATCCGGATGTTAAAAAAAATATTCAGTTTTTCCTGGCCATGTTATATTTTTCGGGCATCCTACTTGACAGTTTCTGCGCATTTTGATGAGGTTTTATGTCTTATAAAGTTATACGCATATATTTAGTATGCTATATCATACGTAGAATAGTTTAACATTCATACATGTATTCACAACTTTAAATCTCTAAAAGACGTAGCCACAGCTTCAGAATCGGATTTTTCCGGTAATTTTGGAAGTTCTGTACATAGAGCGATGACAGCCACTTTGCCCAAAATTCCTTGGAAATCTCATCAACCCTTACGACATCCAAGAGAATAAATGGGCATTGCCAATGCACTACCCCGCAAAAACTTCCTTTTAAGTAGAAGCATGTATTTTTTCATATCCTGACATTTCATACACATTTTTTTTATTAAACCCGTTTACAACTTATATTTCAGGGTAAATGTAGCAAGCAAGTTATATATAATAAATTATCAGACTTACCATTTCATCTTAAAATACACCGTGAATATTGTATTCAGATTTATCTAGTGATTTTGTAACATTGCAAGTTAATGTCAGAATGGTGCGGCTGATGAGTTCCCATACGAAATCATATCGTAATTCTTTACTATTTTGTAATGAGAATTAGTTTGTTTGCTACTTGTGTTACACATCTTATGTTTCAATCATCGGTCTGTCTATTTGAAAGTATGTTTTGTTTTTTAATAACTCAACGTGGACTAAACTTTTGTTCCATTCCATAAAAGACTTTTTTTTAATGTTTGTATTATTATAACTATTGATCAATTTCTCTAAAAAAAACATAGTTTAAATAAAACGATGATTTTTCTCCCATTATCCAAAAGTTGTTATAAAAATTATTAAAATAAAAATCGATAAGCTATCTTTGTTTTACATTACTATTCTGAGCCACCCGGCTCAACAATTGATTCTGTTAATACATTCCTGAAAAAATCTTATGCATACTCAATAAAATCCGGTTTATGTCTTCCCATATGATTGTACTACGGAACAAGTTCTCAATGTTTAGTAATTGTAATAAAGGCAATGAATGTCAAGTCCCGTTTTATTGATATCTATTCAAGAATAAATATTTATACTATTCTCAAGCGGAGACAATAAGTTCACATGAGTTTTCTCATGCAGTGACAATGTTACACATGAATGAATTCATATATGTCTAGTTCCTGCGTTTGTCATGTTTTTATGTCAAATTGTTTTAAGTCTAGTTATATTTTCTATATACAAACTGGAGCATTCAGTTTTTGTCGAGTATGTTATATTTGTTTAATGCAATAAAAATGGATAATTATCCCATGTCAACACAACCTAATATTTACCCTCTACTTTAAAATGTATCTGGTAGAAATTGATAAGGGTCCGAAAACTACTAGGAATAAATATGAGGTGCTGGCTAATTAAGCGAACTGAAAATTTATTTTAAAAAGATAAGGTGACGACCCGGTACAAACAAATGACATATGTTACATTTTTTATTTCAAATCTTATATTTCGAACATTGGCAAGTTACCTTCAGCAATAAATTGCAAACAGAATTCGCACAAAATTATCAATGCATTTATTCATTAAAACACTTGGGTTAATTGCTTAATATCGTTGCGTTTCGTCGTTTAGTTAGTAATGAGCGGCGGCGGCGGCGGCGCACACGCATACTTCCAAACTTGCAAGTTTACTCATCCATTAAATGGCGATACTATTACATCGGTAATGTTGCTTTAACTACCGGATTATTTTTGTTGCCAGTTATAATAAAATGGGTAGTCAGTGGATCAGGAATTTATAGTAAAATATATATGCACACCACCAACTGTGGAAATAGCAAAAGAAAATGCAAAAAACAGCAACTACTTTCGATAGCGTTTTTGTATGTTCAACATACTTACACAATATTAATTTTCGTTAGAGTTAGCACATTCGAACATTTTATAGAACATTCGATCGCTACTTCAATCATATTCATAAACCTATTAAGCGGGTTTTACACTTCGGGTCATCCTCTCCACTGACCATTTTATTTACATTGGCTCTACATATTTATATCTTTCTCAACTCTTAACATAAAATTAATTATTTAATATAGAATTATATTATTTATTTATTCAATTTAATTTAATACCCTAAAGATGAAATATTGGAAGTCTCTATATTAAATAAAAATAACTCATACAATTAACCTAAACACAAAATATTTGAATGCGCAAGAGAGCAACGTTGGGCAGTTGCAGCGGAACGCATGCGCATGCGCAGTGCGCATTGATGAATGGCGCATTTACCAACCCAAGCGTATATTGAAGGTTACTTATTAACTAGTGCACATATTTATATTCCGTTAGCCGAACATATTGGATTTCGTTTTCTAAATCAAATATTTACTGTTATTCTCACAAATCCGCTATGATTTATTTCTTGCTTAATAAATTAATGATTTACGAAACTGATCTAAATTTGCACATTTGAAGGGTATTGTTTCTTAAAGCGGCGTTAAATTAATGACGGCCATATTTTAATTAAGACCCCGTAATCGAGTAATCAGTAAGAGTGGGTGGAAATTTATAATCTTTATTTATTAGCTCCACACGGTACGATATATTTGCTTTTTTCACATAAATTAATTTTCGGGTATTTTGTACGAGTTGTACAGTTTTAAAGAAATAGCCAAACTCAAACAATAATGCAACTGGCTAACGTAAGACCCTGATACGTAAGAAAATTTATTTCTATTTTTGTAATATTGCTGAAGTTTATTATGAACTCCATTATTTAAAGACCCAACATTTATAAAATGTATCATGTGGGTCTTTACTTCAAAGAATACATAGAAACTTCTGAATAAATATAAAATCTACTAAAGATTACTGTTTTATTTCATTAAATATAAATATTATTAAATTAAATTGTATTTTAAAAAACAGCACTGATTTAAGGAATTTCGGAGTTTTTTTCTACGTTGTGCAAACATTTATCTATTGTATATATCATTGTATAAATATGTACATAATGTTTCAAATCTTGTATATCTATATTTTCCTGCTACGCCATCCTGGAAAAATTTTTGGTTATGATAAGGTAAAATGAAGTACATAATCATAAAGAAAAGGTATACCGTGTAATAAAATTAGCAATCAACTAGTTCTGAGTATCTTCACTTTATCGCATTATGAAGTACATACGTGAAACAAATGTTCAGTTAGGAATACTCTGCAATTTGGTTACTGACCATAGAGAAGTTACTGGAGCATTGAACCGTAAATCACAATGTATGAGGCTTGATGTATAATTAAATACATCGTTTAACTGTCATCGAATGAAATGTCTAATTAGAAAACGCTGTTTTATTACGCTGATTAATAAGCACATATATGAAATTTTAGTTGAGTAGTATCGGCTCAGAATAACACTACCTACCCCATTCTTTTCCGAATGTTGATGCACGAGGTAACGAAGGGTTTCGGTTTTTTAAGTAGTTAAGGCTTTTTTGTAGTTTTATAATTACTATCTTTTCCCCAATTAACTTTCAAAATGCTCAGCCATTTTTATTAGTTTTGAAACTCTGTTTGAAGTTATTTTGAAATTTATTGCCACGACTTTATGTATGTATGAAATGTACATTGACCGAGTGTTGGTTTTAATTCGTTTAATGATTGAAGTAAAATTTATATTATGGTATGTTTTTGAAATGCTTCTTACTAGCGTCGCCAAAACAAAGACTTCATGGCATAAAATTAGTTTAAGCATAACGTAGAATTTACTTTGATTTTAAATTAAGCTAAAAATTGGATAGTGATAATATCCACCCGTATAATAAAGCTAACTCACTTACCTTTTTCTAACTTTATCTTACGTATTTTTTATGTTCAAAGTGGGGAATAAATATATGATGAGCTTTGAAACGCAGATCATAGATACATGTGTGAAATCACCCAATTCGAAGAATACTATTGGCAAATTACCTAACGTACAAGTATGACTTAAAAATCTTAGCTCAAAATCATCCGAATTATAGTACTTTAATAATTTTCAAATAATAACGGAGAATATAATTACTAATCTCATAAGACAGACCACATTATTATATGGTTATTATAAAAACCAATGGTTATGATGTTCATGTAGTCTAAGCAATAACCACAAAAATATATATGAGTTTAGCTTATATTATCTAATCATCTACATTATATTTATATAAGCCTAGCTCAGCTTAATAAACTATATTTTTAAATATCGAACCAACAATCAAATTATATAAATTTCAACATAAAGAATTTACTTATGTCCGGCTTTTAATACTCGTAAACTTACACAAATAAAGTATATATATTCTAAATAAACGAGATAACTATCAAACATTCAAAGCAAATGGAAAAGCTTAACCCATACTTTAAACGAATCGATTGCCAATCGACTTCTAATAGAATCGTAAAAGGTGTTAACGACAAATGATATAATAACAATCTATCAAATCAGCCAATCGATAAACAACGATACTCGAATTGCGTATCTCACATAAACATAATTTGAATAACGCCATTATCGCACCAATAAAGTGATGCAACAAAGAAATACCATTAAGCTTTAATATAACACTAGTCACGTTTGAACAACAAACAAATCCGGAACATACTCCAAAGCTTCCATAAAATACAAATTCACAATCACAACTTAGCACTTAACACATGAACACATTAACGCTTCCCGTCATCAACTAGAGCAATGCAGTAATTTTGCACTCGCTCACTTCACAATAGATGCACTAGTTGACAGCTAAGAACTGCGCGTGCGACTAACATGTGTCTACAACATTTTCCAGCACCCACTGGGAGATTTCTTACACCACACTATTGTCAAACACCGTGGAAACCTTAACAACCTATTTACGCAATTGTATTATTTTTCGCTCGGAGATAATTTTGGCTAAGCAACATTATGTTTACGAGTATTACGATCCGACGGACAATGCGATGGGAATGAGGTGACCAGATCGTCAAGTTCATGTTTAATTAGTGATGGTAATTTGATTAAGTTACATTTTGTGCATCTTATTTAAACAATACCATTGTTGTGAAATAAAGACACGGTCAGCTATATATCAAGTTTGACATACCATTTTATGCTGAACTCTCATTACGTCCAAAGATTGAGTAATGAGAGTTTCAATTACTTTAGAGTTATTTGACTGTGTGGATATGAAATAAATTAAAATGATTTAATGGTGTAATGTCCATCATCATTAGTATAAGGGAACAACCGTTTATAAAAAAACAAACGAGCTTAAAAATTTACAGGTCAGTGGGTTAAATATTAGTAGAGCATCAGAGAGGAAATCGTAACTCTTCCCCGCACATTATCAGCTTACGTAACTAAATCACGTCTGGGCGCGTTGATGTCTTTTGTATGTGCACGTTAACAAGCATTTCGTTCTAGAGCTTTGCATTAGATCCGCTCGATCGTTTTTGTAAGCGCTATTCACAATCACATGACTCGAAGCTTCTTTTGTTGACAATACAAATATTGAAACTACTTTTCAAGAGATCAAGCTAAGTGTATGATATAAGTAAAAGTTAAATTCTATCCTGAGTCAGACAACTTAATTCGAGTAACAGTAATAAGTGTTAGTTTAACTAATACGCATAGTTACATAAAAGTGATTTATGTATATATTACACATCTGTTACTGTAGCAAATAGCTTGTTTACATAAATTTTGTGCTCAGTGGCCCCAATTATGAATCTATTTGGTTAGACCTCCTCCAGAGGCTTGATACCATAAATCTCTTGAAGTATTAGGATCAAATTAGTAGTTGTATATGACGTGTGAAACTTAATTTAATTTAATCGGTCAGTCGTATAACTTTTAGAGTCATTCATTATCGGAATATCCGGTTTAAATGAGATGCAGCTTATTAATGGCGGCGTAGCTAAGCAAGTTGGACGTTTACAAACTTTTTATGGTGGTATTTTTAAATTTATGATTAGAAATTCTTATTTGCATATCTTGTTTGATACGTTATGAGTCGACAGTAGTGACAAATATACTACTATAATACAAATATGATTTATTCTCATTATTAAGTAATACAACAATGTTGTAAACAGCGAGAAATTTTATTTCATAAATTTACTATCTTATAAACTGATATAGAATTTTAGTTTAAATGCAAAATAAACTAACACACAAGAAGCGTGAAATAAGGAAATTCACATATCATAAAAGCTCGCTTATTTCCAACAAAAGATACGCTACATATGCGAGCATATAGTTGTATCGACGGAATATTTACAAAGCGAGAAGTGCAAAGATTCTTAAATATTGGTAGGTCAATAAATCAATCACAAAAAATACTAAAAGTTTGTGTAAAATCGTATCTATTAATCGTATCCTATTTTTTAAAATTAGAATACAATAGTGACAGTATAACGGGCGAGGAATATAAAGTTCTGTATGTTCTATGACCATCAATGCTTTATTTCCCTTCCTTCTCTTCTCTCAATTCCTTAACGTAAATATGAAAAGGTAGGTGAGGTTTCAACTATAACAAGAATATCTTATGAATGATATAATTTCCTTCTAATTTCCATTAATCTTTAAATAACTCTAATACAGGAACATAAATTAAATGATGTAACGTAATACATTACGGAAACGATAATAACCGCAAACTGTCTGAAGATATCAAATATCAATATAATCTGCATTAGTTTCCGTCGCGTGCGCACTAATTAAGTGGTAATTACATCAATATCACTGATTTGTCATCGTAACGACTACCACTTGACTTCGCTTGTAGCGGGAAATTGTTATGTATCAACAGAAGATCATTATGATAAATATAATTAAGAATGTCTCAGCTTGATTGTATACATATATACTCACGTCATTAGTTCCCATTCAAATAGGCGAAGACAGACGATCGCAAATTTTTACAATACTCCCTTTTTAAATAAATTTTAAATTTTTCTGCATATGGTTTTCTGTCCCTGCAGTCAAGGTCTGGGTCAAGAAAAGTTATTAATGAACAAGATTGTGTGATATCGTATTTTTAATATTTATATTTTTAAATTAATAGAAATAAAGCAATGGCAATTTCATGTATGTGACAATTTATATCATACATAAATGCCTTTCCATTAAATAGAGATGCAAGAGTGTATGTTTGTATGTAATAGTGTTGCAATGCAACGAATATAAATTGGACGTTTATAATTAAAAAATCCTGAAGACCGCAGAGTTACAACATATCCGTATGAAATCGACAACATTATCCAATATATTTAAAATTCATCATTAACTCTGCACATAAATATATGACCACCGAGGTGTTCAAACCTACCCTGTATATGGTGTCTCTACTATAGTCCGCCACGCTCTACGCGCCTTGTTCAATTAAGTAGACTTTTATCACGTTAGTAACTATCACCAACGTGGACATCTTAATGCGACTTTCAATTCACGAAAAATTATAATTACTTTTACTTAACTATGATTTGTCGCAAATTGAATATCAATGTGAACTCCCAGACAATAAACACAAGACCTCCTGCTCATTAGCCAGACGCTCAAACGACTGGATCACGAAGGCAGTTGAATGTTATTTGGCTAAACTTAAACTCTAAGAACATATGTGTGGTTAATTCAGCGTGCAAAAATGTGTTCGTGTGTTCTTATGGTCACGCCGTGTATCCCCAAAGGGGTTGGCAGAGCTACTAATACTTCTGAACATCAAGTGAAATGGTCGCCTGATGTTCAGAGTACACACGTTTTACGTACTCACGTGATAGGGGGCAGGCCTATCGACGTTTTGTACGAAAACACTGTCACATGACTAAGTACAACTCAGCCAAGTGGTTTTCCTCCCGATGTTTTCCCTCACCGTTAACAACCATACTGAGTTAACCACCCATATGTTCTTAGAAAAGACAAATTGATGTAACCCCGAGCCGGGATTCGAAACCTTATCGTCTGCACGATAACCGATGTTCTAACCACTGAGCTATCACGGTGGTTAAACTATGACGCATATATTCTACAACACTCACCTAAGGTAAAGATCGAAGGACATTTAACGAATTGCTACCTAATTTCACGCAATTACTTCATGTCAAATAGAATTAATAGACAATTACGCTCAGACAACGCCACCAGATTGCTGTGTAATGAAGGATAGATTTAATAAATATGGATAATAATTTAAATTGTTGAGTTTCCTAATAATGTAGTATTTCCATCCATTTAGCCTCTCAATCAAATATTGAATATCGATAATAAGGCAAGGTTACGAATGCATAGCGTTCACTGGTCAGTACCCATAGCAAATATAATGTATTTACCGTAAATTAAATTATTATTCGCAAGCGGGGTAAGAAGCAATGCAAAAAGCGTTTTTTTTTTGCCAGAAGATCCTCCAGGAAGTGGCTTCTATCTAATACTTTAAACAATGAATTTTGCTGTGTAGTGTCGGCTTAGAATAGCACTACCCCATTTCTTCCGGTGGGTGTACGTAATAATTCAATAAGAGGCGACTTACGGTATTGGGACTATTAAGGGATTTTTGGGCGATGCAGTTGGAGACCCATCACCAAAAACCTTTACTTTACCATCTTATCCCCAGACAATTTCCAAAAGTGGCTGAGGAATTTCTAATACCTTAGCCTATATTTTACCTTATATATATATATATATGTCGGCGGCACCTAATATGGTTGCTCATTTGACTACATGTCGGCGGCACCTAATACAGTTACTGAATTGACTACGTGTCGGTAATACCTAATAGAGTTGCTGATTTGACTCAGTTGACTAAGTGGTAAGAAGCGGAAGGGTGTGGTCACGAGGTAATCGTGCGCCCTCTGATGGAGTTCGGGCAAGGATCATTCTGAGGATGGACAAAGAGTGGATCGGTTGTGCTCGGAACCGTCATACGTTTCTAATCGGTGTTAACGCAATATATTTTGTACTCAGTTAATTTGTGAATAGTGGCGAAGTTGATTAAAGCTGTGATTATTAATTTCTGTGTCTGATTTGTGTTTTGGGAAATCGTGGTTCTACGCCGATCTACCCTGCCGACGTTATCAGAGGCGGGATCTCCCCAACGCCGATTTTGTGAATCGTAATATAAAGAAAGTGACAATAAATGGAAAAGTTTATTTGAAGTGCAAAATCGAAATATGTTAGCCTTTATTGGAGCGTTAAAACCTCTTACAGTGTCCAGTGATAAAGTTACTCTACCGGAATTTAACTCCGAGTTCCTGGTGTGCAACTACGGATTCGGTTCCATCCACTGCAGGATGGAATCCTCGTCGTGGCGATAAGCCGCGCGGTAAAAGGATCTGCATCTAATTGGTTATCACAATGTTACAGCAGTGCAAAAGTTCGACACAAAGCCGATGTATGTAAGATACAACCTAAACACCGCTACTTGTCTCAGCCAGTCAGCGGGAAAACTGCGACGTCATACTCAATAACAGCTAGTTCTCAGCATTCAGGAGCTAACACATCAAGCCATTGGTGTGCTTCAAGTGTGGAGCCGCGCCACGTTGCGAGCCGGTGCACGAGCGCCACCGCCACAACGCCAGAGGTTCAGGTACCAGTACTCGCGTCGAACAGAGTCGACGATTGCAGTGTACCTTCAGGTGCACTGACTCATTCTGGTGAGCGCTTTATTTTTAATTATGATTCCGGAGCCGAATGCTCGTTAGTTGTAGCGTCAAAGTTTGTGGAAAACGTAAAAACAATGTTATTAATTTTAATGTCATAAGCTTGAGTAGTACGTTTAGCACAGTACAAAAATGTTGTGTAAGGTTAAGGTCTGTGATTTTAGAATTGAGTTTTTACTCCACGTTTTGCAAGATGTCAGGTACATAATGCTAAGTAGAGAAGTTTTAGCGCTAGGCTTTGCCATAAATATGTCTACCTTAAATTTAACGCTCGAAAAGTTAAATGTTGAATACAGTTCTCAAGTAAACATAGCGTCTGAAATAAATTTAGCACAAGTTGATGCGATGTTAGTGACGCTGCAAAAAGCGAGTTGCTAGGTATTTTAAAAATAGAAAGTTACCTTATTTTAGGTTTTTCCACTATACGTGTTGATGAAAATTCGTTCACGCCAGATGAACGGCGGGTGATAGAAGCTAAGGCCAATAAACTTTTACAAGCAAACATAATTAGGCCAAGTTGTTCCCCATTTTCAAGTCCTGCGTTATTAGTAAAGAAACGTGATGGTATCGATAGCATGTGCGTAGACTATCGCGAACTAAATAGTAATTCAGTGTCCGAATGGTTTCCTGTATCTTTCACATCAGATTTAATTGCACGATTGAACGGCGCGAATTTCTTTTTACTCTTTGATTGTGCAAGTGGATTTCATTTTATTCCCGTTTCGAGTACCGATCAATCTATTGAGGGTTCTGATAAGAACAAGGCTAAATTTACTAGGTTTTCTCTTGGTGATATTGTATTAATGCAAAAACGAATTTAGACAAAATTAGACGCATTGTATAAGGGTTCCTTTGGAGTAGTAGAAGTTTAAGAAGGAGATAGATACACTTTAACGGTTTTGGACAGTAACAACAGGCTGTAAAAATATAGCCATAACCATGATCGTTTAAGAAAATTGCCAGAGAGGTTTGACCCGTTGGGTTCTGAATCCTTATTGAATGAGTTGAGTGAAATTTATTAATTTTCTCAGTTCTGTCAGTAGGTATAAACTTTCTTTTGTGAGACATTTGTTAAATTGTAGTGGTCACTGAGATGACACATGACCACACATGAATATAGGGGTTTTAGGGTCACTGGGATGACCGCTAAAGATGTGTTTTAGGGTCACTGGGATGACCGCTGAAGATGTGTTTTAGGGTCACTGGGATGATCACTAAAGATGTGTTTCAGGGTCACTGGGATGACCGCTGAAGATGTGTTTTGGGGTCACTGGGATGACCAACTCTGATTTTCGCTGTCACTGGGATGACCGTTAATGATATGAGTTTAGGTCACTGGGATGACCTGACTGTTTGATCACTGGGATGATCTGTTTGTTTGATCACTGGGATGATCTGTTTGTTTGATCACTGGGATGATCTGTTTGTTTGATCACTGGGATGATCTGTTTGTTTGATCACTGGGATGATCTGTTTGTTTGATCACTGGGATGATCTGTTTGTTTGATCACTGGGATGATCTGTTTGTTTGATCACTGGGATGATCTGACTGTTTGATCACTGGGATGATCTGTTTGTTTGATCACTCTATGAACCATAAATGCGAACACTTATTAGTGACTTTTCTTTAGTGAGGATTGTTGTAATAACTTTTTGTGTGTGAGTTCCTGAAAAGCATTTAAGTAATAAAGTATTTTTTGTTTTGAAATTGAACAATCCTCATTGAGGAAGTCAGTATTTTGGACAAGTGGTATTGCCATCTGATATTGTTTCAGATGCCGAGTAACACACGAGGACGTGTGTCTTGTCAGGATGGCCGTGTCGGCGGCACCTAATATGGTTGCTCATTTGACTACATGTCGGCGGCACCTAATACAGTTACTGAATTGACTACGTGTCGGTAATACCTAATAGAGTTGCTGATTTGACTCAGTTGACTAAGTGGTAAGAAGCGGAAGGGTGTGGTCACGAGGTAATCGTGCGCCCTCTGATGGAGTTCGGGCAAGGATCATTCTGAGGATGGACAAAGAGTGGATCGGTTGTGCTCGGAACCGTCATACGTTTCTAATCGGTGTTAACGCAATATATTTTGTACTCAGTTAATTTGTGAATAGTGGCGAAGTTGATTAAAGCTGTGATTATTAATTTCTGTGTCTGATTTGTGTTTTGGGAAATCGTGGTTCTACGCCGATCTACCCTGCCGACGTTATATATATATGTATTTACACATAACACAACAAAAAAAATCAAACAAATTAATTAATATTAAAAATAACCCTATAGTAATTTGTTTTTTTTTATTTATCACGTATTTTCTGGAGGCTCTAATGTAGTTTGTTTTGATATAAATAACCATTTTTATTAAATAACCTATGTGTAAGTTTCCTGTTTAAAAAAATACATTTATTTATTAAATTAATACATAAAATTAGATGAGCTCATTTAAAAATCATAGGCCTTAAATATTTTCTAAAACTCGTATTCGCTCCGCTTGTGCCACCGCTCTGCACAAAGCTCAAGGCTTAACTAGTATACACAATTTTGTCATTAACGCTCGTCCTTGTGACCGAATTCGATGCACCGACAATATTGATGGAGGATAGCAAATAAATGTACAATCATAGAGTGGTCTACTGAATCAGTTGGTATTGTATTGTGAACTGATTTATATAGTGGGTCAAAGTGAAGATGCTTTGATCACGATTATTCAGATGTATTTTGATTGTAATATTGAATGCTTTGATTGATATCGTCAGATGTATTAGAGATATATAAATAACATCACGACTACATTAGAACAAAGGTTAAGTTGTAGGTTTGGCATTATAGATATATTTGCAAAGTAGTTGATGATAAAATATTATGTATGTAAATGTTCGATGCGGGATTTTTGCGGCCATTTATACAAATTAAAATTTGTGAGTTTGTATGATTAATGCGCACGTCAAAGTGCTATGCGGATTTTTATAGTTTATACTCTTATTGTGAATGAATTACTTATTTTCTTGTTTTTTTTAAGGCTTATTAAGCCTATACTAACATACAAACATATATTCACGGCTGTAAATCCCTCAAAAGGGTAACCAGAACTGAGGAATTAGAAATACCTCAGCCACTTTTGGAAATTGAGTGGGGGAAAGATAGTATAATAAAGGTTGTTCGTGATGGGTCTCCAAGCGCATCGCCGTAAATCCCTTAAAAAGCCCCAATACCCTTAGTCGCCTCTTACGTACACCCACGGTTCGAAATGGGGTAGTGCTATTCTATGCCGACACTACACAGCAATGTCTATACTATACTAAATATATAACTATATAAGTCTATATTTATTTATTCTAATGTCATATAATATGCATTTTTTATATTTATAAATCCAAAATAATACAATATAATGTTTATATAATGTTTAGTCTATATTAAATTGCATCGAAATCGAACGTTTAAAGTACCAAACCATGTAACAACATGAATTATTACTGATCTGACCAAATTAAATAATTAATGTCGTAATGCACCAATTTTATGCAAACAGCTTATTGCAGTTTACTCCGTATATCCCCGAAGGGGTTGGCAGAGATTCTAATACTTCTGAACATCACGTTACGTTAAGGAGTTAAAAGAGAAAAATAAGGTATGCAATGGGTCCCTTGCCATATCGCACAACAATCACTTAAAAGGCCCCATACTTTTAGCGTCCTTGAATTTTCCCGTGTATAAGCATGTTTAAAATTAGGCTCTTATTACAGAATTACAAAAAGCGTTTTAAAAGTTTCATTAAGATAACATCCACTTCCACGAATCCGTTGAAAATGGCGATCCAGCTAAAGTCTGGAAGTTTCTTAGTTCCTTAGGAGTTGGAAAATCTCGTCTCGATTCTATCCCAAAAGATCGAGACATCACTTCGCAACCATTTTTCCACAACATCTACTTTTGATGGTGTTAAAAAAGCTGAAACATTACATTTTCTTTCTACTCTACCAGCTCCGGATTATCCTACCTTTAATTTTTGTCAATTCTCCGATTGTGATGCTAAGAAGAATATTATGTTCATTACGTCAAACGCAGTAGGTTGTGATTGTATTAGTCGAAAAATTATTGTGCCTATCCTAGACCTTATTCTTCCTGTTATTACTGAAATCCCTAATAATTTCATATCCTTAGGATCCTTCCCTATGCTATGGAAAGAAGCCCAGGTCACGCCTATTCCCAAAAAAGCTAATCCTAAGTCCTTCTCTGAATATCGTCCTATATCTATTCTGCCATTCCTCTCTAAAGTACTTGAACGACTGGTACATAAACAGTTAAGTGATTTTCTCACTAGGAATGATCTGCTTAACCCCTTCCAATCTGGTTTCCGCCCTTCCCATAGTACTGTAACGGCTTTGATCAAAATAACTGATGACATGCGTTTGGGAATGGATAAGGGACTGCTGACTGTTTTAGCACTGCTTGATTTTAGTAGCGCCTTTAATACGGTTGACTTCGAAATATTACTTGCTTTACTTCGTTCTCTTAACATATCTCCAACGGTAGTTGACTGGTTTCGTAGTTATCTACTGGGGCGTCGGCAGCGTATTCACCTCGAAGTTGCCATGTCTCCGTGATTGAGTTAAATGCCGGTGTTCCACAAGGTGGTGTGTTGTCTCCTCTCTTATTCGCTATATTTATTAACTCTGTTACTCATAAACTTACTTCTTCCTACCACCTTTATGCAGATGATCTTAAGATTTACACACAAGCTAATTTTGACCAAATAAATATGTCCATAAGCTTAATTAATAATGATTTAACGCAAATTTTGAAATAGAGTGAAGCATATGGATTGAAAGTTAATCCGAATAAAACGCAAATAATAATAGTTGGTAGCTCACGAATTGTTTCCAAGATTGATTATAAATCACTACCGCCTGTTTTATTTGATGGCACATCCATTTTTTTCAGCGCTGCTGTAAAAAACCTTGGTGTGATGATAGATAGCACCTTATCTCTGGTGCCACAACTGAAATTAGTAAGCCAGAGGCTGTTTGCGTCAGCAGGGTCCCTCAGGAGGCTACGTAACTTTCTCCCTGCTGCTACCAAAACTGCGTTAGCCCAATCTCTTCTACTACTTATTCTTGATTATGCTGACACCTGCTATCTCGATCTAACTGAAGATCAACTGAACAAACTTGAGCGCTTACAAAATTTATGTATTGCTGTGTAGTGTCGGCATAGAATAACACTACCCCATTTCTTCCGGTGGGTGTACGTAAGAGGCGACTAACGGATTTGGAGCTTTTAAGGGATTTTTGGGCGATGTGGTTGGAGACCCATCACCGAAAACCTTTATTTTACCATCTTTTCCCCACTGAAATTTCCAAACGTGGCTGAGGAATTTCCAATTCCTTAGCTCTGGCTACCCCTTCCAGGGATTTATAGCCGTGAGCATATGTATGTATGTATGTATGTATTAGGTTTATTTTCGGACTGCGTAAATATGACCATGTCTCTGCGTATCGCAATAAACTTCAGTGGCTTCCAATTCGTCTCCGCCGAAATGCAAATACTCTGTCTCTCCTGTACTCTATCTTATTTAATCCTTCTACCCCCTCCTACCTTAAAGAGCGTTTCCAATTCCTTCACTCTTTACATGACCTCAATCTGCGTTCTTATCACAATATTTTGTTGAGTACCCCTTCCCATTCCACCAATTTTTACAGTTCCTCCTTTACCGTCCAGGCTGTACAACTATGGAACGGTCTTCCTGTAGAGGTGCGATTAGCCAAGTCTCTCCCTATTTTCAAGAACATGGTAAAAAAACACTTCCTCTCCGAAACACTATTATTTGTGTTGCATACAAAAGTTTATATATTCTATTATATATGTCGTAAAATATATATATGTACTTTATTTAAAAATCTTTATATATATTGCATATGTATTGTATTTATTGAATATTATTTATTTTATGGAATACCTACTTTATGTAAGTGTGTTAGAACTTAATAAATATTTAGTAATATTTAAATTAGATAGATAATAGTTTGATGAATAATTTTAATTTTTAAGCAAATCAGTCAGACATCTACCGAACATGTTTTTAATCCAGCAAATCTTTCCATTCTTGGGTTGTCTGGAAGAGATCGCTCTTAGTGATAAGACCGCCAGTTGTACTTTGGCTTTTGTACCGATATTTTTTTTTGTAATTGTTGTTTTTTTGGGATGTACAATAAAGAGTTTTTATTATTATTAACGACACCTTCGTTGATACAGTATTTTTATTGAAAATCAACTATATAATTAACTACATGCATTAAATCAATTATATTGCGCGCCTACTAACAGCTAAACCAAGCACAATCACCTACGAAAAGACAAGATTGTTTAATTGCTAACACGATCTCACCAAATCACCTCGACAGATACCGGTCACGAATTACTTTACAATGTCTATATCTTATGTTGTTAACTAACATGTTACATACAACAAAAGCAAGCGGTGGTTGCCATCTTGCGACCTTTAACTGACATTTCTAGGATATTTTATAATATAAAGCATGAAATGTTTAGGCTTGAACTTTAACAATTTATAACTCAAAATAGTTTTGGAATTGGCTCTTCGGATTCCGATAATACTAACCCAATTCTTCTCGTGGACGGTGACTAAGGTTATTGGAGTTTTTAAGTGATTGTTGTGTGATACGGTTGGGTACCATCATCATATATTCTATATTTTACATAACATAATAATAACATAACATAAACGTTCACGCCGAATATCCCCGAAGGGGTTGGCAGAGGTACTAATACTTCTGAACATCACGTGACTTTGTGACCTGGTGTTCAGAGTACCCACGTTTTGCATGGACAGTGTACTTACGTGATAGGGGGCAGGCCTATCGCCGTTTTGTACGAATACACTGTCACATGACTAAGTACAACTCAGCCATGTGGGTTTCCTCACGATGTTTTCCCTCACCGTTAACAACCATGATAAATTAACCACACATATGTCTTTAGAAAAGACAAATTTACAATCTTTTTCTTTGTTAACTTTCGAATAAAGCTAAGAAATTTCTTATTCCAAAGCTCTGGCTTCCCCTTTTTGGGATTCCTAGACGAAAGTATATATCCTAAAAGATCTTCGTATGACTTAAAATTGATTTATTTGCTTTATTTAACTTTGATCTTAGTTTTCGAGTACATTACATTGCAGTAGATGTCAGGTCACGAAGGCATTAAATAGGGTCGTACGATGGTCCTAAGGTCAACTTGTTTTATGCGGATCCGGTTGGTGACACCAGCTCTTTTGGTATGCAATGTGGGGCTGACCTTCTAATTGTACAAGAATCGCACATTAAAACGTCTTCCAGCTGTAGGTTTATATTGGAAATATATAATCTTAAATTCAGTCAATTTATATTAAAGAATTTGTAATCGCTGTGTAGTGTCGGCTTAGAATAGTTCTACCCCATTTCTTCCGGTGGGTGTACGTAAGAGGCGACTAACGGTATTGGGGCTTTTAAGGAATTTTTGGGTGAAACGGTTAGAGACCCATCACCAAAAACCTTTGTTTTACCATCTTTTCCCCACTCACATTTCCGAAAGTCGCTGAAGAATTTCTAATTCCTTAGTTCTGGCTACCCCTTCTAGGGATTTATAGCCGTGAGTATATGTATGTATGTAATTGGTAATATAAGTGAACTCAACTAAACATACTTATACCATTAGTTCCAACAAGGGCAGACACAGCCTATATTACGCCAATATATACTTATATATGGGTACCTTCTCTGGAAACTAGATGGCGCTTGCCATGTGAGTTCAGGAGTATTGGTACCTCTGCCAACCCCTTCGGGGATAAACGGCGTGAACGTTTATGTTTATGTTTATATACAATACTGGCAAAATTCTTCATACGTCTTAATTCTTCATACATATATACATATATTCACGGCTATATTTCCCTAGAAGGGGTAGCCAGAGCTAAGGAATTATAAATTCCTCAGCCACTTTTGGAAGTTGAGTGGGGAAAAGATGGTAAAAATAAAGGTTTTTGGTGATGGGTCTCCAACCGCATCGCCCAAAAATCCAATAAAAAGCCCCAATACCCTTAGTCGCCTCTTACGACACCCGTGGGTGGAAAGGGGTAGCGACATTCTAAGCCGGCACTACACGGCATTCTTCTATCATCATCATAATTCTTCTATCATAATTCTTCAATCTTGTCATATGTGTCCTATTATTCTCCATTCTTCGGTCACCTGTTTTAAGGCCATCCTCTATTTGATCTAATTGTATCTTCCTCGAATTCCATTACCACCCACATTCGTTCAATGTATCAACTTTCTGAATATTGATTTAATTAGTCACCGGATCTTTGGAAGTTTTTGCATTATATAAAAATGACCGAATGATATAAACAAGAACTACACTAGAAACTTATAAATCAAAGTTACAGATACCGATCAAGTTGACCAAACAAATCATAATCACATGTCAAATTGAATTAATATCTAGTGAGTTATAATCTGGAGCTGTCTATTTATCTAGTGTTGAATGTTCACTGATTATGCATACAAGATTATGGAGTTGAACCATTCACAGTTTTAATGTACTAATGTCAGAATGAATTAGATTTAATTTTAACGAGGAGTTTCATGTTAGATTAAAAGAATATTAAACTATCCGCTACGCAGTTATTAGGGTTAAATCTTATTTACGTACATAAATACATTCACATGCTCTAGGCAATAAATCCTAAAATAGGGTAGAGCCTCGAAATAGAAAATCCTCAGGGACTTAAGGAATTTGAGTTGATAAAAATGGTAAAATAAAATAAAGGTTAGCTGACGAAGAAGTATTATTTCACAATTGATATCATTTAATGTTATTTAAAATGAACAATATTAACTACTTCTTTGGTCTAGTGGACACAGCATTGGGTGTTTGGTAAAAATACCAGTTTGGTTGGGATATTGCAGGTTTAATCACCTGATTTGCCGAATAAATCAAATGGATCTGTGCTTTGGAGAGCACGATATGATAACGGTTCAGTAACTATCACGGTAGTAGTCTTTTATGACTGCCAACCCGCATTTATGGTAGACTTTTGTTCATATCAACCTTACTAGGGAAAGCGTCAGTCTCTCGTTGTTGATATAAATAAATGAGCTCAATATTATGATGCATATTTCTAATAATGTAATAAAAATATATTTTCTAGGAAATAGTGATTTCTAATTAAAAGGATTATCATTCAATCTAGTTAACTGTTGGCTTTGAATAGTACTATACTAGCATGCCTTATGTTGTAATATGAAACAACTGATAGATAGTAATTGTTCGCTCTATATAAAATATCGTAAATTTCCAACAGATTTAAGAAGGGGTGTTTCTGTAGTTGTTTATATGCCTAACAATACATTAATTTATATTATGAGATGGTTTATTACGTTTTATTCTATTCACCCATGCTACTAACCCTACTCTACCACATGCTTGAGCCTTAAGCGCCCATTGGGGAAGGCCGGGACTATTGGTCGACACTTTGCAAAATCCTAGTAATTAATAAAAAAGTTCAAAATCTTCATTTACATCCATAATTTTCTATATCTAAATCTTTTATTTGTGATTATCTCCTATTTTTGTTTGTCATCTACCTCCACATGGTTTTGTACACGATGACGTGATGTCATTTATCCTCTCTTCTATTCGCTTCCATGTATTAAGTAAAACAGATGCCCGCGTATATAGTTTAGCTAGCGAATGTGCGTTACTTTACTACCATGTCAAGGCGAGCTATATAACTTTGCGAGTGTATTGTCAGATTATTTGTATATAATTAGTTTTTGTATGGTGCAGTACACTGACGTTGTCTCATTATCTCGGCAATAATATGTGTTGGAATTTGACAGGCGCGTTTAAAACTCGTAAATGACAAAACATGTAAATTGTTAAACTAAATTTACTGAATATATACATAATATATATACTGATGCCGTTAGTTTCCATTGGGGTAGGCCGAGATTACCGATCGCCACTTTGTACGATCCTGGCAAACCTCTCTAGCTTCGTTCACATCCATAATTTCTTTCATACATGCTCTTTTATTCTTCATACTTCGGACACCTGCTTTTTGAGCACACTCTTTCTTAGATATATGAATACGTTATTTATAGGAATAGGCAAAAGTAAAGATTAAAAAAAGAAACATGGAAGCATGCAAATAGAAACTGAGTATATACTGTTAGCTGTTAGCTGAATAGCTCTAACTCTAATCCATTTCTTCTTGCATAGTCTTCAAGTGTCATAAGGGTATTTAAACTTTTCAAGTGATGCTGTTGGGAACCCATCACCTACAATCATTTTTTTTTTATTTTATCCCACTCAACTTTCAAAAGTTGCCCGCCTTGAACAATTGAAATATTAAGTTATATATATATGAAAACTGAGGAACTGAAACGAAAAAAAAAGTATAAGTAGATGTAGATTGTAATGTCAGTAAATGATAACCATGGAGGGCACATGTATATAAAAAAGATATACATGCATAAAATAAATTGGGTTAAAAATGGTAGTCATCTAAAATGTAAGAAGAAAAAGATTACAAGTTTTGAAAGGTTTGTCAGGACTTTACAAACGACGATTGGTATAATTCGGTATGCAAAGTTTTACTAAAGTGATGCTGATTACAAAACCATTTCGAGATATTATGGTTATAAACAATATTTTTTTGAAATTATATCAATTGAAGCTAAGATGACTGTTATTTTATCAAAAAACTGTAACAGTGTTTGACCTTCAATGTTGTTTCAAAGACATACGGTTTTGCAGTTTATTAATAAAATATCGAAAATCATAGGTTTGTTTACTATAATATCGTAATAATTTCATTTGAAATCACAAATTCTTGATATGTTTTGCAATCAGCAACATTTTTATAAAACATTTCGTTTCATTTGCATGTCGCTACATGATTTTATCAATCGATGACGTCATTAAGTACAAAAGTTGAACAATCTTTAAAAAATCATAACTTTACAAGTACTCATTTTAAATGAAAAATATTCAAATTAGTGTTTTATTTGCGTGTTTACTATCGAATAAAAATATTTAATAAATACCAAAAAAAAACTTTGCATACCGAATTTGGGATGGGAACAACCTTGATCTACGAGTAGTGCATGTATATATTTATTAAAAAACTACATATGGCATATAACTCCTTCACCAAAGAACCTGATAATGTTGTTTCAGTTGTACTAATACAAATACAATTTTTTTCGATTTAACTATATATGTAAGCTTGAAAATTACAAAACCTTTACTTAAATATATTATTACTGAAATATGAACAGCAGAAGTAAATGCATGTAATCTTAAATCTGACCCAATCTAACCCAAAGCTTGCGACGTGAAGGAATCCACTCGGTCGGTCGTATGTCGTACAAATTAATATGGTTTGCTAGTGTCGTGACTCCTATCTAGGCTAGGCCTATTTTGTATTGAAATTCTGTATAAAATTATTAGGCATATGGCTTCAACGTTTTCATTATTCGAACTGATATTTTGGAATTAATTAATTGATCGTAGCATTTTTGCTAAAAAAACGTGTCAAGTATCAAACTATCATCTTAGACACTACACGTATACTTCTGGGCATTTACAGGTTCAAAAGTTATCCATAATTATCAGTTTTGCTCTGCCCGCTTCCATCGTCTTTCCGTTATCATAACCAAGTTCTCTGTCCACCTTGAAGAGAAGCGTACCCATACTACATCAAACTTGACTATGCGAGTATGTCAAAATAAAATAAATTCAAAGTGTAATAACTGATTTACTGTGTATTGTCTGAAATAGCAAAACACCATCTCTTTTCGTGGGTGCCATACGTTAAGTTATTAGCAGTAGTAAATTCATGATTCACTCAACCTACGATTATTTAAATGCATCCTCAGGACTCATTGTGCGTAATAAAGAGATGGCGTAGCGGTATTCTAAACTAACACTACACGGCTAGCTTTTCTAGTTGGATTTGCTATAAATGCTCAGATACTTATCTAAATATGGTAACAAATAATGATCTAGTACTCTACAACATGCGATCAGAGATTCAACTTTCAAGTCAGATTGCTGACAACGCTAATAGGACTTCATGGCTTGTAACTTTTCACTGGCTTAGTTTATTTTGTTCCCGAAGAAGTAGTAAAGGTGGTGGAATGCTTAAAATTTATACTTAAGTAAAAGGGGCAAGCATATTGTTATTCCTACATACATACATACATATACTCACGCCATTAATTCCCATTTGGGTAGGCAGAGACTATCGATCGCCACTTCGTACGGTCCTGACAAACCTCTCTAGCTTCGTTTACATCCATCAATCTTTTCATACATGCTCTTTTATTCTTCATACTTCGGACGCCAGCCTTTAATTGTTATTCCTATCCGTTATTTTAACCCAAGTTGACTAAATAATTTCTCGGTCAGTCTTCCATGAATAAAAAGTTCTAGTCTTTATGTTTGACTTAAGGAATTTCCAAAAAATACGATTGTATGTATATATATGGTATGGTATTATTTGCTGTATAGTGTCTGCTTAGAATAGCACTACCCCACTTCTTCCGGTGGGTGTACGTAAGAGGCGACTAACGGTATTGGGGCTTTTAAGGGATTTTTGGGCGATGCGGTTGGAGACCCATTACTTTTATTTGAACAACCTTTATTTTACCATCTTTTCCCCTCTCAACTTTCCAAAAGTGGCTAGGGAATTAAAAATTATTTAGCTCTGGCTACCCCTTCTAGGGATTTATAGCCGTGAGTATATGTGTGTATGTATGGTATGTAAAAAAAATGTTGGCTTGGGATTTACACTGTACGGCTTTTAATTAATTAAAATAAACCAAATTGAATCATGCCTTTACAAGATGAAATTTTGATTATATTTCTAGGTCACATCCATCACATTAATTGACAATTTATGAAGGGGTTTTAGTCCCTTATAAAACTTATATGTCTTATAATATTTACAATTTTATTAACATCAAATTAACTATATTGACACATAAAGTGTTGCATACACACATAATTTAAAAAAAACTATCTTTTTGACAATATGGGCATGTATATGTCCCTTTTATATGCGATTAAACTTTTATTTACTTGTTCTTATCTTAATTATTTATAACTAGGACCGTTTAGAGCTTATTGTCTATTTGATCTAAATGTATCCTACGTTGTCGTCCTGTTCTGACATTATTACCATCCACGTTGGTTCTATATATCTTTATTTAACTTCACCTTTCACGAATAAAATACATCTATCTCGATTCACGAACTTAGAATACCTTCAAACCAACAATTTCATTTTACAGCATCATACACCGCCATTCGGTTTTTTTTTGGACATTGAATGAACTGCCATTGGGGTATTACACTATTCTTTTTCATGCTTCTTTTCATGTCTTCGTCACACTTTCCACCCTTTGGGAAACATCTTCTCAGATATACTTTCTTAGGTTCAATCTTAATCACGCATTCTGATATATTTTCCCCTCCCTCTCGTGGTTTATTTACCATTTTATTCCTCTTATAGTTTGCTTAACTATTACCAATGACATCTTTGATTACAATAAAGAAAATTTAACGTAGAAGACTTAAACTAAACAAGTCTTATCATAAATCTAACACAGAATACGTAGCTAAGCAAAGCCGAAATTTTGGTGGGTGTTTACTTAAGGTTGTTGACTCATCCGCCACAATAACTTCCCTTGACACCTCGCCCGCTTGGTAATTACTGGAACTAATTAATTACAATCGTTTAAAATTGCAGTTTCGACCTTAACTCCCAGTTACTACAACGCGAGAGCAATTGTTTTGAAATTGAATTTCTACGTTTAACCTTTACAGGTTGTTACGATGAAAGACGAACTTGCTCTTAAAATAATCTTATCCAATTCACTAATGCTGAGAAAATTACTAACCCACAATTTTTGAATAACTATTTTTATTATGTACGCTCAACCGCCTTCATTAAATGTTATCCACAATTTATACAAAAACTTTATACACTCATATATACAGGATGTTGCGCGTCTTGAAAAAATAGCAAAAGCTGATTTCTCATTAAAATGTAGAAGCGTAATTTCTGGTGTGTACATACATACATATACTCACGGCTATAAATCCCTAAATGGGGTAGCCAGAGCTAAGGAATGTGAAATTCCTCAGCCACCTTTGGAAAGTTGAGTGGTGAAAAGATGGTAAAATAAAGGTTGTTGGTGATGGTATACAGGTTTATTGTTATAACTAGTGGATCGTCCCAGCTTCGCACGGGTAGCGTTGTTTTTTTAAATATCTGAGGTTTCTTTCTTCAGTCCCTGCTTAAGCATTGTGAAATTCAGCGCAATGTTTTCAATTTATTTAATTTATAGCACTCCCTAAACAGTGTAGTTTGGTGATTTTGAATGCGCTTTAATGAATTAGTAGAGATTTGGTTTTGGTCACGGGCGCGCTGGCTTATTTTATGTATAATTTCGGTGTTTGTCTACCGATTTCTATGATTCTTTTTTTATTAAATAGGTTATAATGTTACCTTTTTTAAATTAGGGATGAGTGATAGGTTTACAAACGTAAGAGTAAACAAATCTAATCAGAATGTTCCGAACTGCTAAGCTATCAGGAATTACACGTGTTATTGTGAGTCAACTGTAAAAGATAGACATAAACTGTTAAGAATTTTTTATTAGGTAATTTTATGCAGAATTTTTCCGTCATACATGATTTCTATGTAAGTTTAACCATTAAGGCTGCACACGCGACGGAAGCTTAAAAAATGGAGTAACTTCTCCCGTTTTCCCAAAATATCCCAAAATTCCCCTTTACTACTCTGCTGGAAAGTATACAAAAACCTGCGCAGAAGTATGAAGAATAATTGTACCAAGTTTCGTTAGAATCCGTCGCGTAGTTTTTGTTTCCATAAGGAACATACAAACCGACAGACAGACAGACAGACAGACAGACAGACAAAAATTTTACTGATTGCATTTTTGGCATCAGTATCGATCCCTAATCATCAACTGATAGTTCTTTTAAACATATATTTAATGTACAGAATTGACCTCTCTACAGATTTATTATAAGTATAGATATAAAGGACGGCCGGCCGTTTTAAATGTATTAATAGGAGAATGTCTGTAACTAAAAGAAATACGAGATTTCATTTTAGGGACCACATTATACATTATAGAAAAAATACTGCATCCATACTTTTTATTTAAAGCGTAGTACTAAGTAATACTCGAAAATTTAACGAACGGTGTAAAAATTCACCAACAGGTTGAATAAAATATGCAATAGAAACATCATTATTTATACATGTTTAATATCATATTAGAAAATAAAAGTGTGTTCGACCTACTACTAAAGTAATCTAATCCAATCTTAGTAACCAGATGTTTTTTTAAAATTAAAAGCGATGAACAGAAGTAATAATACCTCTACTAACCCTTTGGGTATACAAGGGGTAAATGATAAACAAATTAGTTCATTTCACTCATAAAATAACTTTGGCTTATAAATAAATTTCATTTGCAGCTGTGTAGCATCGGCTTAGAATATCAGCAACCTATTTCTTTCTTGAGGTGACGTACAAGGCGAGTAAGGGCTCCGCGGTGTAAGTTTGGACGATGCTATTGCAGACCCTTCACCAAGCTTTCATCATTCTACAATATTTTCCCTACTGAACTTCAAAGAGTAGCTGAGATTTTTTTTATTCTGAAGCTATGGATACTATGCAAGTATTTAAAACCGTGAGTATATGATTGTAATTATAGTTATATCTCACCAACATCCTGTATAGCGCGAGACATTAGATGCATTTATAATGCGACCTCATATGTTTCCTTATTTGCTTTTAGCGGTCTTACAACGAGCACTTACATCGACTATTGGCCCGCCCATCCATTTAGTGTAGTCAAGGTGCTATGAATTCAAAATAACAATCGCGAGCCCTATCGCAATACATGGAGGAATTTGTTAAGTAACTGGTGCCTTTAATAGTCGAGTGTTATGCATAGGCCTATTAAGACAAAAGAAGGCGTGTTATGTCTGTTGATAGGTATGTCATGATAGACTTGTGATGGCACGATGGGTTGTGACTTAATGTAGGACCGAATATATAGATTTGTTTCATTTACTATTTTTTTCTGTGGATTCCGAACAACTAAGATTTATTGGTGCATTTTAATTGTCTGTTTGGCGATATGGCTAGAGACGCATTACCTACTTTACTTTATTTTAGAAACTATTTTCCATTCAACTGCCAAATGTGACAGAATATTTGGATTTTA
This sequence comes from Bedellia somnulentella, assembly GCA_963576735.1. Classification (NCBI taxonomy): domain Eukaryota; kingdom Metazoa; phylum Arthropoda; class Insecta; order Lepidoptera; family Bedelliidae; genus Bedellia; species Bedellia somnulentella. Next base: position 14,222,485 of record OY755174.1, on the reverse strand, counting down.
AATTTATTTTAATACTTAATAGTATAATAGTTTTCTTTATTAACTATTAAAATAAATTTAAAATCAAATATCTCAAAAAAGGAAAATGTAATGTAATAAAGAAAACATGATCAAGACCACAGGATATATAAATTCTGTATTGAAATTTTCTTTCACCTCTGGGGGATTATTACATAGCTTAAATGAAACAGAAAAGTGGGAAATATATTTGACATTTCAATAATTTATAAAGAAACAATATTAGGAAAACATGCAATGTAACTTTAAATGGGAACGGAATATTCCTATTTAAAATAAAGTAAGTTCAAAGTTCATCATACGTAGCGATACGCAGGCCCCCCAATCGGGGCTCGTGACAACAGTATTTATCTCTTATTGAAATAACCACGTTCTCTTTAAATAAAGCAATGGCGGTGTATTAACTTCACTTATTATAATTAGTTACTATTTATTTTTAGTTTCAATGATAACCGCACTAGTTTTGTGGAAAATTCTTTATTTGTCGGTGAAGCATTCAATACGTTCGCAAACAATAGTTGGAGATAGTGTAATTAGGTGTATTTTTAGTAAAAGCGGTAAATATTTTAATAGAGATAAAAATTGTTTGTGAATTTCTTTTGCTTGGTGATAATCATAATCACGCTCGTGCCACGGACTTTTCTAGTGAATAAACTTGAGTGAGTTATGTATGTCACCAGTTTATTGACTTTGTTTTTTAATCGGTGATTAATTTATATAGGTATGTTTGATTCAAAGAGTAAATTATTTGTTTGATTGTTTTATTGTCCATATACCTAAGTGCCTTAAATTTCAATAAAATTAAAATATTAAATTTTATTGTCTTTACCGCCCAAAGCTTTTCTAGAAAAGAATATTTTTAGACCGGCGGAGGTTTCAATTTTTTGCGACAATTTCTTATTATATTAAAAACTCATATTAAATTTTGAAATGAATAATTAAGTTTTATAATTTAGAGTGTCAACCACGTTCTTAATAGTTAACATGTGTTTCTTTTTTGAAGACACTAAACCATTAAAGCATTTGTATTACCTACTTATTTTACTTATTTTTACCCATAAATAAAAAACTAAAATAAGCAATTTATAATGCTCGTTTCCGTTTTAGATTTATTACTCCCCAGTTTTTTTATATCCATGTATATTTTTTCGGTACGGCTATGAAGTGTTTACCATGTTCCCAGTACTCACACACCTTAATTAAGAGCCACAAAATATTCCATTGAAAAATATCACTGTCATAACTGAAATGTATTGGTGACGATTAAAAATTGGTATATGAAAATTTATATAGTAGTTCCTTCCAAACAAAATTAAATTAAATTCGAACTTAAGAAGTCGGCTGCCAAAAATTCAACGTAGTCTCCACCGACCCGAACATCAAGACAGTAGTGATGCAACGATCAGCAGGTTCAAATGAAACACAATCGCTGTTCTAATGCCAAGGACTATTCATAATGTTACAAAGAAATCACAACATCATTTGATAGACAGGTCAAGGTCGAGTTTGGTAGTTAACACTGGGGAGGTTTAGATGAAACACTTGATAGAAGAATAAATTTGCATACCCTTGCATGCCTGAGTGTATTCGTGACAAGCACTTGAACTTGAATATAGATTGTAAGGAATTTGAATCGGCGTGATCAAGACATATTATATTTACGCAACTTACCGCTGTATACAATCGTCATATTGTGTATACTATTGAATAAATGTATACGGTTAGGTAAACAACTCCCTTACTGAGATAACGAAAAATTCTTACATATATATATACATATTTATACTCACGGCTATATATCCCTAAAAGGAGTAGCTAGAAATGTACCCATTGTAGTCAAAACATTAGAAATGAAATGTCACAACAACATCAATCATAAGAAATTGATGAAAACATAGCTTCAGAAAAGGCTGTTACGACTGGAACAGACCGCTATCTGTACATTTAAAAAGCCTTTCGCACCCTTAGTACTTTTGTGTCCTCTAAGCGAAGTAATAGGGTAGTTGTATTTCTACCTAACGATACCTAGTTATTTTTATTTGATTTAGTGACTCAAATAAAAAGATCTTGGTATACAATTAAAAACGCAGATCCCTTAGTTCCTGGAAACCGAAGTAAAGTAATGGTTTAGTGCTGATGTTCATACTATTTTCAGCCGATAACATGCAAATATTATTGTACAGATTTCAACAAGCAAAACTGATGCTAGACATAATCGTATTTAATTTTGCATATTAAAAACGGTGTTGTAACACAAGTTAGTATGAGCATGGGCATTAAGCGGAGACACTCGATTTATCACTTTATTAACTTTTTTGCTTTATTTCTTCTCTTACTTAATTTTAATGGTCAAATAAAAAAAAGAGTTTTAGCAAACAAAGTAACTATTCAATTGGTTTTTCACAGAGCTATTTCCTTACAGTTATTCTATATGCTATGCACTAACTAATGGCTAACAGCCTGGCCAAGTTATTCTCAACATGTAGGATCCATTTCAAAATTAATTTTGACCACTTGTTAATCAGGTTAAATATTAATGCTATCATGAAAAACACAGCAGTGCTAGGAGCACAAAGTTTGAGTAAAGTACATCATTTAAAATATAGGCTCGCTATCAAACATATTTCTTTACAGTTGTCGGCGACTATTTGATATACGAGTATTATATGTTTAAGATGAATTTAAGCTCATACATCGCAGTGATTGTAATCCTCTCCAATATTTCACTCACATGTAGTAAACGAACGAACGACGGATGTAAACGAAGCTAAAAAGGTTTCCCAGAATCGTACAAAGTGGCGATCAATAGTCTCTGCCTACCCCAATGAGAAACAATGTCGTAAGTATATGTTTGTATGTATAATGGAGGGGTAAGCAGATAAAAATTTAGTCACAAACAAAAGCCCGCGAAAGTAAAGATTGAGAATCGCAGAGCATGCTCAAGAGATGACACAAGCTTAGCACATCATTAACAGTTACAATGGCGAAGGTTGGCAATGCTCAAATATTGTCCAAAGACACTAGGCCAACTCTGCAACACTGACACTAAATGCCTAATTTAATCATTCAGTATTGCCAACTCACATTGTTCACAATAATGTGCTAACCAATATGCACTGTGCTCTTGCAAGTACACGAAACAACGCAAGATGTCTTTTATTATTCTTACTATGTGTGTCTTTTGGTTTTGATATAATATAAGATTTGTAGGCAAAATACATATCACAGTGCAATACAAACAAATATTATTTAAATCTTTTTGTTCATGAAAACTGCTCATGTGGGGATTATTAATAATAAATATTCCTAGTTTTTTTTTATTTTAGAGATATCAAATGTATAAATAACTGGAAATTGTTATATAAATGAAACCTATTTTCATTCAGCTCCCAATAAAATACATGTATACATATTCTTGCGCCTTTCGTTCCCATTATCGCCACTTTTCCGATCGCGGCAAACCTACCTAGCTTAGTTCACATGCATCAAACTTTTCATACACGCTCTTTTATTCTTCATACTTCGGATATAAAATAGGTTTTATTTATACAATAACTACAGAGTCAAATTCGTCACACATCTTCCTTTTATCGATTGTTGATTAGAAAGCTATTTTTTATTATTTATTTAATTGTTCTCACATTTAGGTTTCACTTGATTGCAAGATTTCGCAGACATGTCACTTTCTTAAATATGTATGGGAGAACAATAGGCACATTTTGATATAATGAACAATAGTATTATCGTACATTCTTGTTTATATAAAGTGACATTATTATCACGTAATGTTTAAAGGAATCAATACTCCAATCTACTTGTTTTTTCTCAATTCAATACTTTAATAGATTGTTCAAATGGATCACATATAGTAAAGACATCATTCAAAGAACAACACTCCATATCGAGCCTTAAGTTTATTCATAGATTTTTAACTCATAATTACGAGTAGAAGAAGAAGGCAGTGAAGAAACCACCTCAATTAAATTAATGAAGGCAACACAATTTATATTACAAATAAAGCTAAGCTACGTGACAATTTTAATTAAACTATTACCTAATTAACACTGACTCAATTTTGTAAGATGCAAGCCAACTATACCTTCAAAACACTATTTGGCCATAACCAACCTAGCGTTTTTGCTAGCCCAGTGGGATTTGGTAGATTATTGAGACTATATAAATTGGATAGACATTTGATTAATACGCGTATGATAGCATTTGTCCGTCTGTGTTAGTATATTTGTTCTTTATGCATATCCGTGTATTTTTGGATAAGTTTCAAAAGTAGGACCAACAAATCCGTTAAAGCCAGCGGAAAGCCAATGTGTGATTAGTTTTGCACACATACACGTATTCACAACTATATTTCTAATTTGATTCAATGGATGGAAAGGATGAATTGGATATTGGATTTTTGGAGGGAAAAAATGTAGATTAAATGGAGGTTGATGAAAGGACCCAGCAACAGCAACTTCGCCCAACAATCGCTTAAAAACCCACATAACACATATAAATGCTATTCTGAACCGATACCACATAGTCACACACACCCTCACTCGATTATACACATTTTCCATACCAACCAGGAAGCTACATGACAACAGAGAATACAAACATTGGTTTCAATGCAAATATTTGATTAACCTATATCAATACGTATATACTCTACATTGTAGAGATTACAATACCACTCATTTGAACGTACGTATTGTTTTTCTTAAGCAAATATCGTGGAAAGATACTAGGCGAATATATTTATCACGATGTTTAATCATGAACAGTTATTTATAATAAATTATTGTCTCTCGTTTATGTTTGATTCTGGCACTCAATGTTTTTAATTTGCATTGTCCACAAATACGATTATTTTGAGGTTGTAAACTTTAATAACCCAACTCAACTCAAACGTTCACGCCGTACATCCCCGAAGGCAGAGGCAGAGGTACTAATATTTGTGAACATCAAGTGACATTGTCGCCTAATGTTCAGAGTACCCACGTTTTGCTTGGACAGTGTACACACGCAATAGGGGACAGGCCTGTCGCTGTTTTATACGAATACTATATCACATGACAAACGTTTGCCCTGCTGGCCACGACCGGTCCGGTGTGTTACCCTAATATGGATGAGGATTTATTTATTCTGAAGCTCTGGTCACCCCTTCTAGGGATTTAATATAATATCATATATAATGAAATATGAGTATATAGAATAATTATTGCTTGTTAAACGATTATCTTATAAAACCTAACCTATCTTATAAAAATGCAAGAAAATTTAAGAATTTGAGGGTATAATCAAGTATCACATTAATCTATATTATAAATATAGATTTTCCTCTTTTCTTGTATAAGTAATCAAGTATTTAGTTTAAGAGCATAGCAAAATTAGCTAGCATGATCTGTTTACTATACCAACAAAAGTGCGAAGCAAACTGCATCGTGCTTCCAAGACAGACATTTCACGATGGCGGATGAGGTCGGAGGCAGGTCTGAGAGCATTTCAAGACTAAGTGTCACGTTCTTCGCATTACGAGAACAGTTGCATGAGCATTCATCTGGGTAGATGGATGGCTGTCTATCCTTATCTTAGCTGATATCATATGTGTGAATTTTTGTTTGTTTGTTTGTTTGTTACCTCGGCTTGATCTAGCTAATGCTTGAATCAGGATGAAATTATGTTCCTCTACTAGAACTATAATATAGTATTTGTATTCACATTTTTCTGTTTATTTATTGTGAAAATGATACCACTATGATAGCTGTGTAGTGTCGGCTTAGAATAACACTACTCCATTTCTTCCGGTGGGTGTACGTAAGAGGCGACTAACGGTATTGGGGCTTTTAAGGGATTTGGGCGATGTGGTTGGAGACCCATCACCAACAACCTTTAATTTGCCATCTTTTCCCCACTCAACTTTCCAAAAGTGGCTGAGGAACTTCAAGTTCCCTAGCTCTGGCTACCCCTTCTAGGGATTTATAGCCGTGAGTATATGTATGTATGTATGTATGTATGATACCATATGTAAATAGTCGAGAGTACTTCTGGCGATGGGAACCGAAAGTAGGTGAAATAACTAGTCGTCCATGACAGTATAAGAAGCTTTTGTATTACTGTACACAAACAGCAATATCACTTCTATTTTTAACATTTAAATGTACTTATTGCACTGGTAATGACAAAGATAAAAGGTGTCATAAACTTTATTTTAATTATCAATTGTACCTAGAGGTAAATAGAGCTTATACCTCTAGGGACGACACTATCTGAAAAAATGGGGTAAGAAAACACCAACCCTTAGTTAAATAATAAAGTGGAAAAAACACGCAATTTCCATAGTTTAATGAAATAAAAACCGTTATGCAGGACCTTTATGCTATACCAACGTTTACAAAATTACTTCGATTAGTTTTACTAGAGGAATTAATTAATGTATTTGTATTTTGCCAAACGCCATCGGAAATCAGCCTAAATTATATCAGATTTTTTCCTCTTGTTTTAAATAACTACAATTGATAATTAAAATAAAGTTTATGATACCTTTTACCTCACCAGTGCAATAAGTACATTTAAATGTTAAAAATAGAAGTGACGTTGCTGTTTGTTTACTAATTTTTAATTAAAATGAATTCATAATACAATCAAACAGTCTTTTTATGTTGTTTATAAATACGTTTTGGGTGCAAAGGTATTAATAGCGCAAACCTATTTACCTATTAACCTACAGCACGGGCATTTGCTATTTTTGGCGGGGAAACTTAGATCAATTCGTTAAGGTACGTAGTACGAGTATGTCTCCATACAAGATTGCAATCTCCCCGAGAGAAAAGGAAAGCAATTCCGAACCCGTTTGCTAAAGCTTTGGTTTCCTAGGATAGCGGTGCCGTCATATAGCGGCCGTAATATTGCAGACGCAATAAGACGGCCGTCTTTACGGTGACGACATGTGGAAAGTTCCATACCACCGCCGTCATACACATACACACTGTCAGTAATTTTTTTTGTCAAACAAAAAGTATCGAGAAGTGATAAAAATGGACGACCTTGATTTAGCTTTATTAATTTACTTGGAGGATGACTTATCATCAGAAGAGGAAAATAGTCTTTACTTTTTATATTATATATAGCTTCATGGTTACGTACAAAATCTATTAAAAGTACGTCATCCTCGCTGCTCCAAACGTTGGAACTCATTTTGTACGTAAAAAACACAAATACGTATTAAAATTGCTTCACCGCTATCAATTAAACGTTCACGAAACTATCGGACACCGACAAGACGGCCGTCATGCAAATGGCGGCACCGCTTTTTGACGTTACGGTGACAGTTACCGCTCTCTAGGAAACCGCACCATTAGTTTACATAGACAACGTTCTCGTGACGTCATACACCGCTGTTTTACGGCCGCTATATGACGGCACCGCTATCCTAGGAAACCAAAGCTTAAACAACACTTTCAATACTATTCCCATGCGTTAACATACCTCTCATATGTCTTTGTCACATAATGAATGACATCTGATTAATTTTATTAACTAGACCGAACATTTTGTAGTAATTAATAACACAAATGAATAGTTCGATACGAATATCGTTCTGTTTCTGTTCGATATATCGAGAGTAAAAGTGATAGATATATTTACGGATATCTAGTTTGTCACTGGTTAGTCTGATTTACTTTCACAAACAAATAGACGTTCTTTATGTATGACGTTCGCAAGACGACATGTAAGACAATAGTGAATATGAAATGAGCTAACACTCTATTTGTTTTAGATTTGATCGCTGTTATTTATTTAGCGAATTTCAAAGGGATTTTGTAACCGTAGGTGTAGGTGATGGATTGAAATGTATACCTGGTATTTTGTTAGAGAATACATGCTGATTTGTCATGTGATGTCACTTCATAACACGATACATCTTTTACTGGTATTGCGAAATCATAATGAACTTAAATTTTATCTAAATTATACTTTCTAGTTAAAAAATACTTTTCTGATATTTTGTTTTAAAATTTACTTTATTTCCTAGCTTATCCAAATACACTAAAAAATGATTTTAAAATAAGAATTTGTACTTACTACAGTGAAAATATTGTAGAGATTTTATATACTATATGTATAATTTTTTTAATTGATATTTTAGGATTTTATAATATGTAACCAATATAATATTATATATGGTTATTATTACTTTCCCTTATAGTTTTTGGCTTGACAAGGACTTGAAAGTTTGGCACGAAAATTTAATTTTAGAAATTAATTTTGATTCAGTAATCTTGAAACAAAATTAATTTCTAAAATTAAATCATTTTATTCAAATAGTAACCTGTGATGTTTTGCCGTGCTTATGTCTGAATTCTGAAGCTATTAGATGTACCAAACATGGACCGTTTAGAAGTTTAGACTCATATTCTGCAAGTCATCTTTAACTTAATTTCACTTTTACTATAACGACAGATTTGATTGTTTTTTGGTACCTATATATAAACATTCCTGCCTTCGAAGATTAATTAATTATTAATTATTAATCTTTATTAATATAAATGGTTACATTTAATTATAACAAAGCCCTGCAAAACTGTTTTACAGTTTGTCTGCAGGTAGAGTCTCTTTTAATAAATTTTTATTTAGTTACATCTATGGTAGTGAGTTAAGAAAATATTTTTTTAATTTGTTTTTAAATTTTTGTCTATTAGACTTGTCTTTACAAAATCTTCAACGATCGTGACAAATGAAAAATGTAATCCTTTTACTATCTACGACATTCAAGACAAAGTAATAGACAACTTGTTGATAAGAAATATTAGCATGGAAAATTCTGTCGAAGTCGCTAGTTTTCTAGATAACATGTGAAATGAACTGTGTTGTTTGAAATAACAAACGGAGTATAGTATCATCCGATATTATCAGTTCTTTGATAGTGATACTAACAATTAAAGTTGGTGACGCGGTTACATGCATCTGAGGTGTGATAACCATGTTTTTATACTGTTGCCATTTGTTCGATAAAATGTTTAGTGTATGATAATTCGGTGCAAGTTTGAATAATACATGATGCGTCATTCTAACCCGAAATATATAACTTTTTATGTACCGGTTAAAGTTATTCAATGCTGACAGGAGGGAATTGTTGAATGTAAATGAGAATTAAATTATTAGTTTTAGCCATCGCCACGTATAATCGTATTTTAGTCAGTTTAAAATAGTGTAAATATTGCAATTAACTAATCAATTAATTGTTACTTATGCAGTAAAAAGTATTTAAATATCACGGCTATAAATCTCAAAACGTTTTCTAATTTTCGAAGTAAAGTGGGAAAAAAAATTAAAATAAAGAAAGGTTGGTGATTAGGTTATTCCAAAAGTGGCTGAGGATTTTTTTAATTCTTTAGCTCTGGCTACCCCATCTAGGGATTTATAGCCGTAAGTATATGTATGTATGTATGTATGTTGATTAGGTCTCCAGCAACATCGCTGAACACTAACTTAATAAAGTCCCACCTCTAACGACACCCGAGGGTAGAAATAGGTTAGTGCTATTCTAACTCAACACCATACAGCATTCGGTTTTATACATACATACTCACGGCCATAAATCCCAAAAAGATGTAGCCAGAGCTTTAGAGACAGAAACTCCTCAGCCACATTTGGAAGTTGACAATGACAAGGGACAAGATGGTAGAAATAAAGTAATGTTGGTGATAGGTCTGCAACCGCATCGCCCAAAAACAACTTAGAAAAACCCCATAACCTTACTCGCCTCTTACGACAACCGTGGGTAGAAATGGGTAAGTGCTATTCCAACAGCATTCTGTTATATATTATACCATTATGTGTATTCTGATTGAGATCTCTATGTCACAACAAGGCTCTCGCGGAGTAACTAATGATAGCTGAACACACTCGCGTATGGCGAAATGTACATTGCGACCGCGGGATCTGATGTGAAGGAATTTATGATTATACTTTTCAGGATACTCTGTTCCAACTATATTGGCTATTAACTGGAACAAGTAGAGTTGAGAAATGTATGGTTAGGTTAGGTTAGAAAGCATTTTTAGCTTTATGTTGTTGCGCGAAAATCTAATAGTAAAAGTAATGGAAGGTGGAGAATTTTCTTAGGTTTGTCAGTGTGTAATTTTATGCACCTGAAAGACCAGAGTGAGCATTTTGAATCGAAAGTTGTTCATGAGTTGAGAGGATATATTTTTAAAAACAATATGCGTATCGGAAATAAACGAGCAAAATTAAAGAATACTATTATTTAATACTCGTCGACCATATGAATAAAGCATCAACCAACTATTAAACCATTATTTTGTGCAAATAACTTCCTTGATGCATCAAAAGCTCAATTTAAAAAGATTTTGACGAGGACCTCCGAGGCCTAGCAGATATATGACGGAGATCGCGTGTTTAACCAAGTCATTATTTGTTGTTACTTTTCTGCTTACTTTGTATGCCTTGCATTTGTCTGCATTTATTACCTTTATCTCAATGAATAGCTTGCTTTATATAATTATAACGAATTACATTTAATTTAATATAATTCTATAGACCACTGGGCTAAGAGTTTCTATGCCAGCAAAACCACAGCACGCGCGCTTTTAACAGCATTTTGCAAAGAGCAATAATATAAAGTGATTTCTAATGCAAGCGCATAACTGGGATGTGTTACAGTGCAGTAAATTGTTGGTGCTAAGGTATTTCAAGTTTGGCTCAGAGGTGTGCCAAGTACTTAATGGGCTAAAGTTCATAGGATAGGATTGTTTACAAGGTGTATTCAGAAATGAGGCTCGACTATTCTGTTTATAAACTGTTGTAGAAAATTACATACATACACACTTTAAGCCAAGGCTATAAATTAAAAAAAGGAGCGACCAGAGCTTCAGAATCAAATATTCTTGAGACGCTTTTTATGTTAAATAGGAACATATTTTTTTAATAAAAAAATAATTTCTTCACACATTGCACTAAAAAGCCTCAATAAACTTAGTCGTCTTGTATGATATCCTCGGGAAAACTTGATTATTATTTCATAAACAAAAACCATTATTTTTAGTAGTTTTCAGCTGATAACATAATGAGTGAAGATATGTGTGTTTTATTTAAAAGCCAGACGTTACACTTAATAAATATATCATGACACTATAATCTGTTCATTCAACTTATTTTTAAAGGAAATGATAGTGAGAATGTAGTATAATTAAAAACCGGGTCGACCGAAAATGACTGATTACTCATTATCTGTTACCATACTAATATATAGTTATAAGAAACATACATGTTCTCACGCCATTATTTCTCATTGGTTTAGGCAGATACTATCGTTCGCCATTTTGTACTTCGTACGCCTGCCTTTTTGAGCACACTCTAGATTTGATCCAAATATGTCCTCCGTGGTGGACCTCTACTATAACTGTTTCAGCTTAGAATACCACTTACCCATTTCTTCCCTTGACTTATTCTTTTTTTGAAACTATTTTCCCTACTCAACTTCCAAAATTTGCTAAGTAATTTTATTAATTCTGATTTTTCGGATTTATATGTATATATGTAATAACCATTTCCTTCCCGTATCGATGAAAAGGAGGACCAAGTATGTATGGGATGATGATGTCGTTTTGTAAAACTTGCATGGGTTACAAGAAAAAGGGTATTTTCAGCATAAATACATGTACTCCCATGACCGTTCCTATTGGAGTGCACGGAATGAACGCTGAGCGAAAACATCTCGAGAAAACCCATAAAGCTGAGTTTTACTAAGTCATGTGACAGTGTATTCATACAAAGCGGTGATAGGTTCTATCACGTGATGCAACATTAGGTGACAAAATCAATGTCGCAAGATGTTCAGGAGTATTACAACCTACATGTGCCACCCCTGCTATTCTATTTTATTCTATTCTAATGTAGTGTCAGCTTAAAACAGCATTATATCTTGGACAATGAGATTGGATATACATTCCAAAGGACCCTCCTCTTTGTCTTATTTTCCCATTTAACTTCGAAAAGTGGTTGATGTGTTAGATTCTAAGGTTGTTTCTCCTCTCGGTGCCACAGCCTTAAGTCTAAGTAAGCATATATGTAATCGATAACAGCTTGTAACAGAACGAAAGGCCGACCTTTTCCTATTATACAAGTTGCCAAGTGGCAAACATCGTGAGAACTTAAAAGCTTAGTCGATCTTTAGCCATCCAAGTCAATTTACAATGCATCAATCCATATAAGGGTTAAAAAATATGAAGGACAACATATAGACGTGAACCATATGGCTGAATTTATAATTCGTCGTGTGAATAGTGTATTGCATCGTATTATATGTGGATAATCATTTCGCACAATATTTAATACAAAAACTATAAATTTAAGTCTTTACTAGTTTTTTCATCGTTTATAATTTCTGCTCAGCTCCTGTCGATGTGAGCGTAAAGACACCTACACGGTCTAAAGTCTTTCTCAATAGCCTCTATTACTGAATTTTTGTTTTAATCCGACCAGTAGTTTAATTGTATATTAATATTATAGATAACGATGAACTTGATAACCTAAGACTATTTGTCTTATTTTTGTATTCAACAACAAGAGCCCCTTGATAGAATTTGCTACAAGCTCCGTGCTGACTTAATCTATAGCCATTAAAAAATATGTAAAAAAAATATTATAATATTATTATACTTAATAGATGATAAAATAATAAATCATTCATTTTCTATTCGTAAAGCTCAATTTTATTTCCGTATTTTCTTTAACTTTAGTTGACTATGTCACAGATTCAATAAGTTTTATTGTTAATAGCACACTGATCAAGTTAGCCTCTAATGATACCGTTCTGCGAGAGCGATGAATTTCATGAAATTTCCATGTATAGTAGGTATTTATTAATAATAAATAAAGAATAAAGGAAAGAAAAATTTCGACACAGGCGGGAATCGAACCCGCGACCTCGGGTATACGCCCCCGTCGCTCTTGCCAATTGAGCTACCGTGTCAATGGCTGCCAGCGCGAAATTCTTCTATCCTTTATTTCTTTTACACGTATTAGTAGTGTTTGCGTTTCCTACCTCCGATTTTTTTTACTAATTCGAAAGGCCACTTGTCTATCTTTTCAGATAGAATGCAAATGTTGAAATAAATAATATCTTTATATATTATTTCTGTAAGCCTCTTTGTTGCCCGGAAGCCTGTGACGCGATGAGTTAAGCTAGAAATTTGGTTCAGGTGTCGTTTTGTACAGCTCGCAGCCGTGGTGTGCACAAAATTCAGACATCTGATGTAATTGGATTAAGTTAATTGTAACAGAATTTCAAAGTTTCGATTTTGGCCCATAGACTTTGCTTGAGTGTCATAAGCGCGCGCAAACTTTAGTCGATCAGAGATGCGCTGTGATTGGTCGAATTTTTTTCAAACCGGCCAATCAGAAAAAATCTCTAGAAATTCAAAAGAGCTGCGCTGTGATTGGTCGGAAAATTTCAAAATAAACTCATTTTATAGGACGCGACGAAGTCGCGCCAGGGTTACCCACTAGTTTTTATTTATTCTTGAATCAATTTATATATAAATAAACTCCAACAACACCTCGAGTGTGGATTATTTTACAAAACTCAAGAAACAATTTATTTTACTCATTAGAAAAAATATGACTGTCGACAATGAGTATCATGCGCTTGACTTGAACACAGACATTGCAATTACTAGTCTACTACTACTGGTATAGAACTTGGAGCAAGGGTTGGTAAGTTTTTGAGTCAAAATAGCCAGAAACATTTATTAAAGATTTAAAGGGCCTCATATTTTTTTTCAACAATAAATAATACCTGCATTAGCCTTAATATACACCAATGAACCGCAGTTGTATCCAAAGAGCCACATGTGGCTCAGAAACTGCTGGTTTGAGACCACTTTTCTAGAGTAGTAAAATAATAGTAATATGGTATTCCGTGGTATTCTTGTTAAAAATTAGACTTTGATAAAACGTTATTACTATAGACGCAGCAAACATTGTGTTTTTTTGAAAAGAAAAATCCAACCTGATTAACCCATTACTCCATGAACATGATTTATACCTTCTAAGGCTGACTAGTGTCAAGAGAACAAGTTTGGAAAATTTAGTGTCAAAACTCTATGGCGACAAAAAACAAGTGAAGTGACGTAAAGCCCTTTCGGTAGCATTTGATTAGAAATTAAAGTAAATAACGTGATGTGGCGAGGGTTACAGTGTGGTCGTTATCGAACCCGAGACTCCCGCCAGCCCTGATAACCTGCAGGACCATTCGACCTCGGGTCAAACACAACGTTTGCACTCTATCTACACTGTACCACTTTGATATAAGTTTAATCAAACATTAAAGATACGATTAATATGTTGTAGTGAAGGGTTAAAGAGTAATGTTATTATGGTACTTTCATTGCATGAAGCGACGCGCAGTATAGCGCACTGTATACAAACATGTTATGGTGTGTGGGCGTGTGCAGAAATACTGAGTTCTGTGCGCACACACACACAAAACGTGTCTGCATACAGTTTAAAACAAAAATTGTGTCCTGCCTGGCATAAAAATATTATAATTAATTAATGACCCATCGTTCACTTGTAATATTTATTTTACAAAATACGAAAATAATGTGAGCCAGCATTGTCATTCAGAAATATAATGAATAGTTTAAGTCTTCTTCTCACCTTCTATCAAATAAATATACAAACAATTTTTAATGAGAATTGGTTGGACCGTTTATGAGGAGTGTTTTTATAAGCTATGAGAATTTTATAAGTACACAAATTTAGTAGATCGGTGGAAAACAGTCCAACCTCTCTGATCAAAGCCACATGTGTGTGCCTTTTATTAATTTTAACAGATAGTGAAAACATCGGCGTATCTCTAACCGTAATATATTTACGTGTTATTATTTCTTTCTTAGGGGTTTTTTCATCCAAAAACAATATGGTTTTCTATTTGCGAATTAAATTGAAAGATCTGTAATTTATCTATTTAAAATATTAGTACATATGTGCTTATTTCAATGTTTGTAATTCTATATTTCTTTAACGACTCAGTTGATTATTACAATGAAGTGGTCTCAGATCGAAATATCCAGAAACAAATTTTTCTGATCTTCAGGAGCCGAAATGAATAGGATTTACTCACCGCATAGTAACACTTAGTTATTTAAACATTTTGAGGAACATGGAGATGATAAAATATTTCCTTGACTTTATTTCGATATAAAAACATTTAAAAGATAAAATTAAATTCTGTTAAGGTTATCTTATTCTCTATGCTGTTGTTGCCAATTTTGTCTTTGCAAATCTTTTTATTGATGACCTTCCGTATAGCGACAAAGATATGTTAAATACACATTTAATAATCGCTTACTAGATAAAAGGTTTACCCAAATATTAGAAATAATAACTGTTTTACTTAAAAACAAAGTATGCTGGAATCTCCCAACGGAGGTTAATTAGAACATCCGAAGGGTTGGAGACTATCTTGAGGGATGAGCTATTTGTTTAATAGACTGGCCTAATAAGGGCTTTTACTCACAAATTATTCGACTATGTCCTCTACATTTTTCTTTAAAGTTTCAGCATAAACCAGTCTAAGATGGTGACAATCGATTTACGATATATTGTAGTTGTAGCCCTTTTAAAGTATATCTACTTGAATGTACGGCGTAACCTATCATTGATAGTCACATGACTGCGCACACCGGTTACGTACTTGCGTGTATACAATCATATATTATTCACGCGGAGTAGGTTTATCTTCATTTAGTGATCTTTGGAGCTACTATGACGTTGATGCTATTTATGGTTTTGATGCTTAATGGAAGATTTAAGACGTAATATTTGTGTTTGCATTTAATATAAATGAGAAAATTCTCCTGTAAGCAAGGATATCCACTTTGAATTAATCTCTACGCAGATCCCGTATTTTCAGATACTCTTTGCTTTATCTTTTTAATAGCACACCATGCCCCAGCGTATTGCGGTAGGACAGAACTAAACGACTACTAACATTATAGTAGCTAGGATGGGGCTGACCAAGTCATTTGCGCAAAGTGGCAATTGACCGCCCCTGCCGATCTCAAACAATATTAAATTGATTATATACATACAATTATTTGTTACTTAAATCAAAGATGAATGTAAAGAATCGAATCAGTTACTCTACTTTACTTTAGATGGGATGCCAAAAGCTTGATTTTTCTGAGTGAAAAATATATATATTCTTCTCTTACTCTCTCTCTTAATCTAACATTTGGTATCGTGCAATACCGTACAAATAAACATACATACAAAATGACCGTAATGTAGAACGCAGTGATATTGTGGTCTAGACACGTGATTAGCGGCTGCGTCGGCGCATGATTTCTGTCGGGTAAATTGTTTTGTTTGAGGTTGACTTGATGAAACATTAAATGAGATGAATAACAATTGCGAAAATGGAGGATATGCCGTTTGTTTGGACTAGTTTTTGTACGAATATATATATCGACAATCCTTATTAAAAAAAATTGACGACATCCGTGGCTATTCCACTAAAAGCGTCACTAAATTCTGGGCCCAGAAGTCGCGGGTTCATTATTTTTAAATTGTAGTTACATTGGGGTTCACTAGGGTTGTTTAATATGTCCGTATATATTTATTTAAATTTATACTATCTAATTAGACGCTACCTAACTATTTACTTTATTGTCACAGCTTTGTAGAGCCTGCAGTTTGAGGAAATACACTCTAAAGATTCGTAATATTCAAAATAATAATATATAATAAACATACATACTCGCGGCCACAAATCCCAAAAAGGTGTAGCCAGAGCTTCAGAGCTACAAAACTCTTCAGCCACATTTGAAAGTTAATATGGGGCAAGATGGTAGAAATATAGTATCGTTCGTGATGGGTCTCCAATCGCATCGCACAGAAACCACATAAAAAAGCTCCACTCCCTTAATCGCCTCTTACGACACCCGTGGGCAGAAACGTTTCAAAATAATAAAATTAAAGTAAAGAACCAACCAAATTAGGACATTATTAAAACACAATAAGCTTACATATAATTAAAAACCCCATAGATATGTTGCTAATAATAGCCCTTGTTTATTTTCATCATTTTTTGTCCAAATGCCACCTGTGCTTGACATAGTCCTCCCTAAACATTTTTAGAAAGACTAGGTCTAGAGCTCCCCGTATGTGGCGACCTAAATAATTTTATGATCCGTGCACGTTCATAATAATGTCTGAGTGATAACCGAGTTCATTGCCATCTAACCAAACAAACGATCATATTGATATCAAACGCCTTCATATCTAAAGTGGCGTATAAACTATTATACCTCTAAACATCACTAAAATGGTAACGCAGTGGGGAGAACACCACTTATCGTGCAGACGATGAGGGTCCATATCCCGAATCGGGCTTACACCAATTCGTCTTTTCTAAATGTATCATGGTTTTTAACGGTGAGGGAAAACATTGTGAGGAAACTCACATGGCTAAGTTGTACTTTGTCATGCGACAGTGTAGTCGTACAAAACGACGATAGATCAGCCCCCTGTCACGTGAGCACACTGTCCAAGCAAAACGTGAGTACTCTGAACACCAGGCTCCAATGTAACGTGATGTTCAGAAGTATTAGTACGTCTGCCAGCCGCTTTGGGGATATAAAACGTGAACGTTTGAGTTTGAGAATCTCTTAAGTGTAACTTTATGTAAAAATACTATTAAGGAAATATTTTTTCTAGAGGTTTTTAATAATTATTATAATGACATCACGTGTAGAACATACAGTATCGCAGTCAAACACCTTTATCAATAGACGAACGTCGCGACCGCCCAGTTCAATGACCCTATTGGTACATATTCGAGGAGGTAAGTAAATAGTTGAATACAAAGTGCAATGAGAACTAGATAACATAAGCCAACAATACATATATTTTTTTTGATTTTATAAAATACAAATAATAACATTGTTTGATAGAAGGCAGTAATCGGCAAATCTACGAAAAACGATAGCATATTTACGAAGATTCCTGAATGGAATTGATGGAATTGAGTAATAATTGTGATGATCGCACATACAAAGTGGTAATTAATTATATCTGCCTACTACAATAACAATAATTGGATGATTATAAATAAGTGAGAAGTACGAACAAACTAATCATAGATTGTATCGAAAGGTATGTCATATTCATTAAGGTCACATATAAACCACCGAAGCAATCTAAAACAAAGAATAGGAAGTACAAACAAAGAGCAATATAGAAACAGAACAAGTACACATACGCTCTTCTCAGAATTTGTATTTCTCGAACTCCTCGATACAAAAAGTGATATAAATTGAATACGATATCAATACTTGATTAATTACTCAGAGACTTTTTCAAAACAACCTTGAAAGCTCAGTGGGAAGACCACATCTTCTAATGCAAAGAGACTAGACGTGACTTCAAGTTCTGAGTGAGCCTAGACTAATTTGTCTCTTTTTAAAATCAGAAGTATTCTTAATTTATCATGGTTATTGAACCGGTCCGTTGTCATCTAAATGAATCCAAAAAATAGGTGGGTGGGTAAAATCAGCCCCCGTAACATGAGGCAGAGAGGGAGTATGAGGGGTGAGAGAAAGAAATTAAGAGATCATTCATACAAAACATCTCACATGACATACTCGTACTCACACGCTTCATGCTACCTGCACTGGTAACAAGATGTCACATCAGTTCAGAGATACAAGTATGTCTTCAGGAACGAAGATATAACCAACTACGTCATAGCCGCGTACGTGTTGTTTTGTAAAAGGGAGGGCTAGTTTCAGGCCGAATTCATTTTGAATTTTAGCATCTGGTACTTGAGGTGATTTAATATTATTTCTAGGAGTATACACAATTACACATACATATAATCACGCAATTAGTTCTAATTGGGGAAGACAGAGACTCGATCACCACTTTGTACGATCCTGGTGAACCTCTCAAGCTTCAACTACACGTATCAGTTTCACCACGTTCAACGCGGAGCGAGACCTTTTAGTTCTCGTTAGTGACGTTTTGGTACCGCGCAAGTGTAATTCTATGACCATACCGTTTTGGCGAATGATATTTCTGTATGTTTCTTTACTGATAGAGTGATATAAATATATTTTCTGATGTTAGGTACCTTGTGTGTAGTATTTTAATGAATAAAAACGAACGAGGACTGATAGTTCTCGTTGCGCCCAAATAGTAAAAATATGCATCCTGTGCGGAACCTAAAGGACCTCGTTGCGTCTCGTGTGAAAATCGATAATAAACTAATTAGTGTCGTGTCAACTTTCGATGAGAGCGCGGTTATCGGGAATAACGACGAATCGCAAGCGCAGTCGTCCCATTTTGGAACTTTCTTTTAGTTTTTCCGAAAGTAATCCGTCTTCACAATCTTCATTTCTGTTCCGGAAAGTGTTCAAACGTGTTCCAGTATCGATAATGTTGTTTTTTTTATTGTTTCCCGTCCCGACACTATATATTTATCAATATTCTGCAATATCGACGAAATGAAATCTTAGAATACTCGCATATTTTTGCTGTCTAGTGCAGAACGAGATGCAAAAGTTATCGTATTTTTATTTTGAAAAAAAAACTGGTTTCTTTTGTTCGATAACTTGAGGCAAATATAGACTAGATGTACAAATAGGCTTCTGCGATGAACATGTTAAATAAATTAATTTTCTATTCTATTCTATAATTAGTGATAAACCTTAACCCATTTCTTCCCGCGGGTTTCGTAAAAGACTTTTCCCCACTCCAATTACAAAATCAGCTGAGGAATTTCTAAACATAACCTCTAACTATCCTTTTTTTAAATAAATTATGTATTCGTCTTTTACACTTAGAACTTTATGCTTTGGTTTCAAAGTATTCGTCACCTCAAATCTTTTACCAGTATTCGGTGCAGCTCCTAATACAATATTAGTACCATTAACAAGTGAAGGTCAGTCAAAATACTTATCATAAAATTCACCAAGTCTCATGATAATGGATTTTCTACGGTAACAGAGGGCACGAACAGACATGATTGACTCATAATGTCAACTGTCGGCTTTCATAAAATATCTGTCAGTCAATCGCTCCCTACAACAATATCGTCAATTAAGTTAGCAATCAACTATCATTTCATATCACATCTGTGAGCTAATCAATTTCAAGGTCACTGTCACTAAATAAACATATTCATCTACATCGAGAGCTCAGTCTCAAATACAACGCAGAAGGCATAGAATTATTCCCTCATACAGTTGCCAGATTATAAGTTCTAATCAAGCTCTAGTTGACAAACCTCCACACACACACAGTTACGTACACTGCTCTTATAGAAAAGAACATTATGTTTTACGTATACTTAGTGGTCTTCGTTTGTTTTTTTTTTAAGTTACTTAATGTAACAGGTTTAATATCATGCAATATTAAGCTTGTGGAGCTTTCTGTTTGTTCAATATTTTCATAATTTTTACTTTGTGGAGGAAATATAGTTATATATATTTTAACTGACTCAACTTAAACCCCGAAGGTTTGGCAGAGGTACTAATACTTCTAAACATCACGAGACATTATTGTTGTAAGTAAGCAGTGTAAGAAATGATACACCGAGCTCTTATCCATTACGACTTTTATTTTGCTGATATATGCTATTATTCGTTTTGTAAATACTTATTTCCTACTATTGTCATGTCTCTAATTTACTACACATGGAAAAGACAAATAAAATCATTTAATTATTATTATTAAGTAAAATAGTTTGCGTGACAATATATAGATATTGTACGTGTTCTGGTGCTCCAGTGAGGTGACTTGGTACATATACATATACATTCTTAGTGAAGGTTTGGCGTTATTGTGTTGGTTAACATTACGAACCTTCGTTGCTTCTTGTCCTAATTAATATGCGATCACGAATGTGCTCAGTCCTTTTAATAATTTAGAAGTCAAAGTAATATAGCCAATGATAAATTTTGCAACAATCACTGTGGGTGCGCGCTTGATATTAGAACTATATTAAAATTAAACTTTTTTAAGTAGGCCTCATATAATTTCAAACATTGCTATAACTATTATTTAATTTCGTTTAAAATATACGAATTACGCACTTATTATACGCCGCCGATTGACTGTAAAGTGGTTTTAATCATAATTGGCCTAGACCTCGCTTTTATAACATACCCTTTTTATATTATAAATCGATAAAGGACATCAAACTAAACAACTTTGCCCATGGAATGCCTATCTAAAATATTGTAATTATCTAAATATTTAATAATGAAAAATATCATATACCTAGATCAATCTGAGAATGTATAGAGTGAGATTCTTTGCTTCAGTGAAAATAAGAAAAAAAAAACCATTGGATCTATGCTTTTCGCTCTGTAAACAAAAATATTACTTCTTTCGGTATTTTCCAGTTCAATCGCTCGCTTACCGGTTTATTTTCATGATATTATTTTTCAACGACGATCAATAGAACTGGAAAATACCGAAAGAAGTAATATTTTTGTTTACAGAGCGAAAGGCATAGATCAAATGTTTTTTTTTATTTCTTATTTTCACTGAAGCAAAGAATCTCATTCTATACTTTCTCAGTTTGAACTAGGTATATGATATTTTTCATTATTAAATATTTAGATAATAACAATATTTTAGATAGGCATTCCATAGGCAAAGTTGTTTAGTTTGATGTCCTTTATCGATTTATAATATAAAAAGGGTATGTTATAAAAGCGAGGTCTAGGCCAATTGCTTAATTTTCGTTCCACCTCAACGAAAAGGTTCAAGATATACATTTTAATACCATAGTCATTTCAACAAATTACAAAATATTTCAAAACTTCTTACTTATTTTATTATTCTCTTCAATGTCAAACGCATAAAATTGATTGTTAACAAAACAATCAGCAAATATGTAGGCAGGAGTATTATACATGATTTAATGTTTACTTATCCGAAGGTAATTATATGATTGGCAAATGAGATAATAACGGCCTATTGTTTTAGTTGATTTTGCCGATTATGTTTGAGATATTCATGATATTCACGGCGATACATATTAATGAGTATGTCACAATTCAATTATGTAGGTCTTCGTCAGCTTCGTACGGATAGTACGTTCCCCAAATACTTGTTTCTGTAACACACGCTACATCAACAAGATATTCAATCACTGCTGACCACCTATGGAACATAGGGTGACAATATCTAGTCTACGGTACTTCTGAAGATAGTAGGTTCTATTCGTGAAATATTTTTAAAAACGTTTCCGTAGTTTATGAGTATATTCGAACATACAATTTATGCAGCAATAAACATACATTTTCAAATACGCAGGTTATACATAGATTTAGATTTGTTAATTTTAATCATAATATATAAATGCATAAACTATTTACAATACGATTCTATGAGAGATTGTATACAAAAAGTTAATTGACAAAAGATTTTTTTTATTGATATTTTTTGCTCCTGTCTTTAATGTGTCTAAGCAAGCATATCAGTTTGCAAGGATAAAAGTAATTATGCATAAACAGAATGATATGCACACTTTTTTATAAATGCTTGATTCAAAAAAGGAGAAGTATGGTAACGTCCTCAAAGATAAACCAGCAAGCACATATGATGTGTTTTGATAATATTATACCTATCTAAGATATACAAAAATATGAAGTGTAGTAAGAAGTACTAAAACTATGTTACTTATATGTTGAAAATAGTTTATGATAATATCTTTCGAAAACATAGGCATATTAGATATTAGTCAATGCATCGATAGCAGTTTTCCATCCAAGTGTAACATATTAAATCGCACCTATAAAGAGAAACCCGTTTAGTAACTTATCTAAGTAATTGCACTTGTCAGCGAAGCAATATGTATTACACTTCTAATAATATACCCCTTTCACGGAACTGCTTTGGCCAACGCCAACTGTATGACACAGAGTGGTCATACAACTTCATACAAAACAGTGTATATATTGTACTAGTTCAATGTAAATGGAGAAGGGAATACATAAACAGAAGTTACTATTATTGTTGCTAATTCACGACCTTGACAATGAGTCATTGAACAGGTCAATATGTTAAATTGTAGTGAAGAATTAATTACTATTTGCACTCATTTCATTGAAATATAAGAATACAAATCTTTAAAAGCGACGACGCCAATTTAATACCAATACTGATGTGCTTAAATTTATGGATGTAAATGAAGGAATAGTTATTACATAACACAAGACAAGATATTACAAAATGTCTCTCAACATGACAATGAAATCTAGACTGAATGCGAGGAAACCCGATTGGAATCACTTTTAATTTTTTAAGTATGTTTCGGCATAACACCAAAATACCATTTTAAAATCATGTCATTTCCTCACTACAATTTAGGATTTCTTAAATAGATATTACACGACATAGTACAAAGAGTAGTAGTAGTAGAGTAGTGCACTGACTAACGTAATCTTTGTATCCTGTGTAATATTTCGTTTATACCTATGGCTAAAGGTGTAATGACCATATTCTCAATTATTTCTTAAAATTTTCCATTAAAAGACGCAATTAACAATCCGAATGCTGACCTCTTATTAAATTTGTATTGATATTTTATATGCAAATGTAACATAAACATAACATAAACGTTCACGCCGTTTATCCCCGAAGGGGTTGGCAGAGGTACCAATACTCCTGAACTCACATGGCAAGCGCCATCTAGTTTCTAGAGAAGGTACCCACGTTTTGCTTAGACAGTGTACTCACGTGATAGGGGGCAGGCCTATCGCCGTTTTGTACGAGTACACTGTCACATGACTAAGTACAACTCAGCCATGTGGGTTTCCTCACGATGTTTTCCCTCACCGTTAGCAACCATGATAAATTAACCACACATATGACTTTACAAAAGACAAATTGGTGAAGGCCCGTCCCAGGATTGGAACTCACGCCCTTTGGTTTTTCGGGCGGGTGTTCTACCCACTGGACTATATGCAAATGTGCAGGGTGAAAATATCATAGCCATTCTGCATAGTCATGCATCTAGACGTAATAGTGCTCGGTTGCAAAGTGCCGTGCCGGCGACATTATTATTTGTAACATAAAACAAACCCATATAATTTTGAAAATTAAGACATGCGACATTTCAAACCAGAATTAAGTAGCTTGTGTAAGCACTTACCTTGAAAACAATTTTGTCCTTCTCCATTCTGACGACAAAATCTGGCTTGAGCGCGCCTGCAAAAACAACAAGATGAAATTTAATTCTGAATATATTTTGGAGATGCCTATAACCTGCTTGTGAAAGGTCGAGGTCAGCTCTTCTCTCCGTCTTGAACTAAAGTCATAACCTCGATATATTATTTATTGGCATTTGGGGATATCAAATTACCGAAAACTTTAAATATAATTTGTCAATCTTTGTCTTCTCTTAGGAAAAATATCAAATGGGGGTAAGCAGAGCTTCAGAGCTTCAGCATGAAAATGGATGGCAGAGCTTTAGAATTAATATAATATAACTGAAAATTTTAGCGTTAGAAATCAGAATTGAATGGATAATGAATTTTTAATTATTTTACATTTACACTCACGAAAAAGTCTTATATAAGGGCCTAGTCCTTTTTGTTATCATTTACAAATACCAAAATAAGTATGGCTGGTTAGTGAAATAGGGCTAACTGGTGTAAGTGTATGCTATTTCTACAAAATACGGGACGTTCACCGTGCTGAGGTTCACATTTGAGGGACATTCATTCAATTTATAAATCCCAAAAAGGGGTAGACAGAGCTTAAGAGCTAGAAACTCCTCAGCCACATTTCGAAGTTTATAGGGGACAAGATGGTTGAAATAAAGTATTGTTGGTGATGGTCTCCAACCGCATCGCCCAATAATTACTTAAAAGCCCCATACCCTTAGTCGCCTCTTACGACATCCGTGGGTATTAAAGGGTAGTGACTTTCTAAGCCGGCACTATACGGCAATGTTGAGGTGACAGTACATCATTAATCGTTATCAACGGAAATTAAACCTGTAATCTTATTAAATTGATATCTAAGCTTTGCTGAGGCCTTACGTAAAATATAAGGTAGTTATCTAAGGGACAAGGGTTATATAAGATATGGCGCCAATAAATTAACGCCAAGCCAAGCTTACTTTCAATTCACAATTTTCAATAACTAATTGAATATAGCCCTGATAGCATAAATATTGCAAGTAAAATTAGTTTTCACTCCATAAGTAAAATTAAAACAGTTGTGATAATGATAATGATTTACTAACTAGCTATATGGAGCTCGGTACCCAGGTAGATTGTATATATACCGACTATAAAAAATGTTACGACCGCATAGTACATGCTGTTCTTGGAATTAAACTGGAGGCCGCGGGTATACACGGTGATCTACTCCGCTGGTTCTTATCCTATATACAAAATCGCTCTCAAGCAGTAGTACTATTAGGATATAAATCGCCATGGTTACCAATACCATCCGGTGTCCCCCAGGGATCATTAATGGGGCCACTTCTCTTTGTTATCTTTATCCATGACATACAAAAGTGTTTTCAAAATTCTAAAATTCTTCTTTATGCGGATGATATGAAAATAATAAAAAGTATTCATAACTCTGCTGACGTGGAGAGCCTTCAGAGTGATTTGAACAACTTTGAGTCATATTGTGAGACGAATAAATTAGAACTTAACGTTAGTAAGTGTTTCGTTTTGTCTTATTCGCGAAAAAAAAACACTTACTGATAGTAATTACTTTTTAAAGGGCTCTTTATTAACAAAAGTTAACGAATCAAGGGATTTAGGGGTACTACACGATCACAAATTATTATTTGACAAACACATTGACAACATTGTGAAAAAAGCTTATAAGGCTCTTGGATTTGTAATTCGATGTGCTAGTGTATTCAATAGACTGAAAACGTTAAAGATTTTATATTGCTCTTTCGTAAGGCCGATTCTCGAATACGCATCTGAAGTCTGGAATCCGCAATATGATATTTATAAGAACCGAATTGAGGGAATCCAAAACCGGTTTTTAAAGTTTCTAGATTTCAAGGCACATACTAGAACTCCGGATTACACCATTAGATGCAAGCGGTATCACTTCTTGCCACTGTCGAAAAGACGAGATATTGCTGACATCTGTTACATTATAAAGCTATTGAATGGAGCGGTTGACTGCCCTGAAGTAACTTCCAGGATCAACATTAATGTTCCAGCCAGGACGCAAAGAAGGCATGCACCACTGGCAGTTCCTCGATTCAAAACTAACAACCGTAAAAATTCTTTCATCGTTAGGGCATCCAAAATTATTAACGATAATAATATAGATATTTTTGATAGCACGGTGACATCTATAAAGTCAAGTTTGACCCGGCAGTACTTTGACGACAACCAGTAGCAGGCACCTTGTTAATGTTTCTATAATATTTCATTTAAAAAAAAAAAGTTATCTGCAGTATAATCATATTGATTATTACAAAGTAAACATAACCTGTTTTTTCCTTAAGCTAGCAAGATATTATGTGTGAAGATTTGTAAATGGCTAAAAGATAATTAATTAAGTTTGTATCAAAAAGTTTTAATGCTGTAAATCTTCCGAATAAAATAAAATAAAATAAAATAAATTACTCTTTTCCGTCTTCTAATAGACCGTAGGTGTCGTGAAAGGTGACTAGGCGTATTGGTTTTTTTTTGAGTGATTTTTTGGCACTCTGACCGAAGACCCATCAACTACCACTGTTTATAAGTACAAAAGTGGCTTGGAGTTCAAGAAATTTCTAATGGTGAAGCTCTGGCTAACCCGTTTTCGATATGTAATCGCGGACATGCGATTTATATAGAACATTCAACAATAAGGAGCAAAACCTTCCTGATATTAATTATATCTCCATAACTTCATGCGTAATGATTAATTAAATTATTTTATAGTTGGAAAAATTGTTCGCCGTTTCATACGATCCTATTAATTTGTGTCACACGATTTGCGAAATAACTAGTTACTATGACAACAGCTTCTACTCATAAAAATATCGTGACCTCTGACAAATACTAATGTATGATAATCGTTAGCTCAATAAAAGCATTGTCTCTCGGTACAAATTGGAATTGTTGTCGGATAATTTCGCGAGTAGGTGACGCGTCTTTCGGTCTTGCGCCACCAATGATAAATTCAACATTGTTTTATACCTAAAGGTCTACGGTTTCTCAATGTATGCCGCTCTTCGTATTCACTTAGGCAATTTCAGCTGTTTCAATCAATACGACAGCACTAGTAGTTTTTACTTAAGTTTATGATACATTTCGAAATAGTTAAGTTTGCAACAAAACCCTTTCACCGATAACTTCAAATTCAAACTTAAATCATACTGACTGATGGTTTTAATCCCAAGACGGGGTAGCTAAAGCTTAAAAGTCGACATTTCTTAGCCATTTTTTAAATTAAGGGTAAACATGGGAAAAAACAAGATCTTTATGGATGAATTTCCACCCCATCGCTCGATAGCTATTTAAATAGTCACAGTCACCCCTTATGTAAACAAAACATACTTTTACATACATACAATCTTATAAATTTTTAGGCAGAGGGATTTATAGCTGTGACTATATAAATGTTTGTAGTATAATCAGAAGTTTTGCATTCTCCCTTGCAATCATCAACTGCTGAAGAATACATATTTATATGACACACACATACAGTAGCCAGAGCTAAGGAATTAGAAATTCCTCAGCCACTTTTGGAAAGTTAAGTGGGGAAAAGGTGGTAAAATAAAGGTTGTTGGTGATGGGTCTCCAACCGCATCGCCCGAAAATCCCTTTAAAGCCCCAATACCTCTTACGTACACCCGCCGGAAGAATTGGGGTAGTGCTATTCTAAGCCGACACTACACAGCACATTCATATGAGAGATGTAAATAATTAGTTCCAATACAATAACTAAATATCTAACACAATCACTGATAAAAAATTATGTACACTGAATATTACTGACCAGAATCAAAAACTTTCAATTTCTCAGTTACATAAAACACAAATAATCGTTAACAACAGAAACGACCACCCATGATAAATTTGATACCAAATTCAATTGATGATTTGTGTATAAAGAGAAGTTCAAACATTAGTTATAAAAACTCTCTATAACAAAAGTGTTACTAAAACAATAATATTGATTGCTTCTAACCGCTAATTAATTGTTACTAAAGTATCTTTTATTCTTTATGTAAGTTACACATGTTAGTAAAGTAATTGATAGTTGCACATTCACTGGGAACAAACGCAATTCCGCTAAAATTAAAAATTAGAGTAATAACCTGCTGAATATCACTGCATTGGTTATCAGTAAGAGAGGTAAAGATATAAACAAACACGTCAACTATATTGACCTAACAATACTCAAGGCTTTTAAATTTAATAAAGCGGTGGCCAGAGTATAATTTCAGAGTAAGTTTTGCAATCAGCAACATTTTTATTGAACATTTCACTTCATTTGCATGTCGCTACATGAATCTGTCAATCGTTGACGTCATTAAGTACAAAAATCGAACAATCTTAAAAAAATCATAACTTTCAAATTAGTAATTTTAAATGAAAAATATTCAAATTAGTCTTTTATTTTCGGGTTTGCTTTCGAATAAAAATATCTAATAAATACAATAAAAAAACTTTGCATACCGAATTGCGATATAGTAATAATTATTTCAGGTGGATTTTGAAATTGATTGCATAATATACGCGTACTTAATTATTTTCATTAGAGATTTTGAGTTGGAAGTTAACTTTTAAAGAATCTTCTATTATTAAAGCGCGAGCCCACTCGTACTTGGCCGTCTCAATACAATTATCATGTAATAAACAAAATGGTATAATAAGTGACTAAAAACATAATCAAACTGGAGCTCCTTTAAACTTCAATCTACTAAGTCCAAACAAAGAAATACATTTACCGTTTCTCAAAAAAAAGGAATTTATATTTATATTTTTTCTTAACCAGAATTGGCCCAAAGTTAATAATGGTATAGTTGAGTCCCACGAATGTTTGATCTGATAGTTTGCACGTGATTTCCTAAATGGAAACACTTATAAATATGCAGCTTGCGATATACCAATTCACTGCAATTACGTAAACTCACTGCTTTGCATGCATTGTTATGTTATATGCGTAATTCATATCCAGGACATGCGTGTTTTTTAGAAATTGTATGTGCAATATTTGTAAAAAAACTACTTGCACAAATTATTTTGTTTGGTGATTTATGTTAAAATGAAATAGTTTAAAAAGTATTGCTAAAAGCGGGCTAAATTAAAACTAGGTTAACTAATATTAATTGATACAACAAATATAATTCTGAATCTCCGCATAAGTTATGTATAAAATATAACAAAATACGAGGACATCTGCCAAGGGACTCATTATATAACATACAAACTAAGGAGATATCACTAGCAATAATTTAATTGTTGAGATAGAATAAGTTGAATGACACCTATAACAGAAATTATGATAAGATGCCATACAACTAGTGCATAATGACATTAATGATATTCACGCTCAGTCTATAAAAACATACATAAATATAAATCCCTAAAAGAAGTAGCCAGGCAGAGCTTCAGAATAAGAAGTTTCTCAGCCAGTTTTGGATCTTGATTGAGGAACAGATTGTAAAATAAAGGTTGAAGGTTATTGGTAATGAGTCACCAACCGCATCACCCAAAAATTACTTTATAAGCCCCAATACCGGGGGTAGTGCTATTCTAAGCTACGTAGTGTATAAATTCATAAGTGGTGTAAAATTCATTAATACATTATACTGGTACATCTTAAACTGTTGATTGAATATGTTTAGTTTATCATAAAGATTACTTGAATCTAAAGCTCTTAGTTATATAACAGTTATTTCTTTCTAAGGTTCTGATATAAATTGGGTACCTTCATTATTATTTCGAATCAGTAAGTAATAAAGTAGTATTGTGTCTACAAACATGTCATTGTAAAAACCTTACATGAACCTCAGCATCGTCGTTTGAATCAAGAAACGCAAAAACTGAAGGTGTTATTTAATTACATAAACAAATGTTTATTAAATGACCTTCTGATAATGAGATGTCTACAACTGTAGGTGTATGTAGGCACATAAGGACAGATTACCAAAAAATTCAACGAGAGACAGCCATTATTTGTGATTATTGCTTAAATCATTATTTAGGTATTTGTATTACTTGTATATATAAAAGTATGTAGTTATGTATGTATGTGTGTTCATATGTGTGTAATATGTACCTATATTATTTTGTGTAATTAATATTTATGTTTATTTATTTATTTATTTGTTTATTCAAGAAATCAACGGCTTATTGCTAATACAAAGGTAAATAGAACAACAGTTTTTAAAAGTAAAGCTAATTATAGATTTCATTATAAAATTAAAAAGTACAATGGTTGCAGCAGTTGGGACGTACTGAAATTATCAGTTTATAAATTACATAAACTTATACATATTAAATACATACATATATATAGAAAGATATATAATATAGATATAAATGTTATATATAAAATTATATATAATTGAATTTGTAATGTTTTCTTATTATAAATAATATTTACATATGATGCTGTTAGTAAACAATTATCGAGCGTCTTTGTTCTGAAAGTGTGATATTACATTCTCTCTAAAGTTCCGTTTTGAGAGATGAAATATATCCAAATCTAGAAATGAATGGTTGTATGTGCGAGCCAAACGAGTCAAAACAGAGTTTTGGGCATAATTAGTACGGTGTATTGGTACGTAGAAAAGCGGAGTGTTTCGTGTGGTGTATCGTGACGTTCGGAAACCGAGATGTTCAAGTAAAGTTGGGCAATTTATTTTGCCATGCACTAAATTGTGTAATAAACACATATCTGCAATAATACGACGGGATTCTAATGTTAACAGCTTATGGTTCTCACATCCTTCTTTGTAAGTTTTAAATGATGATTTAGTTTTATAATTCATAAATTTGATCAATTTTGCTTGAATGTTTTCAATTTCCTCTATGTGAGTTATGTATTGTGGGGCCCATATAGGGCTCGAATATTCAAGGATGCTTCTAACGTATGCATTATATACATTTCTGATACACTCTGCGTTACTAATTACTTGAAATGTCCGTTTAACAAATCCTAAGCATCTGTAGGCTTTTTCAGATATGATTTGGATATGTTGATTAAAAGTAAGCTTACTATCCAGGTAAACACCGAGATCCCGAACCATCTCTTTTCTTTGAACAGGAATACCTTGCATATTATAGGAGTACAGTATAGGTTCACGCTTACGTGAAAATGTTATAACTTCACTTTTTGCAACATTGATTTTAATTCTGTTCATTTCATAAAATGATGATAGACTGTCAAGATCAGATTGTAATTTTAAGCTATCACTTTTGTTTGAAATACTCATAAAAATTTTAGTGTCATCTGCATACATCAATATTTGTGAGTATTTAATATATGATTTGATATCGTAAAGATAGACATTATACAAAAGAGGTCCCAATAGCGATCCCTGGGGAACACCAGATTCTATGTCAACAAAATCTGAACAGTATCCCCCAAGAGTAACAGCTTGAGACCGATTACTGAGATATGATTCGAACCATCGAAGTAAATCTCCACGGATACCTAACTCAAATAGTTTTTGGAGAAGTATCACGTGATCTTCTCTATCGAAGGCTTTTTCGTTATCCGTATAAACTGCGTCGACTTGTTTAAATTTTTCCATATTCGAGAAAATAAATTGAGTGAAGACTGATAAATTGGAAACCGTTGACCGCTTAATGTTAATGCTATTATTTCAATTAAATAAGTTAGTTTTAAAGTAAGCTTGTTTTGTGCATCTACCTAGATAACTAGTTTACCGATCTCACCTTCCAAAGGTTGTCTGGAAGAGATCGCTTTTAGCGATAAGATCGCCGATTGTACCTCACTGTAAACTGTATGATAATTTCTTTTGTAAATTTGTGTTTGATGTACAATAAAGAGTTATTCTATTCTTCTATTCTATTCTATACCTTAAGCCTGTGCTTAAACGATAATGTTACAACTATTTTATACACATAATAGTTGTATTGAGTAACGGTTTGCAGTTATCAGAAGTATTAGTAGGCTTCGGGGATATACGGCGTGAACGTTTGAGTTTTTGCAGTCATAGATAAGTCATTTACCCCAAATCATCACACAAATTTTGTTTAAATGAACTACGACGAGCTTGAGAAAGTATTCATAGAGTTTTTTGTATTTATAGAGCTAACACTTTTTCTGAGACTGCTATATTATTCTTATATTATCTATATTATTTTATTTAAGTCTTACTAAAGGCAGGATTCAGGATATCTGGAAACTTGCCTATTACCAATTTACAAGTCTGGTGCTAGGAGTTTGATTAATAATTATCGTCCAATATCTATATTATCTAGCTAAGGGGTTTGAAAAATTGGTTCATGCTAGATGTTACTCGTATATAGAGGTATCTTTAGACGTTAATCAACATGGGTTTGTTAAGGCGAAGTCAACAATATCAAATCTCCTAGTATATTCCAACTATATATTTGAATCTCTTGATCGTAATATTCCTGTGGACACTATTTATACCGGCTTTCGCAAAGCTTTTGATAAGGTCGACCACTTATTGCTGCTAAAAACGCTTTCTTTTAACGGCATCAAGGGAAATTTACTTCGTTGGTTCTCTTCATACCTCTGTCGCAGACATCAGGCTGTCACACTTAACGGCTATATTTCAAACGTCTCTACCATAAGCTCTGGAGTCCCTCAGGGACCCATTTTAGGACCTTTGCTTTTTGTGATCTTCCTGAACGATATAAAAAATGTTTTTATCATACTAACTATCCTTTGTACGTCGATGACCTTAAGATCTATAAGCAAATAAGATGCATTGAGGACTGTTTATTAGTGCAAGAAGATCTCGATAGATTTTATAATTATTGCTTAAATAATAAAATATTTCTAGCAACTGACAAATGCAAAGTCTTCACATTTTCACGGAAATCTCAAAACATTCACAATACTTACACAATTGGTGTCTGTAACCTAGGTAGAGTAACAGCTACTCGCGATCTGGGCGTAATATTTGACTCGAAGCTGTTGTTCAATGAACATGTAGAGTATATTATCAACAAAGCCTACCGTATGCTTGGATTTGTACTGAGAGTCTCTAAGCAATTTAGGAAAGCTGAAACATACATAACTCTTTTCCAATCTTTGGTACGTTGAAACTTAGAGTATGCGTCGGTCGTTTGGAATCCTCTATATGAAATTTACAAAAAATGGTTAGAGTTTATACAGAAAAAGTTCCTTCGCACCCTAAATTTCCGTATGCGATGTCCTAGGCTGTCTTTTAGAGAGCTCTTAATTAAATACAAAATGATATCTTTGCACGACCGTCGTATCCTGGCTGACTTAATAGTTCTGCAGGGTATATGTTCTTCCCAGCTCAACTGCCCCGACTTACTGGCCTACCAGCCAACCTAAACAGCCAACATAAAGTTAAGGAGATACCAAAATTTATTTACTTATGTTCTATGTGTTTTTATTTTATATTCTTTTTTGCTATTTCTGTTTTGTTTTTCCTTAATAAATAAACACGAAGTTTAAATCTATGATATAAATATTTTGTTCAGAACATAACATAACTGTTATATAACATAACAGAAATGACGTTTTTTATCCGAAATGATGATGGTCCTTGTACAAACAATATTTATACAGTATAATTATATATAGTCACTAATTAAAGTTTGATTGCGTTGCTAAACTTTATTTAAAAAAATCTTTTCCTCATTTGCAATGTAGTGCTTGCCTATTTTTTATTTGACATGTAATACATACATATACTCACGGCTATAAATCCCTAGAAGGGGTAGCCAGAGCTTAGGAATAAAAATAATCCTCAGCCACTTTTAGAAAATTAAGTAGGGAAAAGATGGTATAGTAAAGGTTGTTGGTGATGGGTCTCCAACCGCATCGCTAAAAAATCCCTTAAAAGCCCCAAAGAAACGGGGTAGTGCTATTCTAAGCCGACACTACACGGCGGGACGTTGACATGTAATGCGATGTAATATATCATTTCGAACAATACAGTTACAGATGTCCTTCATATAACATGAAAATATTTGATCAAATTATGACAAGAACACGACAATTATATATTTCATTTCCCTACTTAAAGCAAGTATGTCATTTATGATTAATCAGCTGACTCGTTTAAATTGAAACAATGTAATAATTGTTATCTGTACCTTCAGTACTTATGATTTTAGTTACACAAATTATTATGACACACATTATCATTATTCACATTTTAGAAGGCAACCCACGAGTATCTATCTAATAGACTATGAAGTAGTATTACTATTAAATAAAGGAAAGAAAAATTTCGACACTAGCGGGGATCGAACCCGAATTCAGCTATAAAATCTGAGATATAACGTCCAGACATTATAGCTCAATTGGCAGAGCGACGGGGGCGCATACCCGGAGGTCGCAGGTTTGATCCCCGTTAGTGTCGAAAATTTTCTTTCCTTTACTTATTAGTAATAAGGTTTTCATGAACAAAAACATTCTAATTATATGAAGGAGTAGTAAAATGGCAACTAGAACTTTGGAATCTCCAATCCGTCGAATCATTTTCTTTACTCTGAAGAGCATAAGATAGCGGCTCAGATTTCCATTTTCAGGCACACACCTACAAGTCTCCATCAAAAACTCCACTCATGACCTCTTAGTGGAAAAACACTAAAAGATATGTTCTAGTTATGTTCTACGTCTACATGATACATCAATACTCATGTATTCCTCATAGCCCATATATTTCCATACTGACGGCCTCGAGCCTACTCTGTATAGAGTATTCTGGCCATAATCTACCACGCTAGCCTTGTTAGGGTTGGCAGACTAACAAGTACTATCGAGATAGTAGGCGTTACCGGTATTTTAACCTGCCCTCCGAAGCACTCTTGTATTCATTAATAGCCATAAATGTGTCTGCCAACCCTTATACGAATTAACGGCACGAGTATATTATGTAAGTAAGGATAATAGCTATAATAATATTCGCTCACATCAGTATTTCGCAATAATGCTGAAGTGAAACGTCGTATTAATAGGAAATCCGATTGCTCAATAGAATAATTTAGTTGTGTTTTACCTACTGGATTTTACTGCGTTTAAATAAGTTAGATGTATCTAATATGAGGTATTCGTTAAAAAGCTGTGTATTATAGGCTCAGGATAGCATCAACACATTTTGTCCCACGGGTGACGTTAGAGGTGGCTCATGGTACGGGACTTCTCAAGTAATAAAAAATAAAATAATCATTTATTTCAAGGTAAAAAGATAAATCTTTGTTTTTTGAACGTCAAATTTCAAATTAATACTAAGTCTACTTCGGATTCGGAAGGTGTTTTGTTGAGAGAAGAACCCGTAAGAAACTCGTCAACACACATCTTTTTTTACGTCCATTACAATTTTGCTGTTGGCCCGGTAACATCCTGCACAGAGCCCTGATGACACCAAGCCACTTCATCATTAATGTAATCATTAACATTGTAATAGGCTTTCGAACTAAGATTTCTTTTAACAACTGCTTTGAATCTTGTTTCTGATAAATTTAAAATGTCCTCAGGTATTTTATTATACATTTTTACGCATAACCCCATGAAAGATGTATTTACTTTTGACAATCTGTATTTAGGTATTGAAATTTTATTGTTGTCTCTCAGATTTCGAATATGTCTGTCACAATTTTTTATAAAAGCCGCCTGGTTTTTTCTTACATACATAATACATAACATAACATAACATAAACGTTCACGCCGAATATCCCCGAAGGGGTTGGCAGAGGTACTAATACTTCTGAACATCACGTGACTTTGTCACCTGGTGTTCAGAGTACCCACGTTTTGCATGGACAGTGTACTCACGTGATAGGGGGCAGGCCTATCGCCGTTTTGTACGAATACACTGTCACATGACTAAGTACAACTCAGCCATGTGGGTTTCCTCACGATGTTTTCCCTCACCGTTAACAACCATGATAAATTAACCACACATATGTCTTTAGAAAAGACAAATTGGGGTAGGCCCGACCCAGGATTTGAACACTAGTCGTTTGCACGAGAACCGAGTGTTCTACCCACTGGGCTATCACGGTTGCTACATAATATTTTCATAAATATATTGACATGGCAGCGTCATTATATTTATGGTTTTAAACAATTCCCTCAGGGAATCTCGTGATCTCAATTTATAAATAGCTCTTATTGCTCTCTTTTGGAGAGTAAATATGGAACCAACATCAGCTGCTCTGCCCCAGAGTAAAATACCGTAAGACATTACACTATGAAAATAGCTGTAATAAACTAACGGAGCTGTCTATACATTTGTCAAATGTCTTATTTTCCTAACGGCATATACAACACTAATAAGCCTGCCAGCTAGTGAGCTAATGTGGGGTCCCCATTGGAGCTTGGAGTCCAGAGTTATCCTTAAGAAAACTGTGTTATCCCAACATACTATATTTTCATTATTTAAAATTATTTTTTTAATAACGCTCTTAACATTGGGTAATACAAATTTAATGCATTTAGTTTTTTTGCCATTCAGTACAAGATTATTGGAAGCAAACCATGTTTGAATCTGTGAAACCGTGTTATTCACCTCGTCATTATTCTCATTATTTCTTTTAACGTCAAATACTAAGGAAGTATCATCAGCAAATAACACTATCTCGGACGTTTTCTCGACCATGAACGGCAAATCAATAATATAAACCAAAATAAAAATGGGCCCAAAATAGAACACTGCGGAACACCCATTTTAACGTGAGTTCCAGGTAATATTGTGTAATATTGATTTGCACTTTCTGTGGACTTAATTGTTGGACAATGTAGCTATCCTGTCATTCTGTATGTGGAGACCCATCACCAACGACTGCCTTTATTTTCCTATTCAACTTCCAAAGTAGCTAAGGAATTTCTGATTTCGAAGTTTTGGCTATACTTTTTCGGATCCATAGCCATTAGTAGTGTACAAACATACATACATATACTCACGGCTGTAAATCCCTAGAAGGGGTAGCCAGAGCTAAGGAATTAGAAATTCCTCAGCCACTTTTAGAAATTATAGTGGGGAAAAGATGGTAAAAATAAAGGTTGTTTTTGATGGGTCTCCAACCGCATCGCCCAAAAATCCCTTAAAAGCCCCAATACCGTTAGTCGCCTCTTACGTACACCCACCGGAAGAAATGGGGTAGTGCTATTCTAAGCCGACACTACACAGCATAATAAGCAAATTAGTAGTGTCTATTTCTATAAATGGTTGGCCCGAGCTACTTTGTGTTCTGCTCTAAAATTCCTCTCTGAGTGCTCACTTACATAATAAAAGGATCCCTTGACAACATTTCAAGTTTCGAGGTACAGTAGTTATATTATGCCTATGCGTTGATTCTAAGTTACTCAGTCAGTTTTGCCTTTTAAAACGGCGAGATTACTCTGTATACTATAAAATAGTTTTAAAAACAGAGAATATCCTTAAAATGGCGCAGGTTACGAATTTCTGAGTAAAACTTTATACATCGTAAGCAGTTTTTTAAGAATATGCACACTCCAATCGAAATAGCTACTTAGAAGTTTATTTTCCCTTTGACGTTTCTTTGTCTTATTGTTTACTAGTGGATCGTCCCAGCTTCGCACGGGTAGCGTTGTTTTTTTAAATATCTGAGGTTTCTTTCTTCAGTCACTCCTCAAGCATTGTGAAATTCAGCGCAATGTTTTCAATTTATTAAATTTATAGCACTTCCTAAACAGTGTAGTTTGGTGATTTTGAATGCGCTTTAACGAACGGTTCAGTATTTCCGTTTAATAGCAAATTTTGGAATAAAACGCTATGAAGTATTTATAACAATCTAAAAAATTCATCATTACGTGATGTAGGATGCAACTACTGGCGCCATCTAGTATGTTATATGTAAATTAGTAAAGATTTGGTTTTGGTCACGGGCGCGATGGCTTATTTTATGTATAATTTCGGTGTTTCTCTACCGATTTCTATGATTCTTTTTTTATTAAATAGTTAGTAATGTTACCTTTTTTAAATTAGGGATGAGTGAGAGGTTTACAAACGTAAGAGTAAACAAATATAATCAGAATGTTCCGAACTGCTAAGCTATCAGGAATTACACGTGTTATTGTGAGTCAACCGTAAAAGATAGACATAAACAGTCGAGCATTTTTTTTTAGATAATTTTATGAAAAATATTTTCGTCATACATGATTTCTATTTAAGTTTAACCATTAAGGCTGCACACGCGACGGAAGCTTAAAAAATATAGTAACTTCTCCCGTTTTCCCAAAATTTCCCAATATTCCCCTTTACTACTCGGTTGGAAAGTATACAAAAACTTGCCCAGGAGTATGAAGAATAATTGTACCAAGTTTCGTTAAAATCCGTCGAGTAGTTTTTGTTTCCATTAGGAACATACAAACCGACAGACAGACAGACAGACAGACAAAAATTTTACTGATTGCATTTTTGGCATCAGTATCGATCCCTAATCACCACCTGATAGTTATTTTGAAAATATATTTCATGTACAGAATTGACCTCTCTACAGATTTATTATAAGTATAGATTATCGCTAGCGTTTTTGCCAAGCTATTGTTGTATGCTTAGTAGAAACTTCCAAATGCCACTAAGATCCAATACACATATGGATTTAACCTACTCTTCCGACATTATTAACGCAGTATATCTCTGTAGCTACCGATATTCTAAATATCGACGCCTGATATTTTGTCACCTGGGGCGTAGATTAATAAATAGACACCTTAGGATGTAAATGAATTAAAATTGTATTTATTATGGATTGAAACGTTTAAAAAATATCAACGCTAGAGTAGTATGCTGTTATACAAGTTGCGTACCACCTTCTAAGTACAATTAAGTTTTTGCTCATCCTCGTAAAAATTGTAAGAAAAACACGATTGGGAACTTAATTTAAGTATTACAATTTTAGCTTAAGCATGAGATACAAAAGAATAACTTTTAGTTTTTGCATAATCATCACAGCGTCACTGGAAAATCTATTAACCGTTTAGACCATTTAAAAAAATATTGCGGAACTTTACATTCGTAAAAGTTGTGTTGGAAAATTATCGATTTCCGCTACAATATAATCAACTTACTAATAATATGGCTCCCAGTAATTTCTCGTACATCTTCGGTCGGAGAAAGGCAGTTGCAAGTACTTATTGGACCTGTGCTGTGGTGTTTTTACCTCAGCTCGCAAAATTGTTTAATATCCATATTATATTGTATGATACATGTTATTACTCTCGAGAGAAATCGTGTTGTAATTCGATTTGCAAGTAAACTGCAGCCTTAGTCTCCTCTTTATCTATGAAAGGTTATTGCGTGAACCGAACCATTATTATTTGATGAGCAAATAATATCGTAGAATTTATGATAGTGGGATCGGTAGAGAGTGTAAGTGTAAACTAATACTTTTATTGGAGTATTACAGTGACTTTCACAGATCAATACGACAGTATGTACAAAAAATAAGTAATTGGAAGTGTAGACTTACCATATTATTGAAACGCATATACCATTATAGTAAAGATTATACAAAATAACAAAAACCAATCAAGTCCTTTATAAGCATACTGCGAACAAACAAAAAGAATACATTGTAAAAAACATAGGTAAAGAATTCCTAAGATTATTTAGGCATATAGACAGGATTGTTCTAAGAAAACAGATAAAAGAGAGCCAATGTGGATGGTAATGTCAGTAAAAGACGACCACTGAGGACACATTTGGATCCAATAGATAATGCTTTCAAAAAAATACCCTTTTGTGTGCATGTATGAAAAGATAGGTGAAAGTAGATGAAGTTCGAGAGGTTTGTAAGGAGTCTAGACGTTTCTGCCTATCTCAAAGGGAACTAATGACGTGAGTATGATTATCAAAGTTTATACTCACGGCCATAAGAAAAAAATAAGTTAAATTAAATGTTACTAGCGTCATCGTTTTGCAAGTTTGTCCTAAGTTGATACTTTCTTTCGAAACTGAAATTTCCAAACATATGACCATGAAGGGGGCTTAATTATGTTTGTAATTGCCATTGAAATACTAGCTGACCCGGCAAACGTGGTAGTACCATATGAAAATAAAATGTTAGGGTTGGATATCCCTTATCACTTAGGAGCATAAAATAGTTAAAAACCTATTCTTAGACCTACTAAATGTGTATGCAAAATTTCGTTTAAATCGATTAAGCCGACGATTTTACGAACCCTTTCCAAGGACTTAGATATTTTAGCAGTGACCACATTGCGTGCTAATTGCTGAGCCATATCACCGTTTTCTGCTTGAATGACTCACAGTATTACAAATTATACTTGAAAAAGCCATATTGAATTTATCAATGAGCTGAATGTAATCAATCAAATTGTTTATTGTTGTATTTTCCACACCTTTTCCTGGTTCTATTTGTAGGTTACCAAGTTATCTACCGGATTAGCTAACCAGTGTATTCACAATGAATATTTATATTAAAAATATAACGTCGTAAATTTGAAATAACAACATGCGAACATTCCAATATTTTAATATCGTTTGATGAAGTTATTACTGCATTCAATTAATAAGATTAATTTAAGGCTATTCAATTCATTTGAATATTCAAAAAGACACACACACTATCATGTCATAAACCCCCTGTGTATTTCTTACAATGTTATTTATGTGTATCAATAAGATAAGTGATGCAGTGTCACCTACTACGGTGATCGTATGAATTTTACAATTATAACTTAATGCAGTTTTGGCTTAAGCATCTTTATAATACGTTAATTAAATGTGTTATTTAAACCGTAAACGTTTCTTAAATATTCATTGACTTACTTTTCAAAGGTTAGAAATACGTTCCGTTTATCTCCTACGAAAGTAATTTAAGCAAATAAGATATAGTAAAGGTTGTATTTTTTTCTCATACAAAAGCTTTATTTTATTTTACCCTAAGGAGCCATAGACGGATTAACCCTGGGGCTCTACACTTACACAAAGACAATAACTTCAAATCAAATAAGATTTCTAGAGGTGTGCTTTTTATCATCAAAATATTTATTTAGGGCTTAATCGAGGTTTACTAATAACGTTATTCATGTTCACAGTATTCCGCCTGTGAAGACTTAACAATCCTATACATCCTATCTCCTCTTATCTTGTACTGATAAAAAGTTAAACATTCACTTTTTTTTGTTTTGAACATACCTTCTAGATAATCAATCAAAATTCACAAAACCAACCATTAACACAAAAACCAAAAGTTTTATTTTTCCCGCTCAAACTTTGTTTACGCGGTTGTCATAGCAACGCGATGGTAACAGTAATGGCGGAGCGCGCGCTCTTTGACAAACAAACGCGGACTGGCTTCGGAGTCGCTCAGATTTCCACCACCCGGCGCTGCAAATGCAATGGAGAGGACCTGCCTCGGAGCTTGTTTGGTACGTCGAGGCCAATGCGAATATTTTCGGTAATTGAATAATGAATACTATAAGGACGTCAGTAGGTATGCGATTTGTAATAGTCGCCTGCATCAAATGATTCATTTAAAATTATTGAAATTGTTGTTTAACGTTAGAGCATCGTTTTAAGTTTAAGATTAGCAGATAATAATAATATTTAGATATAAGGTGGGTAAGTTCACTTCTAGATATCACAACAGCAACACAGTTCATATTCATTAACATCAAAAAGTGGCTAAGGAATTTCTCATTCTAAAACTCTGGCTACTCTGTTTAGGGATTTATAGCCGTGAGTATGTGTATGTATTTATGTTTATACTAATATATATTTCCATATATTCATTATTCTAATGTTCGGAATTATTTATGATTAAACTATCTTTTGCCCGCGACTTCGTCCTTAGGGCATTATCTAAGTACCTAATAAATAACATCAGTTTTATAAACATTAACAAAAGGAATGTTAAGTAATTTGTGCACATAGAGAAGATGGATGACAGTAAATTGGTTAAAGAGATCTATAGAGCTAAAGTGAAATGTTACTAGAGGACGACCACGGAGGAAACATTTAGACCAAATAGAGAGTGTGCCCAAAAGGCAGGCGTCCAAAGTATGAAGAATAAAAGAGCATGTATGTAAAGATTGATGGATGTAAACGGAGCTAGAGACGTTTGCCAAGATCATACAAAGTGGCGATCGATAGTCACTGCCTACCCCAATGGGAAAAAATGGCGTGAGTATATGTATTTATGTAATGTATAAACATTAACCTTCCTGTTGAATCACTCTATCGCTATATTATTACAAGCTTTGTGCCCGCGACTACGTCTGCGTAAACTATCTGCACGGTAGTGCCACACCGCCAAGACGAGCCAAGCGAAGCGCACGGGCACTACCTTTTCTCGAAGCGCTTAGTCGTTTTTTTGAACCCTCTTATCTTGGGCTTGGATTATTCTGGACCAACAAAATTCTCGGGATATATTGTCAAAAGCGGACTTACTGAACATATAAAGTTTTAATCATGAAGCTACTAACTAAACAGGAGAGAGTACTCACAAAAATATGGTAAACAAAAATGCAATGTATTACCATGCAATAAAGTTAATTATCTTTTAAAGACTGTCAAGCAGAGAAACGTCCTAGAACGAGAGCCGTGTGAGAGAGAAGTGTGTCCCGCTCGCACGGTTGCCAGTCGAGATTAAGTTCAAAGAAAAACAAATTAAACTTATTTATAGGGAGTATTTTATAAAAAGCAGGTTATAAACTGTTCCTTTTTTGTATTTTATTTTAATAATTATTGTCGCCTATCGATTTGGAGATAAATAATTGGTTAAGTTTGGCAAAAGGGATATTAATATTTGTCACGGGTATCCCCATCAAAACAAGATAAATGTGGTGTCCACAATTTATCATCTGTTTGAGTGTTTTGGAGCTTTTATCTTTTAATAGTGATAAATATGGGTTCATGTTATGGAACAATAAATAAAATAACCTGTATCATCTCGAACTTTACCACATGAATGCATTAAACGATCTGAATTTGGTTTTGCTCAAAAAGTGGCTGAGGAAATTTTAATTCTCAAGCACTGGCTACCCATTCTTTTATAATCTATTAATTAAGAATAAATATGTGTAAAAAACACGTTGATTTACCAAAAACAATGTATATATGTAAATATAAGTGTTTTTATAATATATTTTTTTATAATGTATGTATGTAAATATAACTAATAAATAAAGGAAAGAAAAATTTCGACACAGGTGGGGATCGAACCCGCGACCTCGGGTATACGCCCCCGTCGCTCTGCCAATTGAGCTACCGTGTCAAAGGCTGCATCAGGTCCCCACATGAGGTTTTCATGAACAAAAAAATTCAAAATATGTAAATATAAGTGTTTTTGTATCCTTTAGAGGAACTCTTATTAAAACACCAACAGATGGTCACCCTACTTAAAACGAGACACAGTTAGCTAGTTAGCCATCCTTTTTCAGGACACTTTAGGTCGCCAGCGCGCGTTCCTGTTTAAATAATACTTCCATGGTTTTAATTCCATTAGCTTTTATACTTCAGATTTTATTTAAATCTAAAAAACGCTGATTTCGCCAGTGACTCACTGATGATCATCTAAATTCTTAGAGTATTTCCTATTGTCCTAGAAAGCTGAAATTTTGTATGTAAGCTAGTATTAGCACACAAACGACGAAACTTTCTACTTGTACTCTAACAAAAAAACTTGTAACTTTCATCCCCAACCCCTTAAACTAGGGGATGGGAGTTTGTATGAGACCTATAATTTTCAATTTTGACGCTAGAGGCCTAATCTAATCTAAAACTTGATACCCCCAGATATATATATCTATCTATAGGTACTCCTTGTTAAAAAAATAAAATAAAAAAAAGTAAAAAAATATTGTTACAAACAACTTACAAAAAGAAATGAAATCCCACCAAAAACATTTCCGTGTAAAATACTGCCAAGACGAGCCCATATGACTCGCACTGTCAAAAAGTTATCAGATCTCATGTAGAGCCGGCTTATTCCGTTTATCCACCCTAAAAAATTCTCCCTAAGGCGGATATTCGGAAACGCGTGTCCGTCTATCCACCCTGAACGGGGTGGATATCCGGAATGCATATAATATGGTTCCTCCGATTTTCTACCCTGCCTACGTACAGTCATTTACAGAAAAAAACCCTAAGTTTGTAAGATATTTTTATTCAAACTGTAAGTAAGAAAGTAGGTATGTTTATCTTAAGTATTTAAATGTTCACGATGTTCCTTGGACCCATTTT
Organism: Bedellia somnulentella; assembly: GCA_963576735.1. Classification (NCBI taxonomy): domain Eukaryota; kingdom Metazoa; phylum Arthropoda; class Insecta; order Lepidoptera; family Bedelliidae; genus Bedellia; species Bedellia somnulentella. The sequence continues at coordinate 14,178,069 of OY755174.1, read as the reverse complement.
GTGTTGTGTATGTTTCTGTAAATAACTGTACTTGGGGTAAAAAATCGGAAGAACCATATTATATGCATTCCGAATATCCACCCCGTTCAGGGTGGATCGAAGGACTCGCGTTTCCGAATATCCGCCTTAGGGAGGATATTTTAGGGTGGATAAACGGAATAAGCCGTAGAGCCAAGCTTCTAACACTACATGCCCTAACTCTACAAGGCCTAACTTCACAAACTCTACACCTTAGTCAAAATATGTGGTTTGGCCGTTCGTTACTATAATGAACAGTGAATTAATTTTTCACCTTACGCCGATGTGAATGTAGCGAAATGGCCAAGCCATGTATTTTGGCTAAGATGTTGAGACAGTGCGAGTCATATGAGTCCGTCTTGGCAGCATTTTACATGAAAATGTTTTAGTGGGATTTTTTTACATCCAGTTTAGATCGAAACAAAATACCGAAACACTATCTTTTAATATTTAAATCTTTCCGGTGGTGTTTTTTTAAATCTCATCCCACTCAACTTTAGAAATGGCTTATGAATTTCTAAATCTGAAGCTCCAGCTCCACTCCGCTAAAGAATTTACTCCATACAAATTTTCATCCCCTTTATTAGCCGCTTAGGAAATGAATTTCTGAAAATGTTATGAGCTGACCACGATTAAACCATTCGTGATATTCCATTTTAAGCAATTTCATTAAGTGCAAATACAACCCACAGTTAAATAAAATTGCGTGTTAATGCCTCATGTTGCAAGGATTAGAGCATTTGCCTTACTATTTGGCAGTCTTGAGTTCGATTCTGGGGAGGATGAGGGGATTATTGGGACTTTTAAGTTGTCTAACACCCCAAAGTGGTTTAGGAGTTTATTATTCTGAATCCTCTACCTACCCCTTTTGAATGTTCTTGGGCAATATGCTTGAAAGTGGAGACCCATCAGCCACCACCATTTAGTTTTACGATCTCTTTCCCCCTACCAACCATCCTACAGAAATGGGTGGTACATGTCTAAATGTGCTCTGACTACCCCTTTTTGAGATATGTAGCCCTGAGTATATATAGGTATAGGTATGGTGTTCAAAGGGTCTAGCAGGCTAAGGGAACAAGATTGGCCCCCGAAGCCGATCTGGCTGATTTTTATGGTGGTGCACCGGTTTCAGCCACGGTTACTGTGTGACAAAAATCAGCACTTGATCTTCTTTTGTTTTGGAGATTTTTGACATTTACCAAATCATCAAGGTATTTTTTAAACTTATATTTTAGACAAACTACGCAAGCTAGAACAACCAAACCAAATCACGATAAACGAGAATAAAATGAACTCTTAATCGCATGTTTTTATGGGGTGCCTACCAATAGTACTTCATTAAAAAAATCATAGTTTATTTTTTTACTATATTTTTTTGACGTTTGCTGCGGAGGTACACAGTAACCGTGGCTGAAACCGGTGCACCACCATAAAAATCAGCAAGATCGGCTTCGGGGGCCAATCTTGTTCCGTTAGCCTGCTAGACCCCTTGCAGTCTGTCTCGCCTTATCATATTTACAAACTCAAGGTTCCTTCAACGCAGAAATACACAATGATAAATTTATATAGTGTTTTTCTTATTCAAGGTGGACAAATGAAAGAAATCAACTCTTATCAAGCATTTTATTTCAAACAGAAATAGAAAAATTCGAATACAACTGCTCAATGAATAAACAAGATATAACACTATGCTTAAAATTAATATCGTATATTATAAGGTCTATTCCATACAAAAAAGTTCCCGCTTTCAACAGATCTCTAATAAAGTATAGTTACAATATGTAGTTGTTAGAATATCAAGCAGGTATTTTAATATAATTGTATTATATTGCAAATTAGCAGCTAAATCAAATTTAAACACAACATAATTTTACAACTAAAACAAATGATATGATGCATTCTTGTGGAGTGCGACACCGAAGTGCGACCCGAGTGCTTACAAAATAAATCACTAAACTAAAACAACACAAAAATAATGAATTTAAGAAACCAATTAGTAAGGAAATTAGTTTGTCAGCTTGAAGACATATATAGGAAGCGGAAAGGTTAAAGTTATTATAAAAATACGAAATTTTAGACAAATACTCTTATCTACAGTACCTAAAAAATTCGATAAAAATATAATTTTGTACAGTCTTATATAAACAACGCGAACCATATCTCACCGTTTTATAAACAACGTCCACACAGACTTATATTACATTTGACACAATAAACTAGTTCACGTATTCTACACCGTGTTGACGACTTGGTCGAAACATTTGGCGACAAATTGCTCCCTGTCGTCGAGTTTCGCCACGTCGTCTGTGAGGTGACGTGTGAGCATAGCTTCTTGAAGCGCAGTAAGAGCCTCTGAAGTAAACCTCTTCCCTTTTAAGTGAGTAATAACGGACGCTTCTCCGTGGAACCCGGATTCGATAAATCCTCGAGGAATGCTCAGAGTGACGTCATCGATAAGTCCCTTTTCTACGGTCATGTTGATGACAAGTTCCTGCGTCGCGGAGTACACCTTGTTCGGGGCCAGTAATTCGTTAGGCACCGGGAAAGACCGGCTCACTGTGAAAATTGGCGTTTTACCGAAACACCAATCCCAAGTTTCCAGCTCGTTCTTTATTTCGGCCAGACCTGTGAATGCAAAACATTATGTTAATACTGGCAAATTCTATTTATACTCAGTAGTTAAGACCCTTTTGCTCATTCGGGGAACGGAGAAGTATAAGATTTGGGACTCTCGATATAAGAATATACTTTTTTGGGCTACGATCACTATCACCAGAAGTGTTTAAAAAATTTAAGAGATCGTCAAATTTAATTAGTTTATTCAACATTTTCAATTTCTTTTGGGCACATGTAATGAGTCACTGTGAACACGAGTTTGCATTGTAAATTCTTCGAAACTAAAACTCACCAGGAAACCACTTGTCCGTAGGATTAACGAACTGGAATCCACGTTGCTTTGAGATCAGAGAGTCGCCCCCATCGTCCAGATGCATGGCTGGCGTCCTCAGGTACTCATACCCGACAGCCGTCTGTAGAGAGTCGACTGTCACCGAGTTCTTGACGTCACACAAGTTGGCCACGGGGGATGGCGTCGACGCTGTCGCGTTCGTCTGTATGCCATGCTAAATAAAATTATATGTCCCTTAAATACCCGTGAATGGTCAAGCTTTATTGTTCACACAAGCGGGTGAGTGATTAGTGTTAGTAGAATATCTTTTCTGAGATCCATATGCTTATATTGTATTATAAAGAGTTCTCTTTTGAGTTGAGTTAGTATGACGAAACCATAATGGAAGTTTTCAGTGTATGCTTATTGCATTAAATATACATGACGAATCACCAGATTCCCGAAACAAATTTGTCAGTATTAATAATTCTTTGGATCGTCATTCTCATCATTTTTTATAATGGTTTCGGCTTTTGTAGGCTTAAACGCACGAAGAATACTTATAAAATGAATGGTGTAGCTTATACAAACGGATTGATTTAACATAGTATTCTATAGTGTAAGTAACAAAATTAGGTTGATCCACCTCAAAATTTACCGGGAAGTTTCTCAACCGCCTTCGTGTAAGAAAAATAATAAGAGCAAAGACAATAGATTGCATCAACAGTATCGGTTGCATTTGTTTTGTAGTCACTTGGAGACCAGTGACCTACCGATGAGTCATTCAACTACAATAGTATCTCGACCTATAGCTGGATTGGGTATCGATTATTAAGGAGTTATGCGAGTGTGTCAACACGTGCCAGATCAGAACTGTGACAGCCCTTTTCAAAATTTAAAGGAATATATTTAATCCAAAATTTTATCTGTTATTAACTATAAAATATCCCAGTTTTTTATCAACGTGTTAGCATACGTTTGAGTAGTAACACAATAATTGAAATTTTTTGTTACTCTTTAGAATAAAGCTCAATATTCATTTGAACTATGTAAAACAGTGCTTACTGGATGTACTAAGTGTATTATTGGTTAGTAAACACAGGTCAGCTAATTAATGAATATTCGTTCCATAACAACGTACTTTGATCCAACCACCCATTATTACCCAGGAATAAAATTAAATACCTTACAGTTATTATTCATGAACTACAAACCCAAAAAACAAATTTTTATCAAGTGTTTTGCATACAATGGCAACAAAAACAAGATATGAATATGTTTATAAAAAGTTACTTCCAATTAAATTAGTTGCGAAGTTATTTATAAGCGTTATCATTATCAATAAGCATGCATATGCAACCTGAGATACAGGCGATGAGCCTAGTTCAGGTGCAGTAGACCATAATTGAAAACTGATGTACCTTTTTTCTGAATAAAGAATTTTTGATTTGATTTTGATTTGATACCTACAACTGTGCTACAACTTACAACAAATAAGTTCATCATAGAATGAATAATTTTTTTTGTTTTCAAGGGGATAGTTGTGTTATTTTAGTCAAATCATTCAAATTAGTACAACGCAGTGTTAATAAAGCTAACTATATGCCTAAAATGCAATAAAGGCAATTTTGAAATAATTTATAATCAATTTGAAACATATACCTTAACATTTTCTTAAACCAAATTCAAAGGCACACCAACATACAAATATAATACATAATAGAACAGTTGGTATTATGTAGGTCAAGTAATTTTGCATTAATTTAAAAACACACCTTTGTTGATCAATGTAATATTTTATTACAAATTTCTATACTTCTGATGTTTTGTATACCCTAAAACTGATGTGTGGATTATCAGAAATATTACAATCAGTATGAGAGTAAGCACCAATAAGACAAGTTATTATTGTACTTACTCTCATACCAAATTCAGTATTTAAGGTACATATGTGAGTTCAAATGATAATAATATGCCCATGTAAAAATTCTTGATACTTAAATAAATAGATTACCCATAGGAGACAAATGAAACTGTACATACCTCACGTTTGGCCAAAGCTTTGCTGAGATCTGTTTTATTGGCATTGACTAGAAGGGTGCAATGATGGTAAGCTGTATCACGACCTAATTTGGCTGCTGTTCCAGAAATCTGACACAAAGTTGGTTAAGGAAATAGTTGGGTTTAAAAGTACTGCTATAAGATAATTTTATGATTTGCAAGAGCTATACAGCAAGCAACCTTCTCTTGTTTAAAAGTTTGAAATTCCTTTTTCATTATGCTGTATATTTCAAGGGTGTCAAGAGGTAATACTTCTTAAATAAAAATGGTATTCAGAGTTCCCCCATTTTGCCTAAATAGTGCATTCACATAATAGAAGTTAGGTCTATCACAGCATTATAAGAATACACTGTTACATTACTAAGAAAAACTCAAGAGATATGGATTTCCTCTTGATATTTTCCCCACCATTATATTTTTTTTTATATACAGACACATGGCTTGTTGGGTTGTTGTTTTGTTGTTGGGCCCTATCAGGATTTGAACCCACAACTCACTGCTACTGCTAAAATATTAAAAAATATTATATAGTCTGACAATTAATGCCCTGCATGAGATCTCTGAAGTGGATTCTAGATATCAACTAGCAATCAATTTAGCTTTATCTTCTCTACATCATATTTCTAACTCTATTTTAAGAACTATAATTTAATAAACTTAGGCATTTGATTCTTATGATAGTCTTCTGTGGAAAAACATTACTAATTCTGGCTAATTATGAACTTAAAATATACAGTAGATATCTGTCACAATGGTACTTTCTGTTGTAAAACTACCAGACACCATATTGGTACAAATTATAAAATATACATAAACTCAATACCTTACAACTATTTGATTTAGAAAAGGATACTTTGTATTTATCTTTGACAATAATGTCATGCCGCTCATTTACAACAGCCTTGATACCAAATCCTCTGTACAAGGCTCTTGTTATCAACTCCAGATTGTATTTTCTGTCATATCTGGCCCGAGGAGTGAAAAATGAAACATTCAGATTGCCACGATCATGATAGACAGTGCCACCTCCACTGTTGCGACGAGCCAATGCTATCTCTTTCTGAGATAATAAAGGCACATTTGCTTCCAACCATGGATTCTGATGCTTGCCAATGACTACACATGGATCATTGCGCCACACCATCATCACATGGTGGTCAGTGAAATCCATGTTGCGGTACATCCAGTCCTCCAAAGCCAGGTTAGTGTAAATGTCAGTAGATTGAGACATAAACACAGACTTAGTAATCTCCCCCTCAACAGGCAGTTCAGCTTCCTTCTTCTTAGTAGAAATATTCTTGGCACCGGCAATCAAGGTGCGGGAACTGCTCCTCCTTGTTAGACCAACCATAACACAGGCACTGCTTACAGCTAATTTTCTCATCATTGTTTGGGCCATTTTTAAGCAAACGGATACTTTTTTGTATGAAAACTTAAATATCAGTTTTTAGGAATTAATGTTAAGAATTATAACTAATCACTTGAGTGCAAATAGTCCAATAGTTCAATAGTTTATAGCACCCTTAGTTCATACAGCAGGCGTCAGTATCAGCTGATGAGAGGGAGATTAGATATTCGTGCAGGGCGATGGTTTGGTGCAACCACTTCCACGTTTGGTGCAGGGTGTTAATTCGATAACGAATTCCCAAACAGTCGCGACAGTCTCTTGGCATTCCTCCTCTTGGATGCAGGATTAACAGAAAAATCACGTCCCTAAAGAAAACAACACTTCGAAATAACTATACACTATAAATAGTTAACTTGTTATGAATACAATACAATGAACGAGTGCGAGTACACAGATCCGCGGAATGATGAATAATGAATGTATTTACCTTCCGTCGTCTCATTTTATTGCAACTGATAATGATAACCGGGCCGGCCAACTGGAGTGAGGTCGCGGGAGGGCATTCGAAGTTCACTCCGAGACAGAAAACAACTTGATAAGAACCACGGGCGGCGTAGTTTTGTCACTAATCACGCTATTATTGACTACGATATCTCTACGTATTATAATAACGAAACAATAACTAATTTTACCGCACTAGTGTGCCGATTCATTTATTTCGACTATCCGATTTATTACGGTATCGGATTGCATTTAATAGAAATAAATTTTCCGTCTTACTGGACATTGATCTGCTGTTTTATTTATTTATTTATTAAAATATTATCGTCTTATTTACCAATCTATTTATTTAGTTATTTTTGATAGATTCTATAGCCATCTTCGAAGTGAATTCCCGATTTCGATAATATCCATTTTCCAATGTTTTTACGTCACGTGATACGTGATACATTCATTCATTCACAACTGCAGATGTACGTTGATTGATTGTATTGACCATAAATATATCGAAAATTGGATCGCAAAAAACGTAATTTTCTCGACTGCTCAAACAAAAGATTTTTTTTCTTTTCCACTGGGTTTCTATTTACATATTGCGATTCCCCAGTAAACTTCCAAAAGTGGCTGAGGAATTTCTAATTCCTTAGCCCTGGCTACCCCTTCTAAGAATTTATGGCTGTGAGTATATGTTTGTATGTACCTACATGAGTCGACTAACAGTTCATAACTCAAACACAGTTTTTTTTTTTCTATAACTGGCAACTCCGGCAAGCAATAAAAGTAATGTTCAGTCAACATTGACATTAATTTTCATTTATGTTATGTTAGCATTACTTGCTGTGAAGTGTGTCTAGTGCTCCGTGGTGTTCATTGCTTTTTTTACAACTTTTGATATTATAGGGATAGGGTATATCATGCCGTTAAGGATCCAGAGTAGCGCCAGAAAAAATATTCAAATTTTACCTACCTACATGTGCTCAAAAAGGCAGGAGTCCGCAGTATGAAGAATAAAAGAGCATGTATGAAAAGATTGATGGATGTAAACGAAGCCAGAGAGGTTTGCCAGGATCGTACAAAGTGGCGATCGATAGTCTCTGCCTACCCCAATGGGAACTAACGGCGTGAGAATATGTATGTATGTATGTTTACCTACCAATAAAATTTTTATTATGTTTCCTGAAGTCCGAGGTCCAATATATGAGAGTACGTTTCCTTTGACACACTGTGTTGCTCTGTGGTCGCTACGAATCTTCTTACCTCTTACTCTATGATACCTGTTATCAGCTGATTGAAGTGAATGACCGCGTTTTCTTCATAGAGTTCACTCAGGATTTTCTTCATTATTAATCTCATGGTGATGAGTCCACCAGGAAGAAATCACCTTGGACCTCGGACTTCAGGAAACATAATAAAAATTTTATTGGTAGGTAAAATTTGAATATTATGTGTTCCGTTCCGTCCGAGGTCCAATATATGAGAGACTTGTTTGTTATCTCCTGGTGGTCTATGAAAAATGAAACGCAATAATCTGATAAAGAAATAGTGTAATAGGTACTGCGTTAAACTATTATTTAGTATAAGGTAAGCAAAGTAAGAAGTTCAAAATTAACCTAATATTTATATTAATTTAGCAATTTAATCAACTGAAAAGAAACATGATAATGATTTCTCACTGTTAATTCTTGTATCGTTAGAATCAACTATAGATTTCTGGTAATACTTCCTAAAGGTCCCTTCGTGCTGCCAATTGGCTTTAGCCAATATATCGTTAATAGGATATTTTTCTAACCAATTCAATGAAGCAACGGCAGACCTTAAGCTACCTGGTGAGGTCTGCACACCTGCTTCACTGAGTTGTCTCTTTACCCATCCCCCGATAACAGTAGGTGACGCAGCTTTAACAACATTTCCCCTGACTGAAATAAATAGATTTACTATAGATCCCCTAATGCATTGAGTGCATTGTTTTAGAGTCCTTAACCAAAATACAGGATCTATAATTACATCGTCTGCCTTTAACAAAGTCCAACTTGATTGCCGATGTGAAACACTATCAGTTTTTGAACCGAACAATGGATGAAGGATAATAGAGTCACCCCTATCAATAAAATGATCAGAATCACAACATAAAAGGGATAAATCGTGGACTCTACGACCCGAGGTTAAAAGTAGAATTGATGCTGTTCTTGAAGATACCTCAAATATATTATTTATGTCTGGAAAGTTATTCTTTAAATGTCTTATGAAAACTCTAGCATCCCAGATTGGCGCTTTCGGTGCGACGGGTTTTGCTAACGAGATTGCTCTTAAAATATGTTTTACTAAATGGTTTGACGTGATGCTAATTTCTGACAGTGTTTCACATACTGAAGCAATGACTGATTTATGTACAAGAATCGTACGATAGGCTAGCCCTTCAGTGACATGTAGATATGCTAAGTATCTTGCCACATCGTTAGGTTGTGGTAACTGTGAATTAATACTATTTGTATGACACCACCTCGACCATCTCTCCCAGATAGGAGCATAGGTTGTTCGAGTTGAAGGTCTCCAACACGATGCTAAGAGCTGTTTTTCTTCAGATGACCAGGAACTAGTTAGGGAATCCCACCCGAAATGAGCCAGGCTTCGAACTTCAGGTGACTGATTTGTGGGGGAGCCCGCTTCGTTTTCGTGTCTATTAGGTTGAGTTCGAGATTCGGTATCTTGAGAGGTGTCGTCAGTGCTCTGTTTTTCAGGTCCGGCAGCCAAAAGGGTTTTGTCCATTTTGGGGCTATTATTATGTAACGACCCCCGGACGTGTTGAGATGGCTTAAAACCCGAGGAAGAAGGCTGGGTGGTGGAAATATCCAAGCCAGGTCGAATGTCCAGGATCTGCTGAACGCGTCGTGAAAGTAAGCTTTCGAGTCTGCCAAGTCTAGCGAGACATAGTTTGGAACTACGTGCGCTGTTTTCGAGGCAAATAAGTCCACGTCTGGGTAACCCCATCGTATAAAGGTTTCCGATGTTGCCTCGCTTTGTAGATGCCACTCGGAGCCCTCTCGATTCCTTGATAGTTGATCTGCCTCGTTGTTGTAGATCCCTGGAAGGTAATGCGGGATGATTGTTATGTCGAGGCGATCCGCCAGAGTCAACAACGTCTTGGTCAGCTCGTTGAGGTGGCGCAACTTGCTCCCTCCTTCCTTTTTTATGTAGGCCACCACAGTCTTGTTGTCGCTCTGCAGAATGACATTTGAGTGTGCCAAAGTACTTCCTTCGCTGGAGACTGCTGCTATTACTGCGTAGAGCTCTTTTCGATTGCAGTGCCAATTCTGTTGTTTCAGATCCCAGACGCCGTGAATTCTCCTGTTGTTTACCACAGCTCCCCATCGGACATCGGATGCATCCGTGATGACATAGTTGGTTGTGCGCATCTTCGGATGAATTCGACTTCGCTGATCGACATTTTCTACCCACCACAGAAGCTCTTCTTGAACATCGTCTGGAAACGGATGTGTCTTTTTCGGAGCTTTCCTTAGTATCGAGCAGTGTCGCTGCATCGCTCGGCAATGCAATCTTCCCCGAGGGGTGATGAAGGTCGCAAATTTGAGAATCCCTAAGAGGCGTTGCGCCTGCTTGAGGGTCCAACCGCCAGCAATGATGCGAGTCGATAGGTTTTGGTGAATCTTCACGATTTTGTCGGACGGTAACGCCTTGTAACCTGTTTGAGTGTTCCAGTTTATCCCTAAATACTCTATATTCTGGGTTGGAATAGTCATCGATTTCTCTAAGTTTATAAACCAGCCCAGTTTCGTAAGAAAGTTTTGGGCTTGATGTACCTGGTGCAATAGAACCCCCTTGTCTTGGTGGACCAGAATGTAATCGTCGAGAAAAACTGCTATGCGTAAGCCTGCTTGTCGTAACACTTCTGCGGTCCAATTGGTCACTGAGGCAAAAATACGAGGAGCCACTGAGAGGCCGAAAGGCAGACAAGTCATTTGCATCAGCTTGTTGTCGTAGCTGATCCTGAGAAAGCACCTGTGCTCCTCTTTTATAGCCAAATGATAGTAGGCTTGGCTGAGATCTATCTTCACCATCCAATCTCCCGGTTGTAGGAAGTGCGGGACCCGATGGTGGTGGAACAAACGGAATGGTTTGGGTTCCAAAAACTGATTCAAAGCTTTTAGGTTGAATATCAGCCTGTGTTTGCCGTTGTCCTTGGGTCTTAAGAACATTGGTGAAATGAAGGAAGGGGTGCGTGGTGCTGGTTCTATAACATGGCAACTCAAAAGTGTTTGAATCTCGCAAGAGAGTTGAGGAGTTGTCGGAGTTTGAAACTGTGCCATTACCTCCATTGTCGGGAATACGAGAGGGGGCTTCTTGGTGAATGGTATTCGAATTCCCGAAATTAATTTTAGTATGGTCTGCGGCGGATGAAATTGAATCCAAATGTCGTGATACCGCCTTAGACAGCCCCCCGAAAAATTTATATAGTCATTTTTTATCAGATTTGTTTGACACTCTTTTTGCGCCCCTCCCCCCGTTTTTCTTACCTCTAAAATGTTGTGGCTCACGTCTCGAGCTTGCATCATATTTATGGGAAGATTTACTCGCGGGGGCACGAAAGGAAGAAGTCGGTATTGGAGACAGAATGCGTTTAGAACTCGCGGGATTCTGAGAGGGATCTGGACGTTTTCCGAGTTTTTGAGAATTTTGTCACTACTATGAATACTAAATTCAAAGAATTTTACTTAAATTGCGACCAACTAATACTGCGTGGTCAAAAGGAAACGCAATAATGAAGAAAATCCTGAGTGAACTCTATGAAGAAAACGCGGTCATTCACTTCAATCAGCTGATAACAGGTATCATAGAGTAAGAGGTAAGAAGATTCGTAGCGACCACAGAGCAACACAGTGTGTCAAAGGAAACGTACTCTCATATATTGGACCTCGGACGGAACGGAACACATAATGACTTATGGCTAAAGGTAAAATCATGAAGCTACTAACTAAACAGGAGAGCGTACACACAAAAATACGGTAAACGAAAATGCAATTTATTACCATGCAATAAAGTTAATAATCTTTTAAAGACTGTCAAGCAGAGAAACGTCCTAGAACGAGAGCCGTGTGAGAGAGAAGTGTGTCCCGCTCGCGCGGTTGCCAGTCGAGATTAAGTTCAAAGAAAAACAAATTCAAACTTATTTATAGGGAATATTTTATAAAAAGCAGGTTATTAACTGTTCCGTTTTTGTATTTTATTTTAATTATTATTGTCGCCTATCAATTTGGAGATAAATAAAATTGGTTAAGTTTGGCAAAAGGGATATTAATATTTGTCACGGGTATCCCCATCGAAACAAAATAAATGTGGTGTCCACAATTTATCATCTGTTTGAGTGTTTTGGAGCTTTTATCATTTAATTAAGAAAATATAGTAATAAATATGGGTTCATGTTATGGAACAATAAATAAAATAACCTGTATCATCTCGAACTTTACCACATGAATGCATTAAACGATTTGAATTTGAATATAGCTGTGTGGTGTCGGCTGGCACCCATTTCTTCCGGTGGGTGTACGTAAGAGGCGACTAACGGTATTGGGGCTTTTAAAGGATTTTTGAGCAATGCGGTTGAGACCCATCACCAACAACCTTTTATAATGTTTTTTTATAATGTATGTATGTAAATATAACTAATAAATAAAGGATAAATAAAGGAAAGAAAAATTTCGACACAGGTGGGGATCGAATCCGCGACCTCGGGTATACGCCCCCGTCGCTCTGCCAATTGAGCTACCGTGTCAAAGGCTGCGAGTGCATCAGGTCCCCACATGAGGTTTTCATGAACAAAAACATTCAAAATATGTAAATATAAGTGTTTTTGTATCCTTTAGAGGAACTCTTATTAAAACACCATCAGATGGTCACCCTACTTAAAACGAGACACAGTTATCTAGTTAGCCATCCTTTTTCAGGACACTTTAGGTCGCCAGCGCGCGTTCCTGTTTAAATAATACTTCCATGGGTAAAATAACTGTGAACGGACTGGAGGATGGATGTCAATATTATCAGTACCTAGAAATGTCAAAGTTACAAACTGTCACTGTCACTAACTAAAATTAACCTTTAATTTAAATGTCAAACCATCGCTAAAATTTCTGGAAATTATTTAATTTATTGAATTTCTCCAGGGGTTCATTGAATTAAATTAGTACACAATGGCTTTTCGACTTACTTGTGCGCGTCTTGCTAAAAGTATGTTTATGGTGTTATTTATATGAAAGAAATAAACGTTGTAACTTCTTACATAACATTGGGTTATTCTCATAATACTTTATTTTCAGATGTTAAATTGCAAGAGTGGGCATACAACCTCTCAGGATTCAACAAATATGGTAACTATTTTGTTTCACTTAAACACATTAACACTATTGAACATCCAAACAAACACACGCCATTGTTTTTATAGACTTATTTAAAATTACAATTAATCACTTTTCTATTTCATAACATTTAATTGTCCTCTCTTTGATGTGATCTTATCGGTTTCGGTACACCCCAACCAAAAAGAACACATACTAATACAACCACATATAAATAAACATAATACAAATGATGCCTGAGAGCATATTATGCTCAATGCTAAAAAAATAACTTTTTGTGTGGTGGTAATTTTAAATTTGCACCCATCTGTACCCACATTCATTATTATAATATGGTCATTAGATCATGTTGGACGTCAAAATAGAAAAGATGCAAATGTGGTGGCATTAATAGAAAATTAATGATTTTTTTTATTACTTTGCTGATGCTCATAAACAGTCATTATAAGAATGCCTTTCCAACTATATTCAAAATATAGAAACCATAGAGAACTCAGCTAAATAGAGAAGAAATGAAGAATGTCAATATCTGTTAGTAATTCAGAGCATTTGAACTGACTTTAGCGAGGCAAATGTATTACCATCATAAGTCTGAATATTGAATCAACCTATCAGGGTATACCAACAACATATTTTTAAAGTTGGTTTAAGTGGAATTTATTCAGCAATTTTTGTACTGAACTACATTTGGTGTTAGCTCTATTTAATTAAGTCCTATGATAGAAACCAACACACTTTTAAGCATTATAACATAAAAATCTGTTTATTCATATTTTCCCTTAAAAATCAGGCAATAGTTTTCCCAATACTATTAATATGTGGGTATTTCTTATTCTTACATGTTTTCTATGTCCGCGTAAGAATAGCATTTGTTTTCTGAGCAATCTCAAATTGTATCTGCTGATAGGGTTTCGTACTTATTTAAATTTCTTTGCTCAGTAAATAATATTATGGTAAATATAGTAGATTATTTTATTTAAAAAAAAATATACGCAAAATGTCATGACCGTGGCGTGTCCGTTTTCCAAAATATTGTGTGTATATGAAGGTTTATATTAACAAAAAAAACATTTTCGTTAAATTATTTTCCTAATAGTTTCTTTTTTAGTTGTTTATCTTTGTTTAATATAGATATTTAAGCTATTTCTTATGTATATCACTAAAATTTCAGCATCAACTTTGTCCGCAAGGTTTTGCGTCTCGACCGTAGAACTGGATAAAAAAACCCGGAAATCAAAACTATTAGTCGTTGCCTGGTATTCTTTTTTTTAATTATTTAGCCCGGCATCACCAATCTATTTGTCTTTTCGTTGATAGCAGGGATCCTGTATTGACTGACTTTTTTTCAATTTAAATGTAATATATTTTAATCCGTCAAGCATACCGTGTGTGGACCGTAGTTTCGGATTTAAAGGTAAGTTCTTATGTTTTACTTATAATTTTTTGTAATATGTTGTCAAAAGCAGTATACTTACTGGATAATTTTTTTTGTTGCTTTTGCTTCATGTTTTTTGAGGTTTTGATGGGAATGGTCGAAAATTTTCGCGACCATAGGTGTCTCGACCGCAGGTTTTTCAATTCTTTTTTGCTACGGTCGCGACAAAAACAAACACGGTCGAGACATTTAGGTTTTAGGCCATACGCCTACGGTCATGGTGATATTTAATATTGTTTTTGGTAATAAATAAAGAATAGTTTTAATCCCCACATGAGGTTTTCATGAACAAAAAAAAAATATTTAAATTATTGTTGAGTTACTTATCAATATAAATTTAAAGAAAAATAGAGTTTTCTCATCAAGTTTTATATTTATACAATTCACATGCTATTTTTTTACAACCTATATATACTATTTTTACACTTTTTAGAGCATTTTAAAGCATTTTTATGATACTTATATTACTGACAAAAATGCCTTATCTTTTTTTAGAAACGAAGAATAAAACGAGAAGATGCTCGTAAGCGTAGAGCAAGAAGCAAATACAAGTCGCAAGAGGAGACAAGAAAAAAATACTATGGATGATATGATATACTTTGAATGATTATATTACCTTACAGACTGCAATAATAAAAAAATACATGTAATTGGTAGTTTTATTAAAATAATTCAGAATTACTCTGTTCACTACACAGGTAAAGACCACAATCCATTGCTCAATTCAAAGAAGCGTTATGTAGATCAGTGAGGAAAGACTTTGTCCAGAGTGGCGATGCGACAGGCTTATTACTGTCACAGAATTTAATAGTAACACAACAACCTGTGTGTCAGAATTGTTTGTTATTGTCACGACCGTACATGCCATTTAGGCGACCGTATCTGTTATTTTCAAGACCGTAGATGATATTGTCGCGACCGTACCGAATAAACTTCATGCAGCCTAAAAATCATTAGGTTTCAATGCATAAATAAGTAGGTTATTTATAATATAACATCGGTACATTAAACAAACCAAACACATAAAACAATACAATTTGTATTCATACGTGTATGAAACTCTTAACAAATCAGTCGCGACCGTAGCAACAAAAGTCGCGACCGTAGCTTTTTCTCCCTTTTTCCCCCTTTTCCCATTTTCATTACGCTAAGCCACTATTTTTAGGGAACTTCTTTTGGTCTAATCTATAAGAAAAACAATATACTTTTTTGAAAAAAACATGTTTACAAAAATTTTATTATTTTTTTCATATGTGAGAAATACCCATGTACTATGACAATATTCAAGCTAATATACCTTTTTGTATGTGATTAAGCTTAACTACACACATCTTTGCTCTATCAGGGCAGCACTCAGCTGCCCAACACAAATAGCATGGCAAAGATGCACAGCTCACAGGGCCAGTAGTAAAGAATAAAATCTTGTATGACTGCTATTTTAGCCAACTCACTTTGCACTTATTCAAATCCACATGCAGAAACATAAATGTTAATGAAATTTACTGCCTTCTATGTTCAAAACGGCAAATATAGTTGCTGATGTGAAACTCATCATCCCATCAATCCAAAATTGTGTTAAGTCTTTAGATATTAGAAAGGGACCATTTTATTTTAATATATACTGTACTGTGTAAAAGAGTGTTTCCAAGAGGATGGCTCCTATCCTATGTTACATCAATACATAAATCAGGATTAACAAACTACAGATCAGTGTCCCTACAATCTAGTATTGCCTCACTGTTCACTGTTAGAGTGCAACACAATATATTGAATTCTTGGTCAAATAATCATTGCAAAAACATATGGATTTATAGAAAAGAGGTCTACTGTGTCCAACCTTTTTGTATACAAACTCATTTGAGCTAATGCATATATCCATCAAAAAGTTTTTAGTAGTTATAAAAAAAAACATGTGAATAAGTAGAAAAAAAATCTTCTTTTGAAAACGGCATTTAATGTCATCTGAGGCATTTTACTGTGGTGATTTATATTTGATCTCAAGACATCAGCACAGCCCATATATGTTCTCATTGAGCCTTGTAGCATAGGCTTAGTATGTTAGGATTGGTTCTAGGCTTGTCCATCCCATTCATTAGCTGTATAGTGTCGGCTTAGAATAGCACTACCCCATGTCTTCCGGTGGGTGTATGTAAGAGACAACTAACACTATTGGGGCATTTTTAACAACTTTCTATATCCAAGTGTTTACAAGCACTTTTGGACCTACATTATTTATAAGGGTTTTTTGTTGACTTTAAAACCGTTACAAAATAACCTATAGCAATATTTCAAATGTCTATCAGCCA
The DNA here is from genome assembly GCA_963576735.1 of Bedellia somnulentella. Classification (NCBI taxonomy): domain Eukaryota; kingdom Metazoa; phylum Arthropoda; class Insecta; order Lepidoptera; family Bedelliidae; genus Bedellia; species Bedellia somnulentella. Next base: position 14,161,145 of record OY755174.1, on the reverse strand, counting down.
TGCAAACTAATACCTACAAATGTTAATTTAGGGTCATTCTTATCTGCCACCCTATATCTGCGCCCCTATGCTGTCTACGCGGAAATTACTGTCCTAACAGACAACCTATCTCTATGGGATAGGTAGGACATACACAGATATACTCAAGGCCATAAATCCCAAAAAGGGGTAGCCAGAACTAGTGGTAGTAGAGCTAGAAACTGCTCAGCCACATTTGAAAGTTGATAGGAGAAAAGATGTAAGAAATAAAGTATTGTGGGTGATGAGTCTCCAACCGTTTCGCCAAAAAGCCCTACACCCTTAGTCGCCTCTTACGACACCCGTGGGTAGAAAGGAGTAGTGACATTCTAAGCCGGCACTTTACGGCAAATAATATGGACAACATGCTTTATCTTTGTTACAGGTTTATACCGTGACGACCTCCTCCACGAAACGGAAGACGTGAAAGAAGCCCTCCGCCGCATCCCCGCGTCTGTTGTCGACGAGCGCAACTTCCGTCTTATCCGGGCTGTTCAGCTTTCCATGCAAAAAGATATCCTTCCCAAAGAGGAATGGTCTAAGCTGGAAGACGACAAACTATACCTCACCCCTGTCGTTGAACAGGTTAAGAAGGAAAGACAAGAACGCGAGGAATGGGAGAAGAATTATTAATGTCTACTTTAATTTGTTTTATGTAAATCTATTGTAATAAATTTAGTGGTTATTATTTAAATGTTTGCGTTTTCATTTCTATTAATTCTGTAATCTTCTGTTACTCTGAAAGCACATCTTACAATTTTTGTATCGTTCTATTTATCACACAATGTTGGACCACCGTTCAGAGTACCTACTTTTAACTATAAATTAGACAGTATAGGGATTAATTGCCACTTATCAATCCAGACGTTCACTAATTATACCTCAACCTTGAGAGTTTCCTCACCATCAACCTTAGGTACCGCACTAACGACAGTAAAAACAAAGGAGAGGTTGCTAGTATAGGAAGATCATGGAGTACATATTTACAGACCCCTTCCGCGAGGGGTTCCGCTTCAAGTAAACGGGGGTAGAGGAGGGCGACGTTTCTCAATTTTACTTCTTTATTACTTTACTAGCTGTGCCCGCGACTTCGTTCGCGTGATTGTCGAGAACAAAAAAACGTCGTTTAGTTAAGAGTATATTACCTTTTTGAAATAAAATAAAGAACCAATGAAATCTAATGCGCACACTTATTGTGATGTAGGAACTATTGAGTATTTTATAATGATATTTAATTAATTACAGTAGCCATTATCCAGTTGAAATAATAAAAGGTCGTAACTGTGTGTATCTCATTTGAATTAGTGTTTATTTAGATACAGTTACAGGGTTAGCCGAAGATTAAGGATCGCTACCTTGTACGATCCTAGCAGATCTGCATAATGCATCAATATATTTATAAAGCCCTTTTGTTTTTAACACTTCGGAATTTTGCACATAGATCATATATCAATCCCGCCCGATTTCGGCCACAGCAAGTTCTGGTATCCGGCTATTAAGAGTGTGTTCATGTGCTCTCATGTGACTGACATAGCCAATCTTTCCGACAAATGTTCTATGACGTATGTTGAAAAATCAGTACCCCTCCAATATATAGGTAGTTATTATTGATGGCCGCAGGTGGTCGGGCCTTGAGCTCATCACTCTTTGCTTCGAGCTCATCACGTCTTTTCCTTCCGAAAAGAAATATTAACCGGTTGACAGGAAGGGGGTGAAAACTAAATTACTAAATTTCACTCAAGAAAGAATAAAACAAACGGGATAAGCTAAATAAAACCGCTCAAAAAAGGTACTTTACTATTATTAGGGTTTACGGTTGTTGGTTGTACTATGATAATACATTGAATTAAATCGATTTATCAGTGGCATAATATGCACTGTAGTAGCTGTGTAGTGTCGGCTTAGAATAGCACTACCCCATTTCTTCCGGTGGATGTACGTAAGAGGCGACTAACGGTATTGGGGGTTTTTAAGGGATTTTTGGGCGATGCGGTTGGAGACCCATTACCAACAACCTTTATTTTACCATCTTTTCCCCACTCAATTTTCCAAAAGTGGCTGAGGAATTTCTAATTCCTTAGCTCAGGCTACCCCTTCTAGGGATTTATAGTCGTGAGTATATGTATGTATGTATAATATGCAAATATAACTAAATTAAGGTTAGTCACTAAGGTCACTACATCATTTTAGTGTTAAAAAAAGTAGAACTTAAAAGATGTCTTATGTTTCTGGTGTTTAATACATACATACATACATATTCTCACGCCGTTAGTTTCCATTGGGGTAGGCAGAGACTATCGATCGCCACTTTGTACTTGACACTTTTTTTATCGCCAATGTGGAAGGTAATGTTAGTAGAGGACGACCTCGGAGGACAGATTTGGATCAAATAGAAAACGTGCTCAAAAAGGCAGGTGTCCGCAGTATGAAGAATAAAAGAGCATGTATGAAAAGATTGATGGATGTAAACGAAGCCAGAGAGGTTTGGTGTTTAATGTAGACCAAAATTCAGTTTTTTATTATAAACGTTCACGAAAACTGGTTGTGAAGTGACGTGCATTTGAAGAATGGCTAAGAATTTCAAAATTATGCTCACCAAATTGGATTTATTAATAGGCAGACTATTTACATAATATATTAATATTAATAAGCCTAATTTAAGAAACTAAGTAAAGATAATATTTAAAAGCATTTCAGTTATTTTCATAGTCGGCGAATTCACTTGATATTGGCAGCTTGTATTAATTTCGCCTAGCTTGTTTCCTGTAGCTTCTATTACTTTAACCGACTTTAAAATAAGGGGTTAAAGGGGCTAAAAAAATGCAAATTTTATTTTTGCTTTATTTTATTTTGGTTCTTTATTTTATTTTTGCACAACGCCATCTATCGGACTTTGGATTCCAACTATCAACATTAGTTCTATATTTAGACTTAAGATGTCGTTGCAAGTACTATACTGAATTGCGTAACGTAATATTTTTCTTCTTGAACTCACAAAATTAATCATATCTTTTGATAGAGCGAACCGATTTCGATGAAACAAAAACTAAGTTATACCTCAAGTTACGTTTAATTTTTGTATATAAACATTTTCAGCATTAAATTCGTAGATTTTACGTTTTGCGCGCACAAACAAACATATAAACAGACAAACAGACAAAAAATTTAAAAATGATGGAAATGGGTTCTGTTACTTATCTGTTCACACGCTGGCTATTTTTTTTTTCAATTTCTTCAATGTACAAAAATTACTTTTCTACAGATTTATTATATGTATAGATTGTACTGCAGGTTTAGATTACAACTCGTGCCTATATCTAAAATGAAAAAATGTGAATGTAAAGAGTTTTTTTGTTGCTTCTTCCCTTTACGAACACCTTCCGAAGCAACGGATTACTTATAAATTTAATAATTTTGACGTTCATAAAATGTTAGTTTGTAACTTAATTTTTAAAAAATAAACTGTTTGACTTTTGAAGCCTATGATCTCCCACCTAAACTACCAAGGTTGAGTTATGTAGACAAGTCTGCCTACAAAATGATCGTTCTTTAAAGTCGTCAAACTGATATGGACCTGCTTTCAACATCACTGAGATTTGACAGAACCCAGCATGTAACAACACCTCTAGCAGAAAAATAATTAGGCTGTATTTCGAAAATCACTTCAACCATGTTTAACGAGTGTCCACATACCAGTGAACCAGTCCAAAATCTTTTGATAAGTATTTGCACTTATAGTTGTTTTTTTTGTGGATCGCACGAAAAGGGTTAACTGCGTTAAAACAATTATAGCAACGATCTACGCATGTTTATACTATTAGAAGTCTATGTGCTGTTGTGTAGTGTAGTGCTTAGAATAGCACTACCCCATTTCTTCCGGTGGGTGTACGTAAGAGGCGACTAACGGTTTTGGGGCTTTTGAGGGATTTTTGGGCGATGCGGTTGGAGACCCAGCACCAGCAACCTTTATTTCACCATCTTTTCCCCACACAACTTCCAAAAGTGGCTGAGGAATTTCTGATTCCTTAGCTCTGGCTACCCCTTCTAGGGATTTATAGCCGTGAGTATATGTATGTATGTATGAAAGTCTATGTGCCATCGAACTGGTTGAATTTACTGCTTCGCTTAAAATAAGATGAACACAATAAAATAAAACAGCTGTATAAAAAATCAAAAGTTTACATTTACAAAAAGTACAATAAAAATATGGTATAACTTATGGCAGAATAGATCACTTAAGAGATTATTGGCTTTTAGTTGAGTCCATTACATTGAGCTCTAGGATTAAATCTTAACAAATGATTATTTCTAAACAATTTTTAAATATGATTTATTAACTCTTAAATAAGTCACTTCATTCACTTAAAAAACGTGCTAAGTGTTAATAAATAATATTTACCATAGCGTATAAAACATATCCATAAACGGTAACATATTTTTCGTATATACAGTGTGATATTAAAACAATGGTCCCCTAAAAAACAATATAATACTAAAACATTTTCAGTGTGTTCAAAGAAACAAATCCAGGAAAAATAATTTACGCTGCTGAAAATATTTAATTGATAAATTATGATAACGAGACTCGGGTTTTTAAAAATAGCAAAAGGAGCAATTAAGAGCGCAATAAGTATTTCATTTGTTATATTTTTTTTCACTAAGTTAATACAATTATCTAACTTTAATATAGTCACAGTGTATAGTCGGAAAAATAAAGTTTTATGCTAATAAATGTCTTAATAAACGCGTAATAACTAAATAAATTCGTCGTTGATAAATGGTAGATACATATCCATTAACAAAACAATGAGTAACATAAAAAAACACCTAGTACTTACATACACATAGAATACAAAGATCATCTTTTAGATACAAACTTGGATAGGTCATTATATTGTTCAGCTTGGCCACAAGGTATTAGAATCGGCTTAATTAGATTATTATAATATTTGTGACTTTTAATTGCGATATACTTTGTCATTGGACCTTTATAAGACGTATACTACTGTTACCTTTAAAAATTTTAAAAACTCACAAAAAGACTACAAGAGATCTCAACGTTGTCGCCATTTCAGCCTACCTCATGGTTGAGATTAGAGAAAAGGGATTCAAAATTGAGTAAGTAAATTAAAGGGTAAGTAATAGTGATGGTTGTTATAAACTACTATAATTCGTTTTAATATACAAAAAAAAAATCAGAAGGGCAACTCTTCTGGCTCGGTCTGTGTGCTATGTCTGTATATATTATTGAAAAACAAGTATCTAATAAATCCTAGGAGATTATTTTTAAAGAAAAAAATACAATTAAATCTCTTTACCAGTTGGAACTTGATCCAGGCACATGCCTTTTTTTATACCTTTAATTCAGATATTAAGGTCAAAGTAGATTTTGTCAGATTGACTACACAACAGACTAGATGTGAATAAAAAAAACGTTTAAGGGCGTCCCCCGAAAAAGTATGAACCTTGAAACGGCATTTGGGCTTGCCCCCTGCCGTCTCCTCACCTTTAATCAAACTCGTAAAATAAGCCATCTAGTGGCCTCACTAGTAACTATTATAACCATAATACCATGCGCCATCTACGGAAATAGTCTCGTACTACGTTGTAGAATTGCGACATTCGTATCGATATTATAATGATGTCTCGCTTGGATGAATATATTTTGTAATTAAAATAACTGAAACAAAAACTTGAATCTCACAAAACTATTTTTTATGACACCTTCGGAATATAGGAGGGGAATGTCGAGAAGAAAACTCGTGATAGTAGGTTTCATGTGACACCAAGTAAAAGGGGATTATGTTATTCTTAGCCGGCACAAAAAAGTGATCGTGGATTGCAGTAGAAATAACGTAACGTGCTATTATCGCAACATCCAAAAATCACACTTGAATAAAAAATCGGCACAAATTATAAAACAGGAGAAAGCATTTAGTAAATACTACCAGTCGCCTCTTACGTACACCCACCGGCACCGGAAAAAAATGGGGTAGTGCTATTCCAAGCCGACACTACACAGCAATAATATATAATGCATAATAATAATTCATACATATATACTTGGTTATAGTTTCTTGTTAGAGGGAGACTATAAATATGCGTCTTTTGTATTTGTTTATTTACTTAATTAGAGATTTGCTCTTTAAGGGATTTTTGGGCGATGCGGTTGGTGACCCACCACCCATCACCAACAACCTTTATTCTACCATCTTTTTCCCACTCAACTTCCAAAAGTGGCTGAGGAAATTTTAATTTCTCAGCCATATTTATTATTCCTTATACATTTTCGAAGTATAAACTAGAATTATTAGCACATTAATAAAATAAAATGAATCAAGATAATTTATTCGAAGAACGGTTTGAATGCACATATTTAATATATTCTATTTCATTTTAAAAAAGTAGAAATATTACAAAAAAGATATGTAAAAATATCGATAATAATTGTTTCAGCTAGATTTACGGAACATTAGGGTAATACGAGCGTATTCACAAAACAGAACAATTCGCAGTATTTTTAATAATGCATTTATCATCATTACCGAACGAAAATAAAGACAAAATTATTTTACCTGTAAAGAAATAAACAAAAAGCACATACCGAGCCGAAGATTAGAACTCACGCCCTCACCTATGGCGCATAGCACATCACACGTTGGACCATTTCGTTCTTACGTAATAGGTTGAAATTAACGATAATATTACGATTGAGACAAACTTATAATGAAAGGCGAAACAAGCGACTATGTTGCGCACAACCAAAATAAATTATCAAAAAAGCGCGGGAAGCGGCAAGCAGCCATATTACAGAAAAATCCGACACAAGCTCTGCGCATGAAGGCTAACAGCCATCTGCCACCCGTTCTCCGCGCAGGGACCCGCAATTGAAATTTAGGAAAAAAGCTTTGTAACTCCATAATTAGGATAAAAAGACTAGAAAATTATCACTACAATGATAGATTACTCAGTTGTCTACGCAAATTATAGGTAATCGATAACATATATGCAGTATTCTGACTGCAGTATCAGATTTTACGATAAAAAAGGCCCCCACAAATATTATTTTTTCTTTGTCAATTATTATCAAAAACAAAATATGAACCGTCATTTTTGAAGATAAGATATTAAACTTGAACATATATTTTATTTAGAGTGTGATTGCTTTATTGAGCGGATTTTATTGAGTTTGAAAACTACCAAAATCAGTGAACTTTTCGAGGGAGGCCCTTAAGATGGCAACGTAAATATATATTTAAATTTCCTAGTTTTTAGATCTTATTTTTGCAGATGGTCAAACACACATCACTAAATGCAATGATTTTTCTTCCAGTTCAAATATTACTAGTATAAAATTAAAATTATGTCTTTCTTTCTTCAGCTAGATTTGTATTAGTATATGGAATAATTAATTCTAAGTGGATATGTAAGATACAATCTCTTTATATGATATTAATTTCAGAATCCTTATAATAATAAAATAACAATAGAAATTAACTGCACAATATTCAATAAACAACATAAATCTTCATGAACAAACTTGATCCAATACATTTAAATTCGTTTACATTTGAAGAATTATCAATTAACTATAACTTTTTCAACATTGACTACCGCTTAACCGCAATTAATGGTTATTTTGAGACGAAAAGTTACACAATCATGGAATTTATTTAAAAAATAATATTTTATGAGCACCGACAGTGTATAAGAAGATATATGTATAGTGAAAGGTGAGTGATGGTTATGGCAAGTTCAGCTATCTCTCTGCCTACCCCAGCGGGGAATACAAGTGACATAGTCTATAACTTAGTAGTATGACAGAGAATACAGACAGAATGTAAATTTCGTTTTGTAGTGTCAGATGGATACATACACGGTACACGTGCACGTTTTACTATAGCTGTTTTTATAAAAAGCTTCAATATATTTTTAAATGCCTTGGAACAGTTAGCGTAGCACTTACAGGAATGTAAAAAAAAACTTAAAGATAATAAAGCAATGGGGGCCTATTAATTCAGAAATCAAGGGTTAAATGATATTTTAAATACCAAAAACGTAAAAGGAATAAAACTATGGACTCCCATTTATTTAGAAAGAAAGAGATTCTATGATATTTCAAATATTAACATTTAAGTATAAGTGGTAGTCAATAACAGATAACAAAACATAAGTTCACAATTTAACACAAAACTTACACTTAAATAATTAGGCTTTAACATACCCATCACATAATAAAAAAACTATATAAAATGCGTAGTATAAAAAGTATAAAATTTTAATACATTGAATAAATATATCTTTAAAACACCTTCAAGAGTCTTTGGACTATGACAATCATCACAACGATAAATCAATAGAACTGTATTAAACTAAATAGCAAACTTTACATGCAATCAGAATGGGAATAAATACTTTAAAGTACCAAACTTTCATTTCAGGATCGTTTCCCATTTTCCTCAGATTATTTGACCGTCAGGAGGCCTAGCGCGAGCGCTTTTTTACCGACACGATATCGGTTAGAATGCGATGGCAGTGTACGATACTAAGTAAGTGCGTAAGAGATTGCTTCTTTATCCCACGCGATAACTAGTTTAAACACGGCTCGTGCTTGCCCTTCAGAAGGCCTAGCGCGAGCGCTTTTTTATCGACACGATATCGGTTAGAATGAGATGACAGTATACGATACTATTTAAGTGCGAAAGAAATGGCTGTTTTATATCACGCGATATCCAGTTAAAAGGACGCTCGAACTAGCTATGCAGAACTGGCTCCGGAATAGCTTATTTCTAAACCCTTTCTACCCCTGCTTTTTGCTATTAACAGCAGTGATTATAAAGGTGTGAGTTTATTCGTATTTATATCAGAAGTTTCCATTGTAGAGACATCGTATATATTATTGTTATTGGTGTACGGAGTATCCTTTTAAAAACTGCACCCATTTGATTGCACGGTCGTTATAAAAATATAATTTGCGCATTATTGGTTTCAGAGTAAAACAATTGGGTATGAATGGTACAACTCTGAGAATTCATTAGCTTTTTTGATCACATCTATACTTTGGATTTTATGGCATAAATTAAGTATAATATTCGTTTTCATATATTTTGTTTTTAACAACGCTCAAATGATAAGAATGCCCTCAATTTAGATTTTTGATGTCATGACATGTTTCAAAAATCATTCTGTTAAAATAATTACATAACTGGTATTTATATCATGGATGGATTTAAGCGAACACCATTATTTGCATCTGAATATGGACAATAATTTCGCGCCAAATTTATTTTTTTAATGTTCTTTTTTTTATTCGCTGCTTTCTGTGCCTTCCATGACATAAAATCACCGCAATGAAGGGGCATTTCAATAAAGTATTTTCAACTATCTACACTTCTGTACAAAAAGTAGGCAATTTCGAATGTTTTTTAAAGCTCTTCATCTCCTATGGCTTCAAATGCGTTGTTTTCGACGCAATCCTTACCTGACTTGAACGCAACGGACGCAAATTTCTCAGTCAGCTTTTGTACTGAGAATATCTCTCGTGAACTACCTGAGGTCATGGAATCGCCATTCTGAAATATTTAAAATATCAATTGAAATTAAATATACATACATATACTCACGGCTGTAAATCCCTAAAAGGGGTAGCCAGAGCTAAGGAATTAGAAACTCCCAGGCACTTTTGGAAAGCTGAGTGGGGTAAAGATGGTAAAATAAAGTTTATTGGTGATGGGTCTCCAACCGCATCGCCCAAAAATCTCTTAAAAGCCCCAATACCGTTAGTCGCCTCTTACGTACACCCACCGGCAGAAATGGGGTAGTGCTATTCTAAGCCGACACTAGATAGCAAAATTAAATATATAAAATTCAATTCAATCTAAATAGTATTTATAATTTATATAACATAGTATTATATAGTGTGAACTTAAAATTTAAAGGAGCTTGCTTGGCAAACAGCTGCTTTATAAAATAATAAAAATTATTTTGCCTTTATCTATGCTTGCTTTGCTTCCAGTTTATCTTTGAATTTAGGACACTCTACATATATTGTATTCAAGTTACAATCGATAAATTACAGTAAATAACACATAAAATAAAAATGAAGGGTATATATATATATATATATATATATATGATGAGTATGATGAGTATTACTCTGTCATACGATTGCTGAGTCAAGGCCTTTTTGGTATTTTTATATATACATATTTGTCATTGTCTTGTCTTAATTACCAAAAATAAACATTATTTCTTTCTTTCTTTCTATATAAAAACCAACATACCACAGAGCTAAGCGTGTCACTAGAAGACGAAGGCGTGATGAGCACACTAGAGCCATCTCTCCGCAGATAAGTGAGACTTCCTCGTTTCATTCCGCGGGATTCTATCGGACCGACACCGCCTTTCTGACGCATTAGCTCTTCTACTATTGACTGTGTAAAAAAAATAATATTTTTGATAGATATATATGGACACAGCACACATATCGAGTTAGCCTCTACAAAGATACAATAATAACTTGTGGTAAGGGTTCAATCCATTAGATATATAAATGACATTCAAGACATTTTAGTCACCTGGCGTTCAGAGTAGCTAAGTTTCGCTTGGACATTGTTATCACGGATATACGTTCTACATTTTATACTAATACACTGACTTCAGTTGTTCTCAGCTATATCGGTTTCCTCACAATGCTTTCCGTCACCGTTAACAACCTTGATAAATTAATCACACTTTAGAGATTAGAAACAACACATTCGTGGACCAAAGTGTGTGAAGACATAGTAACCGAAAAAGGAACATGGATTCATTATTTAGATCCGAAGTCCAAACATTTTAGGGTAGACCAGTCAGTTTGGATGGTTATGGTAACCATTTTCTAGGATAGTGAAGAAATTTTCTTACTCGATTCTTCTCGATTGCCTGTGTTAATGACTAAAGGTTTCGTGGCTCGAGACCCACCACCAAAAATCTTTTATTTTAAAACTATTTTCTTTCACTCAACTTCCAAAACTGGCCGAGTAATTACGGAATTCTGAAGCTCTAGCTTCCCGTCTTTGGAATTAATAGATGTGACTATATGTATGTAACATAACATAACATAAACGTTCACGCCGTTTATCCCCGAAGGGGTTGGCAGAAGTACCAATACTCCTGAACTCACATGGCAAGCGCCATCTAGTTTCCAGAGAAGGTACCCACGTTTTGCTTAGACAGTGTACTCACGTGATAGGGGGCAGGCCTATCGCCGTTTTGTACGAATACACTGTCACATGACTAAGTACAACTAAGCCATGTGGGTTTCCTCACGATGTTTTCCCTCACCGTTAGCAACCGTGATAAATTAACCACACATATGACTTTAGAAAAGACAAATTGGTGTAGGCCCGTCCCAGGATTGGAACTCACGCCCTTCTGTTTTTCGGGCGGGTGTTCTACCCACTGGACTATCATGTCGTATATGTATGTATGCAATACTAACCTGAAGACAAACACTAATAAAAGTAGCGTGCTCCGTTTTCAACGTGATCCATTGCAGATTGTCTTTACTGATAAGGTATTCGAAAGATAGCTCGAAATTTCTGCTCGCGTCTTCTAACAGAGGACTGTGGCCATTACTTAAGTTCTCCAACTGGAAAAGTAATTAATAAATTGGATGATGACTATTAGATGTGAGGTGTGGTTTTGGTTTAAAACAGCACTACACTCTGGTAAGGAGTTCTAGAAACGGATCGTTATTTGCATAACAAAAATAGTAAATTTCCACACATTAATAATATATATATTAATCAAGTCATATCTAATTCATCAAAGAGAATTTTTAAAGTTTTAATATAGCCAAAATATTTTGACTTTTCAAATTCCTTTCGCGGAAGGCCCTTAAAAAACTATTTGCCCCCTAAACTTTGTTTATCAATTAAATTACAAATTAAAAATATGATTAGAAGAAAAGACAAAGGAGGATGGGCATTTTGGTCCCCATGCTTAATCAAGTGGAATCATATATCATTCTAAAGCCCTGTTACTGTAGAAAAAAAAAACTATGGGAGCAATCTTGTTAGAGCTGCTGATTTTGATGTACAGTTTCTTGAAAATCTTGATTTCATTAATTATGTGAAATTATGATAATTCATGTTTCTGGTGTAACTTAGTAATTATGTTATACTTAAAACATCTCACTTAACTATTTGCAATAAATTGTCATAATTAAATCGAAAATGTATGAAAAACATGAAACAAACATGACGAACAGTCTTGTCAAAAAAAAAACTTAAAGTAATCTTTCTCAAAAACGGCAGCAATTTAGGCGAAGCGCTTTAGTTATTTTTACTGTACAAAAAACCTTTCCAACGACGTATCACTCATCCTGATTGGTGCTGAGACCAGGTGCCATACATTTGTGACCATCCTCCTTTGGTAAATGACTCTTATCACTTTTAAGGGAGTGAAAAATAGTTTAAGTCCCAATCGTATACTTAATTTTATAAGAATCGGTCAAGCCATTTCGTAGATCATTGTTACAAACACAGCGACGAGAGAATTTTATCCGTACATACTTGTATAAGAAGCTAGCACAAACCCAATGACGTGACATCAACATTATTTATAGTAAAAAGATTAACCCTTAGTTCCTACAATGCTCTAATTTAGTATTATATTCTAATTTAGCCCGAATAATGAAAATCGTGACTTAAAGGTAAGATAACTAATCCTTATCGGATTTGCATGTACCAGCTATTATCACTAGTATTTAATGTTTACAAAACGTATTTTTTTTTCATAGAGAGGATGGATGAAAATAAAGTAGCGAAAGAGATATATAGAGCCAATGTGGATGGGATTGTTAGTAGAGGACGGCCTCGTAAAACGTTTCTTGACCAGAAAGAAAACGTTCTTATAAAGGCGGGGGTCCGAAGTAAGAAGAATAAAAGGGAAGCAAGAGAGGTTTGTCAAGATCGTACTAAGTGGCGATCGATAGTCTCTGCCTACCCCAATGGGAATAATGGGCGTGAGTATAAGTAAGTAAGTAAGTTGTAACAAAACATAATATACGGAATATTAGACCGTTAGCTATTTTATGGCCGTAATCATTGTTTATGTTGAGTAGAGTTCTAAAGATCATGGCAATCGTTACTATGTAGATGTGATAAATCCAAATAACAAGTGTGTCATATTTACCTACCTAAACCTATACTCACTCACGGCTATAAATCTTAAACTTTAGAATTTGAAATTTATCTGGCGCTTTTGGAAGGGGATTGGGAACACACAGTGAAATATAGGATGGTTGATAATGGTGAGCCAGCCACATCGCCCAACAAACACTTGAAGTCGCCTCTTACGACAGCCTCATGAAGAAATAACGATGTAATACTGTTTTTATCCCACTCAGCATCCCTCCGAAATATTTCTATAACGTCCGGTCCAGCTCTAGATTGATAGATAACTCACTCTTTTATTCATGTTAACATAACACAACAAAACAATAGAACGCAAATAGAAAAAATAATATTTGTTTAAAGCAACATACGAGTGCTATGGTAACACAAACTAGATCTTACATCAGAGTCTGTTATTGCGATGCCTTTATCCATTTACTTTCCACAACTTTGAACAAGATTAAAGCCAAATCCTGTTTCCAGAACCTTTGAGCCTGAGCGGCCATCGGTACCGTGTTTTACAGCCTTTGGGGGTATGTCAGTTTTCCGATTCGTTTAAGACATACACATGGTAAATAAATATATAGCTTACGTTAATAAAATCCATATAGTGTACAGTAACATGGTTCAACAATTTCCCTATATTCAAATCTTACCGAATGCAAAGTAGTAATTCTCCACCCCTTCATCCTAGTGATCTTGTATCGTTGTTCCCGAAACGGTGCCACTGTGGAGGTTAAGGTCAACTCTTTGGCTGCTAAAGAGACCTTAAACCGGTTTGGTCCCGTCATTTCCGTGGTAGCCGTCCCCGCTGGCACGCGACCGTAGTGGGGGAGAGTTCTTGCTAGCTCTAAGTACTGAAATGGGAGGTAAGTATAAATTATTTACTTATACAAGTGAAGATCCATCCATCCAGACCATCATTTCGATAGAAATATTTAAAACATTTTGTTGGCCATAAGTAATATAAAAGGAGACATATTACACAGATCAAGTTTAACCCAAAGTAAGTACAACTTGAATTGACGTGTGGTACGAAATATTTGATACTACATAGTACAAAAAAAATAACATCCATGAAGAAGAAACGATCATTTAGAATCACCACATAAATGTGACTGTCAGCAGGATTCGAACCCGCTACCCCCGGAGAAGCTAGTCCCCTGTCCACTAGGACACGGATGTCGCCTTTTTTGCAGTCTTTAGTGAGACTCACTCAACTTCAAATAGTTGTAAAAAACGTGACTTTTAATCTAAAACCTATTGGTAAAACCTTAATTTAATAATAAGATTAATAAGCAACCGTGATAGCCCAGTGGGTAGAACACCGCCTATAAAGCAGATGATGAGGGTTCCAATCCCGGGTCAGGCCTACACAAAATTTGTCTTTTCTAAAGACATATGTGTGGTTAATTCATCATGGTTGTTCACGGTGAGGGAAAACGTCGCGAGGAAACCCACATGGCTATGGTCGTGTAACGGTGTATTCGTAAAAAAACGGCGCTAGGCCTGCCCCCTATCACGTGAGTACACTGTGCTAGAAAAACGTGGGTACTCTGAACACGAGGTGAAAATGTCACGTGATGTTCAGAAGTATTAGTACCTCTGCCAACTTTTTCTGGGATATACGGTGTGCACGTTTGAGTTTAATTTATTCGACGGAACTCACGACGCAGGCACTTACTTATACTCACGCCCATTATTCCCATTGGGGTAGGCAGAGACTATCGATCGCCACTTAGTACGATCTTGACAAACCTCTCTTGCTTCCCTTACATTCATTATTCTTCTCATACATGCTCTTTTATTCTTCTCATACATGCTCTTTTATTCTTCTCACTTCGGACCCCCGCCTTTATAAGAACGCAGGCACTATCACTAGTTATTTCGTAAGTAACGTTTATTTTATCTTTAAGATCAAACTCACTCAACATACGTGCGATAGACGAAGTCAAAGAGATAATCGGATAAGAATATTGCAATATCCCATAGTATATATATCAGGAAGCGACGCGATATAGAGCGTGAGAGGTTTGCCAGTATCGTAAAAAGTTGCGATCGCCAGTCTCTGCCCACCACAAAATGAACTTTTGTATGTATGTATGCATGTAAAAATGACTTAAACCAATTTTTTTATGATGTGTCTATATGTTTTAGGCTAGTTTACTGGATGGTATTAAAATAAAACTATAAATATTATATCATAATACCTACATGTAAATGTGATAGATAAGGGATGAAATATGCTGATGATAATATCATGATTATACTCAGTGGATATTGCAACTTCATTTATGGACCTAAAGAAAGACATTTAACAATGGGAAATAATAGCGTGAGAATATGGAATATGTAAGAATGTAAGCTGTACTAGGAAAACATTCCATTTAGTTATCTGAACGCTCGACAACAGTGTATACGTCACTATAATCATTTTTGTTTGTAATTCGATATTAAACTTTAGGAAACCAGATGGGTCGAAGAGCATCACGACGTGCTCATGATAATGACATAGTACAGTATTAATTGTGTCAGTTATGTGTTTTTCTATTATGCGACCTATACGATCAATCATAGAGATCAATTTCAATAAAATATATAGTTAGTTTTAAGCTGTGTTGGAATTTGATTAAAATTGTAATTCCGAACAGTACATGATAAGTCTTTTAATTTGTAATTATATCGATATAGGAATTAATGTTTTGTGTTTTTGTTTATAACAAAGGGTAGGCAGAGGAGTTTTTAGTATTGATATATGGAGTAAACCATCGTAGCAATTTTTTCTGATATACTTTTGTTGGAAATAACTGCTCCCGTAGCGTAGTGGCGTGTGAGACCGTAACTTACAGCTCATACATACTCGTTAATTAAGGATAAATAAAGGAAGGAAAAATTTCGACACCGGCGGGGATCGAACCCGCGACCTCGGGTATACGCCCCCGTCGCTCTGCCAATTGAGCTACAGTGTCAATAGCTTCCAGTGCGGAGTTTTTCTATCCTTTGTTTATTTTACACTTTTAAGTAGTGTTTGCGTTCCCCACCTCCTTATTTTTTATAAATTCGGAAAGGCCGCTTGTCTACCTTTTCAGATAGAATGCAAATGTTGTGAACGCCTAACTATCACATAATTTGAGGTGTCGAAATTTTTCTTTCCTTTCTTTATCCTATATTTATTAGTAGTAATCCCCACATGAGGTTTTCATGAACAAAAACATTCAAATTATGTCATACATACTTGCTCTAACGTTCATGCTACCATACGCGTAAATCCCGTCTGTAATAAAAAATACAATACATATACTCACGGCTATAAATCCCTACAAGGGGTAGCCAGAGCTAAGGAACTAGAAGTTCATCAGCCACTTTTGGAAAGTTGAATGGGGAAAAGATGGCAAAATAAAGGTTGTTGGTGATGGGTCTCCAACCGCATCGCCCAAAATCCCTTAAAATCCCCGATACCGTTAGTCGCCTCTTACGTACACCCACCGGCAGAAATGGGGTAGTGTTATTCTAAGCCGACACTACACAGCAAATAAAAAATATTTTCCGAAAATGTACGTACTTCAATAGAATTATATTGATATTCTAAATAAAATATGTACAAATGAAAAATAGGTTATTGTTTATCAAATTCATATTTATGTAAATATTTTATAATTTAAGCATATGGAAAAATTGGTTATTGTTTATCAGATTCATATTTATATAAATAATCATAATTGAAAGAACTGAACACGTACTGCATTTTTTGTTTATAAACTACTGACAATATTGCCCTTTTAATAATTCCCCACTTAGTTTGGGCAGCAAGTCAATCGATTATACAACAAAATATTTTGCTCATGACAATCAGCATAGCAATAGGCAATAGCAATAACATTAGGCATATGAGAGTGAGTGTCATGTAAGAAATGAAAAACTGACTTATAATTCATATTCCCATTAATTCTCAGGCGAAAAAGTTGCTTTCACAGGTTTCATGCTAACTTTACAGCACTATGGCTTTCTATTGGTGAACAAATAACAGTCTTACAAGTTAACATCTGTATGAAATTCAAATATAATATAGAAATATACAGTATCAGCTCATAATAGCACTTCCCTATATCTTCCATTGGGCATTGTATAAAAAAACTGAAATAAAAGGAAGGAACTGCAGCATGAAGAATAAAAGAGCATGTATGAAAAGATTGATGACTCTTAACAATGCTTTGCCAAGATCATACAAAATGGTGATTGATAGTATCTGCCTAGCCTAATGGGAAATGATGGCATGGTATATATATATATATATATATATATATATATATATATATATATGAAATAAAAGTAATTTTTATTTACCTCTCTCTTCTGCTTCTTAGCTGCATAGTTCGCAAGAATCTCTTTATTCTCTGGTTCTGCAACAGTCCAGCCGAGATCTATTTCCTCTAGCACTTGTAAGTATAACAGATCTAGTGATACTCTATCTATCATTAAGTCCACATCGTAACATGGGTCCCAGTATCTGCAAAAAGACATGTACTGCTGCATTAAATAGTCTACCAATAATACTAAAAGAGGAAGACAGAGCCAGGATCATACAAAGTGGCGATCAATAGTCTCTGGCCAACCCAATGGGAAATAATAGCATGAGTATATGTATGCATGTAGGAAGACAGAGCTGTGGTGCCCACAATTACTTTGATATCAAAGATCCAAGGATGGTTGGTCTAGCAGCCACTTCACCCAACAAGCAATTTAAATGATAAATTCATATTTAAATTAAAGTAGTGGAAACATATTTAGGAATGAGCATAAATACCTAAACAGTACACATATAATGGCCACCTAGGTAACTAGATGAAGATTGTTACATAAATAAATAATAATTAATTGAAAATATTAATTGAATAAATAATATATAAAGGACACTAATCATATTTACCCTTTCCTTAAAACTATTTTATCCTCAGGTCTGACATACTTCTGAGATATATAGGGTGATTCATACTCCTCCAGCTTTTTCAAACAAGGTTCACCATCCTTAGCACAACTCCAGTTAAATAAATACAATGAAAAATATTTAGTAACTTCTTTAGCCAGATTTATATAGTTACAAGCAATATCTAATAATGTGGTTGAGGAGTCGGTAGATGACACTGATAGTGGTATTCTGTAGCCATTCATGAGTGATATTTCAATTTCTACTTCATGCATTCTCACTCCATGTGTCTCTTGCTGTGCCGTGAATAGAAACTGTATGAGCAGATCTGAATTTGCTATTGCCGGATTCTGGCCAACTGCAAAGAAAAAAAAAAGTTAGTACTAGAATGAATTATTATTATAAACCATTTGAAAAAAGATTATGGATTGGTCTCAGCTTATTTTTAGCAGAACTTTGAAGTAACACAAAAAAATATTATTTTACAATATTTCCATCTAATTCTGCTTGCTTGAGTTTATGTGCTTCAGAAGCATTCTAGTTAATCTCAAAAAAAAACATTTGAAAGTAATTAATTTTAAATTGGACAGCAATAAAACAATTAGACAAAATATATACCATAAGTATAAACACAACACCCACTACAATTATAAGTGTAACAAGAGTATCGTATTAAATGAAGTAAATTTGTTTAATTTAACAAGCACCAGATGCTTGCAAGTCTCTCCGTACTCAAGGTCTTGAATAATTAAATTGCACAATTGAGACCAGCCTACAGTAATACTTTAAACAGCATACTTACTCTGTTGAATATATTTTTCAAGAAGTACCCTTCTTTCTTCAAGCTGGGATCCAGTAAGAAACAACTTTTTTGGAGGGAATGGCGGAAGTCTTGTGTAGGGGTTCTGGGCTTGCAGCTGGTCATGCAGGCTAAGTAACTGTTTATAACGCGTAGTACAATGAAAGAAGCCATCGATATAAATATTGTATCCCTAGAAATTAAACCATAAGAACACTTAGTTTACTTTAAAATATGCAAGACGTAAAAGAAAACAAGTTAACTCAAGAGTTATAACAATCAACTTTACCGTATAAGAAAGCCCGTTGTCGTCGTGAAACTGTTGAAGATCTGGTATAGAAAAATGCATTTTCACATTTCTAAATTTGTGGTTTTATTACACAAGATTAATTTAAATTGGATATAATTATTCCAGAGTAAATACACACGTATTAACATAAAATTCATCCACTTTCGCCTTGTTTCAAAACACAATTGTTGACATTGACAACACTCGATTTTATATGAACATAAATTTTATTGACGAAGTTATCAATCGTATTGACTCTCATGTCAGTTCTAATTAGACTCAAAACTCAAATGTTTCACATCATATACCCCGAAGGTGTTGGCAGAGGTACTAATACTTCTGACATTACGTGACATTGTCACCTGGAGTTCAGAGTACCCACCTTTGACTATGAACACTATAGACAGAGTCATAATGCAACGGGAGAGTACCTCTTTTAGATAGCAATATTTTTCCCTGTAATGTTGCGATCACTAGAAAACAATTACCCCAAAATAGTATAATCACCATTCTAAAAGCTACTTTTTAATTTAAAATTGATTACGTCAATTTATTGTTACGTCGTTTTATTTATTGTAAAGGTTTACTGTTTACTATATTATTTCCTGCAATCATATAATTATACATACTTGCTCCTAGTATTATACAATCTTTTTTGTTTAATTTTACCATTTAAATACTGATGTTTAATACACCGTGAAATCTAAAGCATTTTACTATCAGGGATGAATCTTCCCATGATTACGAATACATTTTTGTACGGGACTAACTTTGTTACTGGACAAAAAAAAACAGCTGTTCCATAAGTGCAAGTTATGTAAATATCATACGGGTCATCATGGGTATAGTGGGGTCTATGTTTGTATTTTGAAAAATAAAAGACAGCACTATTTTGTACATGAGTTTTATTGCATTATTTACTATTGACCTTTAAACAAAATCAGTTTCGTGTGAAAATTTCGAATTCATTCGTCTATTTCAGTCACATTTTTCAAAAGATGATGTATTCGTACATCTAAGTATTTTATATTTGGTTGATTTCCAATTGCATCTTCCAGTGGCCGCAATCCATTTTTCTCGTAGATTCTGGTCTTTAGGAAAACTGTAATGAATACGAAGAAATTAAATAAATATAACAAATTTATTACTTACTAATTCCGTAGATAACAATTGGAAATCATCCAGCGTCGCTATAGCGCGACGAAATTCATAATATACTCACTCATTAACATCAGTTTACTAATTTGAAAATTTTACCCTAACGACAGGGTAGGATGAAAAACGTGAATTATGGGAACACTGAGATACTGCATATTTTTAGGTTATGCTATTAAAAAATTGCTCAAAATAACTAAAGAAAATGCTAGTAATCTAGTTCAACGTAATTAACATTTGAATCACTTTTTTTCTGATCGCGCAATGTATTTATTATTGTTAAAGCCACTTGAATCCAAGTGCTTTAACGGGCTCAAAACATAAACAATCCAGAGTCGCGTCAGTCACGTCAAGCGCCATCAGAAAGGAGACAAACAGCGTCGCGTATAAAAACCCATCTATCATATTGAAAACCCCTTATTCCATCACCTTGCACAACTTGCACAACCTTTTCACAATTGAAGAATCCCAAGAAGACACGGAGAAGACGCGAAGTCATTTAGACTGTTCAATTTAATACTAAGCTAATTGTAACAGTTTCACAATAAACAAGTCGCAAAAAGAAGATCCTATTATTTCTACAACATTGGCGCCCGAACAGAAACTTCAGCCTACGCAGCAGAGGCACCACCAGCAGAACGAGAGAAAAGGAGGACCACGCCACGCCACGCCAAGCCGCCGGTGAAGAAGCCAGGTCCAAGGGTTGGACACAGCAGCCATCCCACCTGCCAGCATCTTACCGAGGAGAGTGTCGTGAGCCAATCATTCCTTTCTTTTCCTCACCTTAAAACCCCTCACCACGGGCAAATTAGTCAAGATAATCAATAGATAATCAATTTACATCCATTAATATCTTAGCAATCCCTTTGTATTTTACATCAATCTAATCACAAATCTATTTAATTACCTAGAAAGCACATTACTTCCCATTTATTTTCTTAAAATTTTGAGGTTAGAATAGATTCTCAACGGCATGGTCCACATGATGAAATTAAAGTTGAACTGA
Organism: Bedellia somnulentella; assembly: GCA_963576735.1. Lineage (NCBI taxonomy): Eukaryota > Metazoa > Arthropoda > Insecta > Lepidoptera > Bedelliidae > Bedellia > Bedellia somnulentella. The sequence continues at coordinate 14,139,794 of OY755174.1, read as the reverse complement.
TTGCACAAGGCAATCACCACTCAGCTATTTCTGAGCCACAGCCGCTGGTTTCTGTGATCCAGTGTATGACATAGGCCTCCCATGTGCTACAGAGTTAGCGCATAACATTTACAAAGATAATTGCAACTTAACCTTACAGCAATTCATCTAACAGGCTCCAACGCCTCACCAAGTGGAATCAGCGCACTCTATTAAGGACATCCAGGTTATGTTTCATACCACATGTCAACTTAAATAGTTTCTTAATCATATCAATATCAGAATTTCAGCCTTGTCTTGCATTAATTACTTAGTTTTCAATATTTTAACTTCACTTTGGCATTTTAGTGTTTTTGTAAAACTAGTGAGCAACATAACTAATTTTACAAAACCACATGCTCTTCACTTAGGTTAATCAACCATATATTTTCTACAGCCATCAAGTGCACATGTGAATCATTGACTCACTTTGCTTATATACATTCACTCAATTAAGTAAAGGCAGCAGTTAAGGTACTCATACCTCACATGTGCCGGCAACTCTAGCAGCATATCAATCAACTCTTCACTTAATTCAATTAATTTCAATATACAAACTTAATATTGGTTAGTTTCATGCCAGTTTCCGCTCTACCAAACGATTCAGGGATATATACTTACTACTGTTTCAAACAATTTCAGTGAACGTGAACTTCACCGAGGAACGCAGGCCTGCATCATTCAGCTGCTGCCTGTTGTCTCCAGCGGCGTCACCTTCACAAGGAGCGTAAACCGGTTTACAATTTACTTTAATTTTACATTCTTGCCACACCTTTTACTATAACAATTAACTCCAGAAATTTATCTATATACAGAACCTTTCACTTAACTAGTTACTTATTAATTATTAATTTCCTTTTCAATATGACTGACAGTGAATTATCAGTAAAAACAAACACTGCTCATGCCAGTCGAAGCTCAAGCCCTGCCAAAATGGCAAGCGATGAATATACTGTGCTTAAGTATAAACGCAGTTCCATCAAAGGGCAATTAACCCACTTTAAAAAATATTTATTAAATTTATTAGAGTATTGTGAATCCCATCCATTGACATCAAGGGATGAACAAATGTTATCATTAAAGCTAGATAAGTTTTTGGAGTTAAACTCTCAATTTGAACACCTGCAATCACAAATGGAAGCTCTTAATTTTAGTAACTTAGATTATGAATTAGATGAAAGAGAACTCATATCAAATGAATTCTGTTCTTGTATTGTGAAGGCTCGAAATCTGCTCGGTGTCAACAAACCTGCAGACCAATTCCAAGATGCCACTGAAGGGTCAAAGGCCTCCCATCCATGCCACTGTAATGGTCAAGGCACAATGGGGTTTAGGCTACCTGAAATCACTATACCTAAGTTTGATGGTTCATACTTCAAATGGCTTGAATTCAGAGATACATTTGAATCATTAATTCACAATAATAATCATATTAAACCTATTCATAAATTTCATTACCTCTGCTCATACCTACAAGGTGAAGCAGCCAGGGTTATAGCAAATCTTGAGGTATCTGATTCCAATTATGTAGAAGCATGGAATATATTATGTAAAAGGTATAACAATACAAAACAATTAGTTAATAATCACCTTAGTGCACTTTTTAATCTCAAGGTTATGCAGAGTGAATCAGACAAGTCTCTTAGGTTTTTAAGTGATCACATCACCAAGAATGTTAGGGCTTTACAGACTTTAGGTCAACCAGTTCAACACTGGGATTCTATTTTAATTTATTTAGCTTCATCAAAGTTTGATCTAAATACTAATATCAAATGGGAAGAATACAAAGGCAATCTTCATTCAGAGTTGCCAACCTTTAATGACTTAAAAGAATTTTTAAAGATAAGAGCTGACATTTTAGAGACATTACCTCAAAGTAAGGTAAGGGTTAACACATCACAGGGTTCAAACAACAGTCATAATAATAATAATAGTCATGATTTAAAACACTATCATAGTAACAATCATATTAAACAAACAATAAATCCACCTCAAGCATTTATTGTTTCAACTTCAGGTAATGTAAGCGGTGAGGCTAGCAATCCTCAATTGCCCTCACGTTTACCCAATGCCACTCTAGCATCAACAGTTACAACTAATACTAATTTCAAGTGCCCCCTTTGCAAGGGTAAACATTTACTGTTCCGATGCTTACGTTTCAGAAAGCTCACATTGGCTGACAGACGGAGTAGGGTCACTGGGCTTAAGGTTTGCACAAATTGCCTTCGGTCTGACCATATGGTTGCCAAGTGTCCCTATGGAGACTGTCGTAAGTGTGGTGGACGCCATCACACTCTGCTACACAGCTCTCCCCTTCTTCAAAATGATGTTGCTCCATCATCACATCCTGTCACTTCAATGCCTCAGTCGCTTTCTCTCAGTCCTCCAGTTTCCCCTTCAGGGATCATTCGCTCCACCGCCATGATTGACATCATCAATCCCCAAAATGGTAAGGTGGAGACAGTCAGATGCTTGCTAGATAGCGGCTCTGACTACTCTTTTCTTTCCGCTGACTTAAGGAATCGCCTTAAGTTAGCTTCCACACCCTCAATACACAACAGTGTTGCAGGCGTTGGGAACACCTTTCTTAACCTGAGACCACATCAGTGCTCAGCGTTAATTCGTGCCCGCACTGGCACATACTCACATCTTCACACCTTTTTGGTGCTGCCTTCCATAGCAAAAAGGCATTCTAATGAAGCCATTGATGTTTCAAATATCACTCTTCCCTCAGCTATCACATTAGCTGATCCTCAATTCAATCAACCACTAAAGGTTGACATTATGATTGGAGGCGATCTATTCTGGGATCTACTTGGCTCCGAAAGGCTCACCTTAGGTCCAGGCCTACCCATGCTGCATCATTCACAGCTAGGCTGGATTATAGCTGGCAAGATTTCCCATTCATTACCACAAAATTCACAAACTTGTAATTTTGTTAGTAGCAGTTCTTTTACCAAGTTAACTAGAACTCATAGACTAAAAACTAGACGTTTCTGTCCTCTCAGCCCACTCAAGGCAGCAGATTACCGTCTTGGTGATACTTACACCTTACCAAAACCAATTGGTTATTAATAACCTAAGTTGAATGAATTCATACACAACAAACATTCAACAATTGTTTATGGTTTACTTTTAATTTACATTTATATACAAATATTTTACTTTATACAATACTTATACACTTTACATCATCCTACACATGGATCAATCATTATTTGCTATTTTATTATGTCTTTCCTTCTAGATACAGTAAACAGCTGACTACCTAAAGGTCATTGACATCGAGGTAGTTGACCTTACAAGTTCATCGACTTTGAACTTTAGCATATATATTTTTTTTTTTTGGATTCATTTATCAGATGTATTTGAATCAGTGCGATGATCAATCACCATGATTATCATCATCATCAACGGTGGTCATCATCATAATTTCTTTATGCTTTTATTTTCGCCAGGGGAAAACCCACGGAAATATTTTGTGACAATGGGCGAAATTTCGTTGCCGCAGCTAAGGAAATAAATTCATTTTTTAACGACAATAAAGACTCATTTGTGCAGTTTGCTAATGTTCAAAATATTAACTTTAGATTTTGCCCGGTTTACGCCCCTAATTTCAACGGAAGCGCGGAAGCTGGCATTAAGCTTGCTAAGTTTCACATTAAACGCATCATGGGTAACACCCACCTCACATTCGAGGAATTATCTTCTCTTTTTGCCCAGGTTGAGGCTATCCTCAACAGTAGACCCATCGCTCCGCTTTCCTCCTCCCCAAATGATTTGGCAGTTCTCACACCGGGACACTTTCTCCTCGGCAGGTCACTCACGGCTCTTCCATCACCGGATCTGGCAGACTTACCGACGAAGAGATTGGATCGCTTTCAACTGTTGGAGCAGCTACGGCAAACATTTTGGAGGAGATGGCACAGGGAATATTTATCAGAGCTACAACAGCGAACTCAATGGCGAGTAAGATGTAGAGACTTGCGCATGGGTGATCTTGTCCTAATAAGCGAAGATAACTCTCCACCTCTGTTATGGCGAAGAGGGCGAGTCACTAAACTATATCCAGGAGCAGATGGTGTCCCGAGAGTGGCCGATATCAAGACCATGCAATCGACAGTAAGGCGAGCCATAAATCGCTTGTGCCTACTTGTAGAAGAAGATTGAAGACTCGTCTTCAATGGCCCCCCAGTATGTTAAAGCCACTTGAATCCAAGTGCTTTAACGGGCTCAAAACATAAACAATCCAGAGTCGCGTCAGTCACGTCAAGCGCCATCAGAAAGGAGACAAACAGCGTCGCGTATAAAAACCCATCTATCATATTGAAAACCCCTTATTCCATCACCTTGCACAACTTGCACAACCTTTTCACAATTGAAGAATCCCAAGAAGACACGGAGAAGACGCGAAGTCATTTAGACTGTTCAATTTAATACTAAGCTAATTGTAACAGTTTCACAATAAACAAGTCGCAAAAAGAAGATCCTATTATTTCTACATCAATTATGTATTTATCTGTAGAAAAACATTAAAAAACTCACTCACTTCAGAAAGTCAATCCTTCGATGTGTTTTTCGCTGCGGCTTCCGCAGCCAAGCACGCTACACCCAACCATACCTCACTAAATAATAAGTTTGACTAATGGAGTCTCTTTTATCACAATAACAATATACAAATGAATAAAATCTTTCTCAAAATCAAAAGAAAACCAAAATCGCTCACAAGTCGACGCTTTGTTTGTCAAGCTTTAAAAGCGTGACATCAACAAAACGGGTTACGCGATAGAGATGACAATAAAGATTTTGTGTCTCTTTTTAACATATAAGAACTTAAATAAGGGCTTCTCTTTTTAAAATGGATGACGTAACATCGCTCTATCTATAGTGTTCATAATCAAAGGTACCCACGTTTTTATTGGACAGTTACTCATGTGATCGGGGGAGTCCTATTACATATTTGAATTATTTTCCTAGACAGCCTAGCTTTGAGGTTTAAGGCTGTTAACAGCAGCACGAAATTTACATACTTAATGTAATTGAGACTTCGTGCAGAAAGATTTTGAAACAGACTTGTTTGGTATAGCATTATTGTGACTGTGCTTTTTTGCCGTAAATCGGGTTAACAGAGTCATTATGTGACGTAGTATTTTTTGACGCTTTGCACCTTGCCATAAAAGTAACTGGGACTGTAAAATTTCTCTATCGTATTTTTAGAACCTTTTATCACTTCTTTTTGGAAGGAACTTGAACAAACAATTAAAAATAAGTCACGTTTGAAAAAATATATAAAGTAGGAAGGCACATTCAATAAATTTTGGAATAAGGTTTACTGTTATTTTGCTTAGACATTCTGATTAAGTTGGTTGTGATTGGAGGGCCAAATATGATTGTCTGCTACATTATTCTTGTCGCAATCAGTTAAGGACGAAGCAGACGACATAAAATCTAAAAGTGTACCAAAATACGGGGGGTGAGGGAAATGAATATAATGTAACTTCCTTGATTTCTTTACCAGTGACAAGTATGTACGTAAGTACGTACGTCTGCAATGAAATAATTTGAAAATCATTGATTGAATTGAACTTGCTCACTCACTTATATTTTTGTTTTGTGCTTGGTAATTGAAAAAGAGTATTTTATAAATATTTAAATAATTGGCTTTGAGTGCATTACATGATTAAGTAAAATGTCATTTCAATTTCCTGTGATAAATATTCAGTGCGATTGGAACGAAGCTATCAGGTAGTTATCATAATACTAATGGAATAATCTGCCGGTATCACATTGCAGGACTGAATTTTAAATACTTATTATTTTATTTTTAGACTTCCAAACACCAAGGTATGGATATATTCGAAGAAAATTCACGAAAATAGTGTGCATGACCAATTGATTACCTATGAGACAGATGGAAAGATAAAAATAAAATTCTCTGATAACTATCAATACATTTCTCACAATAACTTCTCTCTTCTTCTAAAACACATATCTGGCGTTAAAGTAGCTTTTGTAGCACCTATAAAAGCACACAAAATTCATGACAAGGCAATATTATCTGTGGATATAGCTGAGAATGCGTTAACAGTATCATCATGCGAGCAAGACAAACTAATTGTATGGGATAGTCGAACAAGTATGTATCTGTTAAAAGTGTATATTAATTCTTAAATCATTTATATAACAGAGTATAATATCTTTATGATAAAAAATATCTAAATCATTGCTCATGGAAATATTGGAATTGTTTATGCTGTGTCATCTAGGGTTGTAAAGTTCATAAATTCCTATGCTATGTTTTCCATTTTGGTAGGAAGAAAATAACATATTATAACCATTTTGTATGATTCTCACACAATACATAGCTTTTATTCTCTATAGATGAGTAAAGAATATTTTTATTTGATAGTAATTGAAAAATCTGTAAATATCACTACTGATTTTACCGTCTCAATGGCTTAAACCAAATCTGAAGGATAAATTGGCCTCAATCTACTTACATATCAATAAAGTTTGTTTTTATATTGTCTATTAGAAGCAATTTCATAAAAAACTACTAAGGCAAAATTTGTTTGTGTACAATATATTTTATTTACTTTCTTTCCTTTATTTATCTTTTATTTATTAGTAATAATCTCCACATGAGGTTTTCATGTCAAAAACATTCAAATTATATTTGATTTTTTTATATAATTACACTGACTCCAAACCTTATTTTATAGATGAGACATTATTAGACCTCAAAGGTCACGGAGGCTCCATTTACAAATGCCGGTTCTTCCCATCTGGACAAGTAGTCATATCTGCAGGAGCTGATGGGTCTTCACGAATTTGGTCTGCGGAAACTGGCATCAATCCTGTCACTTTAATTGGCCATACAATGGCAGTGACTGATGTTAATATAGTTGAAAAGGGAAGAAATGTCATCACTGTTAGTAGGTTTGTATTGCCATACATGACTAAGGGTTACCATTCATGGACTGCTTGAGCAGTTACTTATACAGGTAAAGCTCCAACAGTTAAAAGCTGCCATAGGTCCCCCCAAGCTGTAAATGGCTTGATACCACCACCCTTATGGCTATATGTAGAAAACTGTAGACTTGAAATTTTCCATCTTGCAGCAGTCAATGAATGGCAGCCCTTAGTTAGTTCTATTTGTAAAATATGCTTGAAATTTTATTGATAGTCATGAAATTGATGCATAAGCATCAGTTTCTATTTTGATCTAGACTGTATTCATTCTGTGGTCATTGTCGACAGCTATAGTACACTATAACTTATACTGTTTAAACTTAGATAATAAACAGCCGAATAGAAGAACAAAACTTAGCTTGAATTTAAGAGCTGTTGCACAACTCTCATATTTATCCACTCCTATGTAAGTACTCTATATGTATGTATAGATCCTAGCCCATTCATATATGGTGTCTGTTAAAACTAGGGATGTAAGGATACATGATTTGGCCAAAAAGGAAAATAATACAACAAAAATAATCGGCGAAATTGATAATGATACCGATATTGATGGTTTGCTAGAAAAGTGTTTCGTATCATGTGAAATTTTGAAATGAATCATTAAGAAATTGACACAACACAAGCTTAGAATCACGCCTGTCTTCCTTCAAAGTTATTTCATATGTATGTAACACCATATTTATTTTAGCTCTAAGGAGCTCACTTATACTCACACCCATTATTCCCATTTGGGTAGGCAGAGACTATCGATCGCCATTTAGTATGATCTTGATATATATATATATATATATATCTCTTTCGCTACTTTATTTTCATCCATTCTCTCTATGTGCCCAAACATCCTCAACATTCCTTTTCTATCCTGGATACTACGTCATCTTTCAAACCTACTTGCTCACGGATCACACTATTTCGCACTCTATAACACAACCTTACATTACATATACTTCTGAGGGATCTCATTTCCACTGCAGTAACTCTACTTTCATGCTTCTTCTGCCATGCCCAACATTCACTACCATACATCAGTGTGGGAACCAGAACAGCATTATGCACAGCCATTCGAGCCTTTTCTGACAATGACTGGCTCGACATCAGACCGTTCATGCCTCCATTCATCGCATTTCCCTTTTTTACTCTCCTTTCAATATCTTCCTCACATTTTCCATCCCTAGTAAACAAACTCCCCAGATATACAAATTCTTTCACTTGTTCCACTTTCTTACCATTCATAAAAATCTCACATTCTGTCATACTTTCCTCTCTCTCTGAGCTGTCAAATAAAATACTCTATCAATTAAAATTAAGAATTACATTGTAAAAAAGGCATTTATTAGTTTGAAATCAAATTAGTCACATTTAAAAAAAATACGAAAAGTCAGTAATTAAAGTTTAATTTTGGTAGATTTATGTTAAGAAAACAAAGTTTATTCCATGTTTTTAATCCAGCAAATCTTTTCATTCATGGGTTGTCTGGAAGAGATCGCTCTTAGTGATAAGACCGCCAGTTACTTTGGCTTTTGTAACGATCTTTTTTTTTGTAATTGTTGTTTTTTTGTGATGTACAATAAAGAGTTTTTATTATTATTGGAACACTTTTAGTTTCTCGCCTCGCCCATGGCCGAAACAGAAAATTAGAATTTTAAATGGGAGAGGCGGTACTCCCCGACAAGAGCACAGTCGGTCGGGGTCAGGGAGTCAGTTTCAAGAACCGACGGACGATCCGAGCCGTATAGAGCAGCACCGCTTTCTGCATCTGCGCTGGAACCGACACGCCACAGAAATCCAACCGCCTCAAGTTGGTCGCGAGGCTGGTTGGAATTAACCCGTTCGCGGACAAAACAATTGGGATTATTTCTGTCGAAGTCACACCCCACATGTCGGTGATCTCGTGAGCCAGATCGAGGTATTTCCGACGCTTCTCGGTGTCGGCTTTCACGAGACCCTCGTCATGAGGGATAGTGACATCCACTAGAAATACCCTCGACTGCGACCGATCCCATACCACGATATCAGGCTTATTCGCTAGAACAGTCCTGTCCGTGATAACGGATCGGTCCTAATAGATTTTGGCACGGTCGTTTTCTAGGATTGGCTCCGGCAGATACTTGTAATACGGCAGCCTCTGTTGCAAGAGTCCGTATTTTAGAGCGAGCTCCTGATGCAGGATTTGGGCTGCTTGGTTGTGTCTGTGCAAGTACTCAGTGTTAGCAAGAGCCGAACAACCGGAAATAACATGCCTAAGTGACTCTCCGGGACGGCCACAAACTCGACAAACGTCTGTGGTACCGTCCTTTAGGATGTATTTTCGATAGTTTCGCGTCTTGATAACCTGGTCTTGTATTGCACAGACAAAACCTTCGGTTTCCCCAAAGAAGACCCCGAAACGCAGCCAATGCAGGGAGGCTTTACGGTCCACGAAAGGTTCGTGAAGTACGTAAGTACTCTTTCCATACGGACTCCCGAACAGAGGTGCTAAGTACCTCCGGGTGTCGCCAATCCTGTGAGGCCAACGATAAGGGAGTCAGTCCTTTATCACTTGCGACCACCTCTCCCCGAATACTATCATCCGTCATCGTTAAAAAATTGTTTCTGAGGTTGCATACCTCGCGGTTGTGTATGGTTTTGGCACTCAAGAGGCCTCGACCACCACACTTCCGCGGGATATACAATCTCATAACCGACGACCTCGGATGATGCATTCGATGAGAGGTCATCATCGTGCGGACTCGTCTGTCCAGAGCGTCGAGTTCGGTCTGAGTACATCTGAGCACGCCAAATTGTACATCAGTACAGGCATGACCCAGGAGTTAATGGCTCGGATCTTATTAACGCCTGACAAGTAGCTATTAAGCACACTTTTCAGGCGTTCATATTATTTATTATTATTATTTATTCAAATTATAAGCAGATAATTTGTTACGCAAATCATTTTGTATATGCTCTAATATCACTGCTTGATATCGGCTGTGTTACATCGGCGATGCCGATATATCAGCTGTGTTATATCGGCGATGCCGATATATTGGCTAGCCGATTAAATCGTCCGATACATCGGTATCGGTATCGTTACATCCCTATTTAAAACATTTGTTTCTGCCTAGACAACCTAAGCGGGCAGGTGTAAGGTCTAAGATAGGAATAACTAAATATTTGTCAAAAAAAAACTTCACCAATGACAAGCGACACTGAAACGTGCGTCACCGGCGCGAAAAAAAGGTTTGGTGTGCAAAAGCCCTAAAACGTGAGAGTATTACACAGCTCAAATAACGAATCCTTTTATATAAATATTTCCAGAGATGGCTCAGCAAAACTATGGGATGTGGGTGAATCAAAATGTCTAGGCAATGTTGTGGAAGGTCATGGTCCAATCAATTGCTGCACTTTAGCTTGTACTAGTGAAGAGGTCCTAGTTGGAAATGACAGAGAGGTAATTATTATGATCAATAATTTGATTATTCACATCTACTAAAATTTCCCAGGCTACAAAGGTGTAAAAGATTTTAACAGATACAAAAGTGTGGAACCACAAACAAAGCTTCATTTCTTTTATAATAATTTCTGATCATAAATTAAATTTCCTAATACTCTTTGATGATAATACTCTTTTCTTTCCATAGACAGTAACAACTAAGATGAGCTTATGTAAATTGCTACAAAGTATTAACCCTACTATAGGTTATTAACTACTGTAGGTTAATGGATTGTATACTTTGAATTCTTATAGGGGACTAATAGATTTTTTAGCTGCTGGTTATCAGTAATACATAACATACATACATATACTCACGGCTATATTTCCCTAGAAGGGGTAGCCAGAGCTAAGGAATTATAAATTCCTCAGCCACTTTTGGAAGTTGAGTGGGGAGAAGATGGTAAAAATAAAGGTTATTAGTGATTGGTCTCCAACCGCATCGCCCGAAAATCCAATATAAAGCCCCGATACCCTTAGTCGCTTCTTACGACACCCGTGGGAAGAAAGGGGTAGCGACATTCTAAGCCGGCACTACACGGCAAAGCCGGCACTACACGGCAAAGTTATTAACTACTGTAGGTTAATGGATTGTATACTTTGAATTCTTATAGGGGACTAATAGATTTTATAGCTGCTGGTTGTCAGTAATACATAACATACATGCATATACTCTCGGCTATATTTCCCTAGAAGGGGTAGCCAGAGCTAAGGAATTATAAATTCCTCAGCCACTTTTGGAAGTTGAGTGGGGAGAAGATGGTAAAAATAAAGGTTATTAGTGATGGGTCTCCAACCGCATCGCCCGAAAATCCAATAAAAAGCCCCAATACCCTTAGTCGCCTCTTACGACACCCGTGGGTAGAAAGGGGTAGCGACATTTCTAAGCCGGCACTACACGACAATACATAACATACTAGCAAACAAACAATTGGTGCTAGAATAAAACCCAAAAACCTATAAGTACAGTATGGTTAAAGGCATTCCTGCAAAACAATGTATGCATACTATATTTTCATAAAAATCGTAAGCCTCCACTGCTGTTATGTAGATATAAACACATATTGTATATTTTTGTATGTGTGTTAATGATCTATGATTAGTTTATTTTGTATGTTCAATTTTCCTTTTTATGTAGTAGTTATAGAATAAAACTATATTATTTTTCCGTCGTTATGTCTCAGTGAATTAAAGTATGAGTGAGCACACTAGCTGGTTAGAGAAACAAAACTTACAAAGTACATAATTCGCAGACACAAACAGAAATACAGATTTAGTTGCATTGAATTTGTAACCTACCAACTTGTGCATCTAGCCATGAAATTAAGGCATAATCCTATCTAAATACAATTTTTTTAAAGTAAAACTTTGTTACAGATTGGTACTGGAAACAAATTGCTAATCGTAGGTTGTGAAAATGGACTGCTAGTATTCGCACATGTGGCTAAGAGAGAAGAGGTGTTCAGAAAACAGTTGGAGTCGCCGTGTAATGCTTGCGTGGTTGTTGGTAACTCTGTGCTAGTTGGCTGTCATGATGGGAAGGTAAATAAGTTTATTGCTTATTAAGATTTATGATCCGTTCATACATCTAGATACTCAAGCCGTTAGTTCAGACATAGGTAGGCAGACACAATCAATTGCAACTTTATACGATCCCGTAAAACCTCTCGGGCTTTGTCTAAACACCCATCAAACTTTTCATACATGCCCTTTTATTCTCTACATTTCAGTGTAGCTTAGAATATTATTAACATTGATTAATAGAAAATATGTTTTTTAAAAATAATTTCATGTTTTTCTCTACCTGAAAAATAAACATACATAACATAACATAAACGTTCACGCCGAATATCCCCGAAGGGGTTGGCAGAGGTACTAATACTTCTGAACATCACGTGACTTTGTCACCTGGTGTTCAGAGTACCCACGTTTTGCATGGACAGTGTACTCACGTGATAGGGGGCAGGCCTATCGCCGTTTTGTACGAATACACTGTCACATGACTAAGTACAACTCAGCCATGTGGGTTTCCTCACGATGTTTTCCCTCACCGTTAACAACCATGATAAATTAACCACACATATGTCTTTAGAAAAGACAAATTGGTGTAGGCCCGACCCAGGATTTGAACACTAGTCGTTTGCACGATAACCGAGTGTTCTACCCACTGGGCTACCACGGTTGCCTGAAAAATGTAGTGTTTTTTATTTATTTAAAGTATGAGTAAACTAAGGGGTTTTTAAATGACTCGTTAGTGGTGTGGTTTTCTGTATTATTATATAAAATATTTATATAAAAGTAACAATTCTATATTACCCAGGCAACCTTATTGGGCCAAATCGCTATGATAAGATAAAAACTAAACTTAGGTACATATAATAAATAAAAAACCTTGTTTACGTCAAACAATATATTAAATTCCAGGTGATTCAACTAAGCACACAAGATGGCTCAACAATAAATGAATGGCACGAATCAGCCAACCCAGTTCAAAGTATGGCTTCTCTATCAAACCATCTATTCGCTATTGGCCGTCAGGACGGTACATGTACCATACTATCCACTATGGACCAACATAAAGCGACAAGGGTCTATTTAACTGGTTCTGACTGTGATGGCATTAGAGATGTGTCATTCAATGGTAAATGGATATTCACTGCATGCAGAGACGCTAACATAAGAAAATATGACTACAATCAAGTGAATGTTAACTTTAAATAAGATGTACATAGTAAGGTAATATATAGCTTTTTCAATTTATGTACTTGTTTTAATAGTTCCTCTTTTTGTGGTTATTTGGGCTGTCTTTTCTTGATTATGTATATAATCTGAAAATTATGGTATTTGGTAGGTTAGTAAAAATATATTTTATTATAAACCTTTCATACTTTAAGTCTATGCTTCTACAACAAAAGGGTGTAGAAGTACTAAGACTTTTTAATGTCACCTGGCATCAGCGTGATGTCTAAAATCGTTTGCAATAGAATCCAACAATCATGTAAACAAATATGGCGGACTGACATTGACAGCGTATTGTTTATGCCCATAGTGATGTCATAGTGTTCGAATTTAATTTTAATTAAATTTATTTTTCTTATTATTTTAATTTTAAGTCATAGACTATGGCCCATAGTTGTATAGTTACTAAAATAAAACTGACTAAATAGATTAAATATTATAGCCATAGACTATAAAATAAAACTAATTATATATAAAAAAGGGTTTATTAAACAAATTTTAATCTTCGTCTTCGTCATCATCACTTGGTGACCGTAATTATAAATGGAACCACTGTGCCATCGCTTGCCGTGTCTAAAATGTCTAGCCAAATCGTAAAGCAAAACAAAAAGTCCAAAATGAGAATGCAAAGTCGTAGAAATCGGAAACAGAAAACACTAATGCACAGCGAACCCACAGAACAGTGAATAACTGTGAATGACAATTCTAACAAAATGGCCACCTGTAAATTTTTAAAAACTAACCATTATTTTTATGGCTTAGGATACAATCCGTTTTGGGTAATTATATTAAGCTCTTGAAAAAAGTTATATTGTATTCAAATAATATTAAAATAATTTATTAAATGAAAAATAAAAGATGACTTCAGATTACTAACAACACTAACTTTTCAATGACTTATAGAGTTCGATGAGTAAAAAACTAAGATGACAGCTTGTCAAATACTTCGAAATTTTTACGTTGCAAATGTTTTAACAAATTTAACTTATAAATACAAGTTAAATCGTGTTGAAGATAATGTGAAAACAATGGTGCGTTCGTTGAAATCAGACTATGTTCATAATTGATCGTCAAATGTATGTGATTACGGAGTAATCGTGACAATTTGGTTTGTTTACATGATTGTTGGATTCTATTGCAAACGACTGTAGAGTACACATTTCGCAGTCCATAATAACTTTCACGCAACTCTGTCAAACAGTCATCCCATATATGAACAAATTGAAGAGACACGGCGTAGCTACTCATCCTTGTAAAACACCCAGAGAGTTCCCAAATAATAGAGTGTTTCTCCTTCACATGCTCTGGAATCCTCATAGAGTGATGCATATACCCAAATAACAAAATATTTATCTTGCTGAAATATTCAAATACATACATACATACATATACTCACGGCTATAAATCCCTAGATGGGGTAGCCAGAGCTAAGGAATCAGAAATTCCTCAGCCACTTTTGGAAAGTTAAGTGGGGAAAAGATGGTAAAATAAAGGTTGTTGGTGATGGGTCTCCAACCGCATCGCCCAAAAATCCCTTTAAAGCCCCAATACCGTTAGTCGCCTCTTACGTACACCCGCCGGAAGAATTGGGGTAGTGCTATTCTAAGCCGACACTACACTACTAATATTCAAATTTATAATAATTTTTTGACGTGACACAAATATTTATTACCTGTTCATGGTATTATTTTTCGTATTGTTAAGTCTAGTTTGCAAGGCATGGTTTCGTCGCGACCATCGTTTCACATCTTTGTCTATGGTGTTCGAAAGCGCAATCCAGTCTCTTAGTTCCGATCTAGACTTTTTGTTTTGTGCTGCAAGTATATATAAAATTATACCTATTGACTCATTTACCAGACATGTTTTTGGCGTTTTTAAAGTTAATGGTGCAGAACCAAATTACGCACTTGGAAAAACCAAAGCTAAAGGTATTACATGTACCAACCCCAATTGATGCCGTAAATGTATGATTGCTTAATTTTTTCAATAGATTAACTCAGCTCAACTCAAAAGTTCACGTCATATATCCCTGAAGAGGTTGGTCGACCTAATATATCTGACCATCACGTGACATTGTCACCTGGTGTTAACAGTACCCACGTTTTGCTTTCAATAGATTTACTGTGTACTTATAAATTATTTAAGAGAACGTTATTATAAGTTACCATTACTAGCCCTGATGTATGTGACAGTAGCGCTGACGTTTCTGGTCCACTCAAGTGCTTCTTCCATGTATGCGGTAGTTTTGTCTAGCTCTTTGCACCAATTTCGAAGATAAAACTCTTGAGTACCTGAACCGTAAAATCTTTGTAAGTGAGACGAATTTAGAAGTAAATTATTTATTTCAATAATTGGAAGTTTTGAGGGTAAATTTGCACATCCCACTTAAACCAAACATATTTATTGCAAAGAACTGAGTGGGTAAATCACTCGCCTATCATGCAGAGAAGCGTGGGTTCAAATCCTGAGTCGGGCCTACATCAATGAGTGTTAAAGTAATATGTTTGGTTAATTTGTCATGGTTGTTAAAGGTGATGCAAAACATCGTAAAGAAACCCACACAATGACAGGCCTGCCCCCTAAAACATGAGTATACTGTCCAAACAAAATGTGGGTACTCTGAACACCAAGTGACAATAATTTCACGTAATGTTCGGAAGTATCAGAATCAATGCCGGCCCTTCGTGAATATACGACGTCAACATTTGAGTTGTACAATTTGTACATACATAGATACATACAGCAAAAGGGCAAACCCCTAATGTCTTTTTTTTATCAAGCTATAAATCAATATTTACTCAAATATCTAAAATGCTAATAATGTAAACTAAAATAAGAAATAATGCAATGTTAACACTACCTTTTCCGAATACGAGCTCCTGTATTGAGTTTCTGCTGGACTCACGCAAACGACTCTTTACCCAAGATGGTGCCGATGTCAAACTTACTTCTGTCAAAATATAAAGAACATTTTTAAAATATAAAAATGATAAAATTATATTCGGAATATTCGAACTAAGGTCTCTATTTAAGTATTATTTTTATCTTTTAAAAGTAGTCTAATAGCAATCACCTGGCTTTTTCGGGGCATCTGTTAATATTTTAATCAGAAGTACGAGTACAATTTAAGACTTACTATAGTTAATTTTCGATGAAGAAGTAGTCGGGTCAGTTGGTATGTGCGTTATTTCTTCGCTTTCTATTCTTATCATATCTATTTTTGATATCTTCGATGCCTGCGGCGCTTCCTGAACTGCTTTAGATGGTTTAATACTTGGTTTTTTGGCAACTGTCTTAGGTTTCTCAGAAATTTTTGCTGGCGGGTCAAAATTATGCGATATTTTTGCTGGTAATGATTTCCCGGTTTCTTGGTCTTCCTCAGGTTTATAACTAGGCTGCTCTTCTTTATCAATATATTTTTTATCCTTGTTTTCCTCATCTAATTCTTTAATCTTTCCCAGTGAGGTTATAGATTTACTAATGCTTCCAGTTAGTTTATGGTATGGTTCTTTAGCTGGCCATGGTTCCACTATGTAAGCTATCAATCACACAGAGATA
This sequence comes from Bedellia somnulentella, assembly GCA_963576735.1. Classification (NCBI taxonomy): domain Eukaryota; kingdom Metazoa; phylum Arthropoda; class Insecta; order Lepidoptera; family Bedelliidae; genus Bedellia; species Bedellia somnulentella. The sequence continues at coordinate 14,123,032 of OY755174.1, read as the reverse complement.
TTTATTTTAAATATATCATACTGTAATAGGACACTCAAATTTGAATATTCTTGAACATATCTCTACCTAAATCGTGAAGCTTAGCTAATGGGTAAGGAGAGAACGACCTCTCTTCATATTACACAATTCAATAAATTTTCTCGCTCTTCATTCATTCGAAATTCTGCTTATACCTCCAAGATGGTACAGATTTATCACTCGAATGTCAAACGAGGATGGTGTCTGTTATATAAACTGCAGCGCGTAGATTATATGATATAACCATTTCATTATCTCTCACTCATTCAAATAGGTAAAATATAGATTCTAATAAAAGGAAGGGCATATTTATAAATACAGAAGTGAAAATTTATAAATTAATTTACTTTTAATTTTGTATATATAATACTATTAATGCTTATTTTTAGATGTATAATTATGAAGTACTTACACAAAAGATCGTCGTTAACGGGCAAAAGATGTAGATTGGTTAAGTCGTGTTTAGCTCTGTAAGAAATAAAAGGTTTAAATTATAATGCTTTATTAAAAACATACAAAAAAACTTAAAAATGATAATCGTGCCTTGCATTGTTATTTCTATCTTCATTTATTGTCTCTATTTCTGAAATATAAATAATCGTGAATTAGTACTCATGACACATTATTGTATTTTTTAATAAGCCTTGTTGAAAACTCAACCTACATTTATGTAGGTAATACATATAGCTACATGGTCTGACCTTCTTGTAAAAAAGTTATCTTTTTCTTGTCATCTACTGGCTGTACCATTGGATCTTCAGAAGTTTCCTTAAAGACGTCATTCACTACCGTATCAGTTAAATCGTTTTTAGCAATGTCTTGGGAATATGTTTCAAATTCAATGCTATTTAACTCCACTGAGTTTATATTTTCATACTTAAAAGGAATCTCGTTATTTTCTATAAAAGGTTCCGTTTTCTCAACACTTACATTATTTTCATCGGCTTCAGATGGTATTTGTTCATTTATTTCCATTTCTTTATTAATGTCATCTGGTACATCTTCTATTACTTTTTGTGACTCTGTTTCAGAACGATTCAATTCCAGATTTTGTTCTTTGGGTGGAATATTAAGTCCCTGCTCTTGATCATTAAATAAAAGTGTTTCGTTTAATTTTGAGTAACTCTTTGATAATTCTTCATTTGATTGTAATGTTTTGTCAATCGATATGTCTGTTTCATCATTAAATTTATCGGCTTGTCCAACGGATGGAAGTGTTTCGTTTATTTTTAAATATTTGTTTTTTATATGTTCATCAAATGATGTTACCTTTTTGTCACCACTATGTTCTTGCTTCTGGAAATCAGATGAGATTGGCTCATTCATGTTTAGTTCATTGTTCATCATCTCTTGCTTCGATCCGATTTTGTTTGAGGTATCAGACTGTTTATTGTTGGTAGGATTGTCTAATGATTCGCTTTTAATGTCATTTTCACTTTTTTGTTGTTTAATATCGCCCATCAAACCAATGATTTTGGGCGATGATTCGACTTCATGCATAATATTATTTTCTTTCTCTTCTTTGTGTGTGCTCTGAGATTGGCTTTCGCCTATATGAGGTAAGTCTTCTTTAAGTTCCGTCTGAATTTCATTTTTATCTTCTGTTAAATTGATTTCCAATAGTTTTTCATTATTTGAGTTCAAAACTTCGGCATCACTTTCCAAAATATTATTATCATTGGTTGTGTTATTTTCATCATTCCTAATATTTTGAACCAATTTTCGACTATCTTCTGTTCCCGATTCAACGTCCTTATTTGCACTGTCCGATTGTTCCGCACCATCATCAGGTTTCTTTGCATTTTCCTAAAGAGACAAAAATGAAATGAAATGACGACGCTTACTTGAGAATCTACTTAAATCAAAAACAAAACTACGTGATGTTATGCTGAATTAATCACTTGCTAGTCATATACAGGTTTAACAGCAAATTAACTCAACAGTAATGAATGCATTAAGGCGGAAGTGTAAGCAAACTCATTAGCATTTTAGCAATAGAACTATATTTTGCTTCGACATAACAGCAAGGTATCAAATGAAATATTACTCCTTCTGCACATTAAAACCCTAACTCCCCAAATTTGTTCCCATTTACATAAAAAAATGAAACAAAAACAATTTCTTTATACTTTTTCTCTAGTTATAGTGAGCTATTTCAACGTATGAGTGATAACTACGACGGAAATGTAATACCATCACGTTGTCTATGATGTTTTCTAACGCATCTAGTGCTGGTCCTTCTGTTTGTTCCAGTTCTGTGAAAGGGTAAATAAAATAATTGCAATGAAGCAAGCATCAAAAAGCCATAATCCAACTAAACTGTACTGTTGAGTTCTTGTAGTGTGTACTTTTAAGTTAATTTTTGAATAATTTTATTGAGTAAAAAGAAAGTGGGACAGTTGGTAATTCCCTCTATTTTAAAATACTTATTCATACATACATATACTCACTACTATAAATCCCTAAAAAAGGTAGCTGGACCTTCAGACTAGGACATTCTTTACCACTTTGGAAATTGATTAGGTAAAAGATTGTAAAATAAAGGTTGTTATTTAATGTTTTTTGACATGAATTCCTCATGTGGGGATTATTACTCATAATTAAAAGATGTTATTAAAGGAAAGATAAATTTCGACACTGGCGGGGTTCGAACCCGCGACCTTCGGGTATACGCCCCCGTCGCTCTGCCAACTGAGCTACAGTGTCATTTTAATAACATCTTTTATTTATGAGTAAAGGTTGTTGTGTTGGTGATGGGTTTCCAACTGCATAGCCCTATTACCCTTAGTTGCCTCTTACAAGCACCCACGGAAAAAAATGTGGTAGTGCTATTTTAAGCAGATGCTACACAAAATTCATATTTTTCTAATATAAAACAATTGAAATACGTTTCATTTTAAATTGAGACATTACAAAATGTCCAGGCAACTGCAATTATATTCGTACATTTTGTTTGCAATTCATAACTATGTTAATTTACCATCTAATTCTTCTTGCAAAAGTATGTCCGACGATTGTTCCAAAATAATTTCAATCCATACGGCTATCTGTTGGGAAGATAAGTTTGTCAAAAAAATATTGCCAAAATGACGAATACATTGGATCCGAAATAGACATACCTACTTAACAAAAACTAATTTATATAAACTATCGCATTAAAATGATGATGAATGAAAAAAAAATCTGCTAAAACATACATACGTACACCCCACGGCCATAAATCCAAAAAAGGGGTAGCCAGAGCTTCGGAGTTTAAAATCCTCAGCCACATTTGGAAGTGAATAGGGGACAAGATGGTAGAAATAAAGTATCGTTGGTTATGGATCTCCAACTGCATCGCCCAAAAACCACTTAAAAAAGCCTTATACCCTTTTTCGCCAGTAGCCTCTTACGACACCCGTTGGTATAATAAGGTAGTGACATTCTAAGACGGAACCAGGAACATAACTAGCCCTAAAAAAGGTTGTGGGCATAGGCACCTAAAAATCTCTTGGCCATTATCAGCCTGCTATTAGCAGAACATAATTTTTTAGGTCTTTTAACGATTAGGGTTGTGGGCATATGGCTGGATTCGCGCTTGCCGGCACTACACGGCAGAAATAGAATAAGCGGGATATTTACCCTAGCAGACATGTCTGAAAGTATTTCCCAATTGTTCATGTATTTAGGAGAAATTCTGCCGCTTTGCATCATCAACTTCAGCATATCATACGCGATAACGTTTTTGAGGTTATCATAACTGCAAAAGAAATAAGTAGCCGGGTGAATATTATTTTGGAATTGATTTTTTGTATGATTGCATTTAGTTTTATACACAGCTGTACGGTCTTTCAGAAAAGTGAGATCACAGAGCTTAAGTAGAGTTAAGTTTTTAAATTAGAAGGATTTTACCTTGAATTGAGCTTGAATTTTAAGGGCTTTTGAAGTTTTCTTGCTATTTGAGCCCCGAAAATACCACACAGATCTTTAACTTCATTCATCCTCCTCAAGTGCAAAATAGCGCGAGATGACCTAATAAGAGTATGAAAGTTATGTTATAGTTAAAAATGTATCAGTTTTTTTATAACTCAAACGTATGACAAATCTAAGTAAATCATCGGACTATTTGAGGAGAAAAATATGATTTAAAAAAATTAAGAATTGTCTACATGGAGTAAATTTATAGAGAATAGCAAAAGTACGAGTGAGTTCTTGCATAATTTTTGGAATGCTTTTTATCCCCTTGCAACAGAAATATTTTTTGACTAAAATTATAACTGATATTTTACGGATGCAAAATGAACTAAAGGTGCTCCCTCATTGGGAGCATTCACGTGTAGCATAGTCGATTAATCTTTGAGCATGACATTACAATAATACCTCCCCGACTGACGAGCATTCGCGTGTTATGATTAACTAATAAATAACCATTCATTACAAGCTGCTTCACTGATGTAATCCTCCAATCTGTAAAGAATGCTCCCAGTAAGGGAACCCCTTAATTTGACTCTTCCGTTACTTCTTATGGGGGTTTGAGAGGTGGAAGTAGAAGTAACAACAAACTCTAAAAACAAATATATGAAGTTATGGTTAAATATTATTTACGCGTTTGTTTTATACGAAGTAGCTTTTGCGGTTATATATGTGTTTTTCTTCCTCATGCTGAAACAATTGATTGCTTCAGAAACATCTGGACAAGGCTTTTTTTCAAATATTACGTTTTGAAGTCGGCACACCTGAAAATTTTTAATAGTAATAATAACCAACCCTTATCATAAGCATAAAAAATACTCTTTCTTTTTAAAAATATTCTAACAATATCATATAAAAGTTTGTCAAAAAATAAGTGAAGTTAACTTTTGGCAAAAATATTTTTATTTTATTTTCTTGTTTGAATATCAGCATGTTGATTATTTCCCACAAAGTTTCGGAATATTTCCGAAGATTTATGACGCCTATATACTCCAAAGAAGGTGCAACGTTGCAGCTAGTTTTCTCAAAATTCCTGTCAATTAGTATAGCAGTTATTAAGTTCTTCGTTCCCAAAGATAACATGTTATTGGTATAATTCAATCAATGTTTGTTACTTAATTATTGGAGTCCTTTTTTACTTATTTTAACTAACGCACCAATAAATTATCACAACCATAGCTCCGTATTCTGTCAACTAAAAATAGAGACGGTGTCAATTTCTAATAGAAAAGTTCTCACCATATCAGCTCGAAGAATGTTCTTTTTGTTTCTCCAAGTTTCTATGCATTGTCTTTTATTCGGTTCTGCAAGTTGCAGTATCCGTAAAGGGCAGCAAGGCTTACATCTTCGATTAGTTTTCGACCTATACGTGTAGGTGTTTCTGTTCGGAATGTTTTCATCTGAGACGTATTGGAGGTACGATGCGAATTCGCGTTGTAATGATCTCTTTGTTGATTTTTGGATCGGACATTTCTTTGGACGAACGTTTCTTCAGAAGAAAGAAAACAATTTTTAAAAGATTATTATAGAAATACAAATACTATACTACAGTCGGCATTGGAATAAAAAAATCACTTTTTACTCTTTCTTTCTGTCTGATTGTATTAATTTAAAATTCACCTGGTGTCTTGAACAAAATAGTTGGCTCTTTGTTTTCGTAGTCGCTTTCCTTTCGCTAAGGTAGACGTGAAACATTCAGGCAAAGATACTACGTAGTTGGAGGAAGAAGATTGATATGAACCTGTAAATTTACGGATTATAAGTGATAATAAAGTGGAAATTACACGATATGGTACAAAGAGGATGGTAGCGAGTGAAAGTGACGTGTGATAATTAATTCCTTTATTCGACGCCGTTTAAGGAGGTTTTGAGGACCGCTCCAGGGTTTTCATTATGCAGGGAATTTCTGGCTATGCAGCGGGTGAAGCTGCAAGGATTAGATCAACTAGCTAGCTGATAACTCTAAGCTCTCCAGGAGTGAAATTTTTTGTATGAATTTTATAGAAATATAGTATAGTAATAGTAAGAGAAGAGATTTTTTTAACAGATAAATAAATAGCTGTGTAGTGTCGGCTTAGAATAACACTACCCCATTTCTACCCGTGGGTGATCGTAAGAGGCGACTAAGGGTATAGGGACTTTTCAAGTGATTTTTGGGCGATGTGGTTGAAGACCCGTCACCAAAAACATTTATTATTACCGTCTATTCCCCACTCAACTTCCAAAAGTGGCTGAGGAATTTCTGAATCCTTAGCTCTGGCCACCCCGTTTAGGGAATTATAGCCGTGAGTATATGTATGTATGTATGTATAAATAAATAGCTTTATATTGTGACCTCACCGTTCTATCTATTAGAATATCGAAGTAAGCATACTTAGTGCGATAAAAAGTAGTTAAGTATGTTACTAAATAATTGTACATACATACATATACTCACGGCTGTAAATCCCTAGAAGGGGTAGCCAGAGCTGAGGAATTAGAAATTCCTCAGCCACTTTTGGAAATGTGATTGTAATATTGTTCACCGTGATAGCCCAGTGGGTAGAACACTCGGTTATCGTGCAAACGACTAGTGTTCAAATCCTGGGTCGGGCCTACACCAATTTGTCTTTTCTAAAGACATATGTGTGGTTAATTTATCATGGTTGTTAACGGTGAGGGAAAACATCGTGAGGAAACCCACATGGCTGAGTTGTACTTAGTCATGTGACAGTGTATTCGTACAAAACGGCGATAGGCCTGCCCCCTATCACGTGAGTACACTGTCCATGCAAAACGTGGGTACTCTAAACACCAGGTGACAAAGTCACGTGATGTTCAGAAGTATTAGTACCTCTGCCAACCCCTTCGGGGATATTCGGCGTGAACGTTTATAAAATAAAAAAATAAAATAAAAAGATTTTATTTGCCTTTTTACACATATTACAAAAAGAAATCTATATCATACAGTTAAAAGAAGTAAGAAAAGAAGAACAAATTAGATAACAATAAAAAAAAAAAAGACAAAATGGTTACGAGCTCGGTCTAACCACTTAAAGCGGATAGCTCCGGTTTTCAGCTCTAACCAATACTTATAACTAAATAAAACTTAAAGACTAACTTAGAACTAAACACACAAAATAACATACACACGTACAAATATACATATTCTTAGCTAATAGCTAATGTACAATATGTGAGTATTTTTGGGTACATGCGCCTTATACATAAAAAGATAACATTCACATATAAAATATTCTAAACATATACAATACATACATATACAAACATAGAATATATATATATATATATATACATACATACAGATATAGAATATTTATATACATATAAGTACAATACACACAAATATTCTAAATATTTACATATGAAAATTATAGGTATGAAGTATGTTAACAATAAAAACAAATATTACTCTTTTGCGTCTTAATGAATAATATGAATACTTACACACATGTGCACATATATAGTTATAGCACATATGACATACATTAATAGATATAGTATATATACATATAAGAAGAAAAAGAAAAAAAAAAGAAAACTCATTCGATATTGGAAGCACAACCATAGGGAACAGCAAATTCATTGAACTGCGATAATAACAGCCATTTGCGTAGTTTTCGTCTGAAGGTGTGAATAGACTGAGCATTTTTAATTGGCGGCGGAATGACGTTCCAGCATTTTGAGGCTGTTATTTTAAAAGAACCCTTAGTCCTACTAAGTTTGTGCTTCGGTATTATTAGAATGCTTCTTATGTTTATGTTATGTTACTACTAAATAATTGTGTTGAAAGTTATACTTTTGACAGTGTTAAATAATGCTGTGTAGTGGCTTAGAATAGCGCTAGCCCGCTTCTTCCAATAGGTGTCGTGATTGTTGGGCGATGTTGCTGGAGACATTATCAACCATCCTTTATTTATTATCCTTTTCTTCAGTCAACAAAAGTGGCTGTAATTATGTACATGTAGAAGTATGTGTAAGGGGTAGCCAGAGCTAACGAATAAGAAATTCCTCAGCAACTTTTGGAAGTTCAGTAGGTGGGTGGTCTCCAACCGCATCGTCCAAAAATCCCCTGTAAAGCTCCAAATACCCTTAGTCGCCTCCTACGTACACCCATGTGGTAGCTATACTAAGCCAACACTACACAGCATATAATTATGTATGTTAAATAATATCAGCATTACCTGAATAACTGTCCATACCGAGGATATTGTTACTATCTTAACTGAAATAATGTAAAAAAATAATTTAAAGTAACTATAAATTTTACATTGCCTGCCTATTGATGCTGAAAGATAATTAAATCTATATAGCCGCGGGGAATGAGACGTTTTTCATATCATATCATGGTGCCATTAAGTTCGCCAGTTGTTTCAATCAGTTATTTTTAACCGACTTATGACGACCAGCATAATCCAAATTCTTCGACTAGCGACGCAGGTTCTGTCCTAGCTATCAGCAAACATTAATTTGAGTAATATTCTTTATATTGTTTGCTGTGTAGTGTCGGCTTAGAATAGCACTACCCCATTTCTTCCGGTGGGTGTACGTAAGAGGCGACTAACGGTTTCGGGGATTTTCGGGCGGTGCGGTTGGAGACCCATCACCAAACAACCTTTATTTCACCATCTTTTCCCCACGCAACTTCCAAAAGTGGCTGAGGAATTTCTGATTCCTTAGCTCTGGGTAACCCTTCTAGGGATTTATAGCCGTGTTTCCCCAGAAAAGATGGTGAAATAAAGGTTGTTGGTGATGGGTCTCCAACCGCATCGCCCAAAAATCCCTTAAAAGCCCCAATACCGTTAGTCGCCTCTTACGTACACCCACATGAAGAAATGTGGTAGTGCTATTCTAAGCCGACACTACACAGCTTTAGAGCATAGATGTTTTAACAAAAAAAACGCTTTTTTATTAATACATCTATGATGAGGGCTTTATACAATTTGACAACACTATTCTTGAGAAATCTATAATATAATTTATATATATATATTTAATTATATTATAAACTAGTGGATCGGCCCAGCTTCGCACGGGTAGCGTTGTTTTATTAATATCTGAGGTTTCTTCAAACACTGCTCAAGATTTGTGAAATTTAGCGCAATGATTACTACTTAGAGCACTCTTGAATAGTGTAGCCAAAGAGTAAAGAAATACACTGGAAATAGAGAGCCTTCTTGCTTAGTGATAACCCCTCACTCGTGAGGTACCTCGTTTGAGTTACTCGTCGCGAGAAAATGAGGGAGTTCTCGTATTTGAAATATAAACCACCTCACGTAGCTCCTCACTTTTTCGAGGCGCGAGTCGAGGCAGCACTCGAATAGACCAAAGTGAGTGAGTGAGTTACCGACTATTTAAATGTTGATTCCATACATACATTATACTCGTGTCGCGGTTGAAGGAGTCGGGTCAGTTTGATGGAATGATTAGTCAGTTTATTTTAGCGTTTTCTTACAAATACTACCCATTTAATTTTACCTTAGATTAACTTACATACATACATACATATACTCACGGCCATAAATCCCAAAACGGGGTAGCCAGAGCTGCAGAGCTAGAATCTCCTCAGCCACATTTGGATATTGATAGGGGAGTAGATGGCAGAAATGTAGTATAGTTGGTGATGGGTTTCCAACCGCATCGCCCAAAAACCACTAAAGGCCCCATACCCTTAGTCACCTCTTACGACACCCGTGGGTAGAAAGGGGTAGCGACATTCTAAGCCGGCACTACACGGCAATCTAAGTCGGCCCTACACGGCAAAGCCGGCACTACACGGCAAATTAGAATAGCTTAATGATAAGGGCCGAAGTGAGTAAAAAAACTAATAAAGCAGTTATAGAAAGTTTGTTTAAATTTACAAATTTTGAATAATTTAATTAAGGGCGTCCCCGGAAAAATAGGTTGATATTGATTGTTTGGAAGTTCTATAAAGTCTGATTTGATGATATTGATATGACATGAATAAAATATATGTTGGTGATTAGTTCATGGTGTTAAAATTTGATGTTTAACATTTTAATAAATTGCTGAAAAATATGATGAAAAAAATTGAATTGGAACATGCTTTGTTTTCATAAAAACCGTATAGGCTCCACTGGCATAACATACATGTGAACTCATGTGTCTACATACGCGTAGCTTTAACATCTGTAACTTTGATGTTTAACTTTTCATTTAAACATTATAGTTATTCAATAAAACTAAATAAACTACATTTATCCTGCGCGCGCGTTTTTTCCGTCCCTGTCACTCTCAGTAAATTTGACGTAAGAGTGAGCGCAATAGCTGCAAAATGCGGGGATGCCCTTAAGTTTATTTATAAAAAAATACCAAGTATAAAACATTAGAACTTAGAACTCATTTTCCCTCATTCAGTGCAAAGCGGCAACATTACGCGTGCCTCACTGTTGACCCGTTAATAGAGTATATTCCATTCTCTTTACCTCGCCTCAAATGAGGGCTACCTCATGAAGTAAAATGAGGCTCCCTCCAATAGTCATTAAAAAGAGTGAGATATACAACGCTACGTCTTGCTGGATTTCAATGACACTCAATTTATGTTGCCAAATTAACGCCATTTCGGTTCAAACTTCGAATCGAAGGAATCACCCGACCGAAGTTCTATTACCAATATTACCATAAACTACATACAGTACTTACCTAATCTATTGGTATCGTACGTACGACGTTCAACATGACAACGACATCATGATGTTAACATGATCCACGCCATGACACACCTAGACACAATGACTGACATACGAAGAATTTTTTGGATTATATACTCTAATAAAGAAGAAATCATACCGCGATGTAGCAATTACCGACAGTGCCATCTATTGGTGAATATGCAAATCACAACGCGCTTTTGTCTGAGGTTTGCGCTGTTAAAAACTACAAAGTGAGGATGGAGGGAAGTTTTTATTTCCAGCCCCTGAGTGTAGCTTTGTGATTTCTGTGAAAGCGCTCATATGAATGGTTTAGTATTTTCGAACATAAACTAATTTTTAGAATGAGTTGAAGTTGAGTTGAGTAAAACGCAATGAAGTACTATAACAACTACAACTACTGGCGCCATCTAGTATTTAATATGTAAATTAGTAATTATTTGGTTTTGGTCACGGGCGCGATGGCTTATTTCATGTGTAATTTCGCTGTTTCTCTACTGATTTCAATGATATTTTTTTTATTGAATAGGTAATAATGTTACCTTTTTTAAATGAGGGATGAGTGAGAGTATTATAAACGAAAGAGTAAACAAATATAATCAGAATACTCCGAACTACTAAGCTATCAGGAGTTACACGTGATATTGTGAGTCCACCATAAAAGATAGACATATGCTGTTGAACATTTTTTTTAGAAAATTTTATGAAGATTTTTTCCTCCATACATACATTTTATGTAACTTTAACCATTAAGGCTGCACACGCGACGGAAGTTTAAAAAATGGAGTAACTTGTCCCGTTTTTCCAAGATTTCCCAAAATTCCCCTTTACTACTCTGCTGGAAAGTATACAAAAACCTGTGCAGGAGTATGAAGAATAATTGTACCAAGTTTCGTTAAAATCCGTCGAGTAGTTTTTGTTTCCATAAGGAACATACAAACCGACAGACAGACAGACAGACAGACAGACAGACAGACAAAAATTTTACTGATTGCATTTTTGGCATCAGTATCGCTCCCTAATCATCACCTGATAGTTATTTTGAAAATATATTTCATGTACAGAATTGACCTCTCTACAGATTTATTATAAGTATAGAAGATATATATATATATATCTCGTATTTATTCATTATATATTAAAATACACACTTAATTTTTATAGTCTATAATAATTATGCAACAAAACCCGAGTGATGATGATACGAGTGATGTTTACCAATCCTTCTCTTCCTCTGACGACGACTTGGACAGTAGCGGCAGCTTTTACAGTGTTCCCTCACTAGCTGAAACGATACATGCCCATTTCTCTCCACTTCATACAAATTTTAATATTATTCATATTAACGCTCAAAGCATACCAGCTCACTTTCCCGATATGTTGTCTTCATTCAATAGTAACAGTATTCACGCAATTCTTGTTTCTGAATCTTGGCTCAAACCATGTCTTCCCTCAGCTTCATACTCTTTACCAGGTTTTCAGCTAATAAGAAACGATCGTGTAAACGGCCGTGGTGGCGGAGTTGCTATCTTTCTCCGGGCCCATATTCCATATTCAGTTATCAGCACCTCAACCCAACCCCCGCCATCAAATGCCGGTGAACACCTTTTCTTAGAATTAGTCTTAGGACACAATAAGGTTTTATTGGGTGTCTACTATAGTCCGTCACTTCAATTAAATTTTTTTCCTTCTTTTGAGAAGATCTTAGAAGATCTCACCCCCTCTTACGATCACTCAATTATTATGGGTGACTTCAATACCTGCCTCTTAAAAGGTGATTCGCGTTCTAAATCCCTAACTTCGATATTCCATGGCAGTAATTTTCATATATTACCCCTTAATGCCACTCATAACTTACCAAATTGCACGCCATCTCTTCTCGACCTTATAGCGGTCTCCTCCCCTAACCACGTGGCTCTGCATGGCCAAACTGCTGCAGATGCTTTTTCTCATCACGATCTAATATTCTTGTCCTATAAAGTCCGGCCCCCTAAAAATAAGTCTAAAATTCTTCTGCAGCGCAGTTTTGGTAGTATAGATCTGGATAAGCTGAGACATGATGCTTCTAATATTGACTGGATGACATGTACCACAGCGGCTACTATCGATGAACAAGTCAACACTTTTAATACAAAACTTACGGCACTGTTCGATATTCACGCTCCCGTTAAATCAGTTAAAATGAAGCATTTTCCGGCACCATGGCTCACAGACGAAATTAGGGATCTATTGATGAAAAAAGCACGAGCCAAGTCAAAGTTTAAGTCGCGACCATCAGATCTAAACAAGGAAAAGTATGTGTCGATTCGGAATCACTGCAATAAGGTGTGTAGGGATGGACAGCGAAACCACATCCACGAATCCGTTGAAAATGGCGATCCAGCTAAAGTCTGGAAGTTTCTTAGATCCTTAGGAGTTGGAAAATCTCGTCACGATTCTATCCCAAAAGATCTAGACATCACTTCGCTTAACAACCATTTCTCCACGACATCTACTTTTGATGGTGTTAAAAAAGCTGAAACATTACATTTTCTTTCTACACTACCAGCTCCGGATTATCCTCCCTTTAATTTTTGTCAATTCTCCGATTGTGATGAAGAATATTATGTCCATTACGTCAAACGCAGTAGGTGGTGATTGTATTAGTCGAAAAATGATATTGCCTATCCTAGACCTTATTCTTCCTGTTATTACTGAAATCCTTAATAATTCCATATCCTTAGAATCCTTCCCTATGGTATGGAAAGAAGCCCAGGTCACTCCTATTCCCAAAAAAGCTAATCCTAAGTCCTTCTCTGAATATCGTCCTATATCTATTCTGCCATTCCTCTCTAAAGTACTTGAACGACTGGTACATAAACAGTTAAGTGATTTTCTCACTAGGAATGATCTGCTTAACCCCTTCCAATCTGGTTTCCGCCCTTCCCATAGTACTGTAACGGCTTTGATCAAAATAACTGATGACATGCGTTTGGGAATGGATAAGGGACTGCTGACTGTTTTAGCACTGCTTGATTTTAGTAGCGCCTTTAATACGGTTGACTTCGAAATATTACTTGCTTTACTTCGTTCTCTTAACATATCTCCAACGGTAGTTGACTGGTTTCGTAGTTACCTACTGGGGCGTCGGCAGCGCATTCACCTCGAAGATGCCATGTCTCCGTGGATTGAGTTAAATGCCGGTGTTCCACAAGGTGGTGTGTTGTCTCCTCTCTTATTCGCTATATTTATTAACTCCATTTCTCATAAACTTACTTCTTCCTACCACCTTTATGCAGATGATCTTCAGATTTACACACAGGCTAATTTTGACCAAATAAATATGTCCATAAGCTTAATTAATAATGATTTAATGCAAATTTTGAAATGGAGTGAAGCATATGGATTGAAAGTTAATCCGAATAAAACGCAAATAATTATAGTTGGTAGCTCACGAATTGTTTCCAGGATTGACTATAAATCACTACCGCCTGTTTTATTTGATGGCACATCCATTCCTTTCAGCGCTGCTGTAAAAAACCTTGGTGTGATGATAGATAGCACCTTATCTTGGGTACCGCAACTGGAATTAGTAAGCCGGAGGCTGTTTGCGTCAGCAGGGTCCCTCAGGAGGCTACGTAACTTTCTCCCTACTGCTACCAAAACTGCGTTAGCCCAATCTCTTCTACTACCTATTCTTGATTATGCTGACACCTGCTATCTCGATCTAACTGAAGATCAACTGAACAAACTTGAGCGCTTACAAAACTTATGTATTAGATTTATTTTCGGACTGCGTAAATATGACCATATCTCTGCGTATCGCAATAAACTTCAGTGGCTTCCAATTCGTCTCCGCCGGAATGCACATACTCTGTCTCTCCTGTACTCTATCTTGTTTAATCCTGCCACCCCCTCCTACCTTAAAGAGCGTTTCCAATTCCTTCACTCTTCACATGACCTCAATCTGCGTTCTTACCACAATCTTTTGTTGAGTACCCCTTCCCATTCCACCAATTTTTACAGTTCCTCCTTTACCGTCCAGGCTGTACAACTATGGAACGGTCTTCCTGTAGAGGTGCGATTAGCCAAGTCTCTCCCTATTTTCAAGAAAATGGTAAAAAAACACTTCCTCTCCGAAACATTATAATATTATTTGTGTTGCATACAAAAGTTTATATATTCTATTATATATTATGTCGTAAAATGTATATATGTATTTTATTTAAAAATCTTTATATATATTGCATATGTATTGTATTGTATTGTACTATCTGTATCTGTAAGTGTATTAGAACTTAATAAATATTTAGTAATACTTAAAATAGATAGATAATAGTTTGATGAATAATTTTTAGTTTTTAAGCAAATCAGTTTAATTTATTGGACATCTACCGAACATGTTTTTAATCCAGCAAATCTTTCCATTAATGGGTTGTCTGGAAGAGATCGCTCTTAGTGATAAGACCGCCAGTTGTACTTTGGCTTTTATACCGATCTTATTTGTAATTGTTGTTTTTATTTTGTAATGTGCAATAAAGAGTTTTATTATTATGATTATTATTATAATTTCAGCATATTAATACGCCTTGCAATGTTAAAGCAAGTCCTTGGGTAAAATAGTTTGTTACAAAATAAAGGCATTTGGCCTTAAATCAATGGAGTGATTATATGGATATGATATGTAATGTAACATTCGATCGACTTAATGCAAGAGTAAAATTTAAATCGAATCGCTTGCCTTCCATATCATTCGATTCAGTTCAAGTTGTCATTCACAGAGTAGATACGTTAAGTGAATGAATACATTTAAAACAAGTCCGATAATAGGAACATAACTTCACCAATCATTCTTTTAGACTTCACTTCACTTCAATCAAAATATTGACTTTGTTTTTATTGCACTGCTGCAAATTGCAAGTGAAGTGATAAGACTACGGACTTGTCTAAAAACAAGTAGAGTTATAATGTTTTTGTGATTAAATTACTGTCAAATTTTGAGTTAGTAAAACATTAACATATACAAAATGATCCTACTTAGAGGTTATTGATTTAACTTTATTTGTATACAGTGCTTTAAAGTGTATTTAATGTAAATAAATCTTCACTGTTACCACAAATTTCTTGTTTTGAACAAAGAACAAAGAAAAACTTGCCATGTTTCGTCAATTAGAACGTGGAAGTTCACCTGTAGATTGGTGTGAATCTAATTATTCATTTTCGCCTTTAATAGCAGAGTTTGTTAATACGGTAAGAAACTTTTGATACTTATACAAGGTCTACTAATAACAATGTGAAAAACGCTCGAATTTATACGAGTAGATCAGGATTCGTGCATTATTTTCGTTTCATTGTGTTTTTAAGAGAAAGGTTGTAAAGTTAGAAAAACATTGCACTCCCAATTTAATAACACATATACGTCTAGGTTTATTAACAAATGAATACTAAAACTGCTGATCGTCAGTATGAGCGACTGGACTGCATTATGTTAATCAGAGAAATTACAATTCAGTTGTTAAATTGTAACATACTTTTTGTTCCCCAATTTAAGGTGAGCATTTAAAGTTGGGCCAAAATACTTACAGTATTTATGTATACTTGATTTTCTTTTGGCAATTAAGTTAAGCAAATATAGAAAACTAAACAGTAAGAAGTAGAAAACTAAACAGGCGTATTATGATTTATCTTACGAACTTTTTCCGACGATGCACTTAATGAAAAAAATGAGAAAGACTAACATACCAATACGTTATATTATGTAATATATATAATATGTTTTATTATTTCAGATAAGCAACGTGCTGTTCTTTGTTATACCACCGGTGCTGATTAATTTATTTCATGATTACTCGAAATTTTTCAATCCAGCCATTAACGTCTTATGGTCTTTGTACATTATAGTTGGCTTGAGTTCAGCTTATTTCCATGCAACATTAAGTCTAGCAGGTAAGTACAGGGGTACAATAGTAAATATATATTTATAACTAATAACCACATATTGCTTGCTTTATTATTTCTTATTTACTTACATTTGATGAAGCATATTTATTTCACTTACATGAAATTACAAACTTTTATGATTAAATTAATATTTAATTAAAATATCGAATTATGAAATAATTTTAATTTATCATTTTAATTTGTTATTCAGGTCAACTGCTAGACGAATTGACTATATTATGGGCAGCTGTATTAGCTATAGCTATGTTTTTTCCCAAGCGATATTTTCCTAGATCTATTGGAAAAAGCAGGTAAGTAATATTTTCTAAGAGTGCTTTAAAAATAGTAAAGTTTTAAATAAGAAATCTAAACTAAAAATATTAAGCCAAATATTCCAACTAAAACTACTGGCGCTGTTGGATAAAACATATTCAATACTAAAATAAAATTTCTAAGGAGACAGTTAAATACTCATATATGAATAGGTTCAATAATAAATTGTTAGTAAGTCAGTGTTACAGTCAGTGTTTAATTAAACCTCAGAAGAGGATAAAGTGACCACTGTATAATTATTGTAAAATGTAATTTCCTTATAATGAATAAATAAAAAAAATCAACGTTGATGATAATTGGCCAATAAGCCTTATTATGATAATCTTACTTAAAAGTTATTAGGCATAATAAACATTAAGCATAATGATTAGTGTTACTTATGAAATTCATCTGGCATAATATTCTTGCGATTACATAAAATTTTACTTACAATACCTATACTTTTACCAATATGTTCAATTGAGACGGGGTGGCCGTTAGGCCATCCGTAACCCGCTTACATTATTTACCCATGTAGGGTTTCCTATTAAGTAAAATTATTCATTAAAAATATGCGAAGTATGCTCTATGCCACAGTTCGTTATGCCAGTTAAATCAATGCCAAGCAGTTATGCTTAAATTATTAGTCCTGAAAACGTTATTTCTAATAAAGCTATGACGAAAGTTTTTATGCGAGTAAATATAGATCCTTTTGAATATAGAACTTTTTGTAGTTCTGTGTAGCATTCTGGCGATGCTCGTATGAATCTGGTCGAGATTGATCAAAGCGTAAGGTACTAAGGTATAGATGCTCCCTTGCTTAGTAGAGTGGCTATGTTCTTAGTGATCTATATCCATATGCATAAATAAAATAAGTCGTGTCTTTGTGTCATATTTATAAAGCCCCTTTTAACTAATGTTAATTTGTTGTATGTTCACAGTTCATTTGGTAAATAATATTTTTTCATGTCTGAACCGATTTGCCCATACATTTTTGGACCACGAATCCTCATAGATACATTACATTAGATATTACAAGATATGACATTGGATACTTCTCCTCAAAAGTTTTCACACGACTGGTTAACAACTTGTCGCCGAATCTAACTATTGGAGTTACTTAACATAATACTGTTTCTTTTTATTTCCAGGAAATTGTTTTCAATGTATTTATTCGTATTTTCTTTTGTATCAACTGGATTTTTGCTTATGTATCCTGCAGCCAACGCTTTTGCATTAATGACGATATTTCTACCAACACTTTTTACATTAAGTCTCCAACTAAGCAGGTAATAATATCACAACTATTATATAGCTAACGCATGAGAAAATACGACTAACCTCCTTTTATAAGAAAGTATAATATCTTATATAAATCCGTTTTTCGACCTCATTTTATTTGTTTCGAGTAGCGAAATGATGATTAAAGAAATAGTTTAAAATTATGCAGTGTAGTCCCTTGCGTTGTAGGCAACAAAATATCGATCCATAATTATTATTTAAGGTTGGGTGGCCAGTTAGTTAGCAGTCATGAGTTTGAATCGCGCTAAGATAATTATATATTACTTGGAATCTTTGATTATCAGTCTAGAATCCTAAGTATAAGGGTATTATATTTTAAATATGAAGCCTTGTTGGTTACCTTACCATTAGTTAAATTATCTTAGTAGTTTTTTTATTTCTTCATTTAAATTTTCGACCTTTGTTTCAGAGTTAAATGTGAACGCGTATATCGTTTGGGTATTCGCAGCTCTATTGTTTGTTTAGTCGCGGTATTTTGCTGGGTGATAGACCGCTTGTTTTGTGATGCCTGGAGGTCTATAAATTTCCCATACTTACATGGGATTTGGCATGTTTTGTCATTCTTGGGTAGTTATGGATGTGCCGTAGCGTTTGCCTACTTCTGCGTTTATGAAGAAACTCCAGAGCAAAAACCAGAACTTCGATATTGGCCAAAGAATAATTTCGAGTTAGGTATTCCATACGTGGTATTGAAACGTCCTTACAAAAAGGACACTAACCTGGATATTTGAATGTATAGTGACAGTAAATGAAAATATTATGTAAAACAAAGTTGAGATCATAATTGTAATTGTTGCTATTACCTAATATGACTGTTAATTTAATAAGATAACTTTTGAGGTATTGACTGTGATTTCTTGCTGTTGTGCAATATATTTTTATAGTTTATAGTAATCTACTCAAAACAAATTCATTAACATCACGTTATCTACGCACTATGTGATTGACTTAGAATTATATATTTTATTAATGATTAACCGCTTATGTCGTGATAGTATTAATTTATTGAACTGTGATTTAAAATCAGTATATTTATAGTTGCGAAAGGTGGTAGTTTGGTGTGTTTATGTTGATTTTTACCGTCATTCCATATCTAATAATAAATAAATCCTTACACCGAAAAATGTACTGTCTTTTATTAAGTTAATGCAATTACACATTTCAAATTGATTACGACATTTAATTTGTTTTCATTGGGGTTTTCATTTCACTGTGAATATGGAGAAGAAAACTCATTGTGATTTGTCATATTTTATTAAAGTATTCAATAAAATCGTTACATTTTTCAATTAAATATATTGAATATAAATACTTGGTCTCATGTTGGGAAACAAAAGAGACTGATTTCAATCAATGGTCCTAAAATCATTGTTATGTTTAGATTAATCGGAGTCTGATGATACGTGGTTGTTGCGGTTCTGGTGCAAGTTATTTGATGCAGTTTTATTTCTTGAATAAGTATTACCACCGCGGTAAACCACATGATTCTTCTCAGTTTCCAATATTTTTACCTCGTGTAATAAATGTGGCTTTTCCATAATATTTTGAAGCTGGTCCCATATAAATATAGCTAAATTCTCAGTTGTACTGACCTAAAAGAAAATATATGCAATTAAACTTTATAAAAAAAAACAATTGGTACATGACAAGTTTTTCAATAAAATTGAACTTACAACAGTTTTAAAGTAAGGTACATCTTGGTCCAAGTTTTTATGATCTAGAGGATCCATTATTGCTTGTTGCATATATTGCTTTAAGTCATGTACATTCATAACCATACCGGTATGAGGATCTACAGGTCCTTTAACTGTAATTAAAACTGTAGTACAAAAGTGTTAGTAAAATATATGAACTTCGTAAGGAAATATACGTGGCTAAGTTCTACGCAAGTCATGTGATAGTGTATAAGTACAAAGCGCATTTAAGGTCTGATCCCTAACACGTAAATGCAATATCCAAGCAAAACATAGATACTTTTAACACCAGGTTATACTCACGGCTATAAATCTCACAGAGGTGTAGCTAGAGCTTCGGAATTATACATTCCTCAGCCATTTATGGAAGTGAAATGTGAAAAGATTGTTTATATAGTATGTAAGAGTGTAAGGATGGTTGGTGATGATGGGCCTCCAGCCACTTAAACCCTTTTAGCTACTTTTAATCACGTTATGTTCAAAAGTATAAGTACCGGTTGATGTTGAGTTTGAGTTAAAACTATCCATTAAAAAGTGTCGTTAAAAACTGATTCTTACTCACCGACATAATTATGACCGTGTCCATTGGGATTATTACATTTACCAAATATTTTTTTATTTTCCTCATCACTAAGAAACGGGCTGAAATAAAAGATATAATTAGTGAACTAATGAACTCATGGTGATAAAAGTTCAAAGGCATGAGATATCTAATTACAGATTTCAACACTGTAACCTAAGACATTTAAATAAACCTACAGTTAATGTAATACAACACGGATATTTAAGGCATTAAATGAAATAGATACAAAATCGATTGCGGGTATTAGGTTTCTGTAAATACCTATTCTAAGTTTATTTCAATTAAGCATTTACTTAAACTTAAAACAAGAATTAAACATGTACCTGTGTAGCCGGTGACAAGAACTAAACGTTTCTCTTCTGGTTATTGAGACTATCGGTAATGAAGCCATATTTTCTTATATATTTAATTTTGAAATTTTGAAAGTTGAACAGGAAACTTGACGGACACGTATCACTCTTCAAAACTGAATGAAACATGAAATCAACAGATAAAAGTATTGTATGTTAAGTTAACCAGTGTTAAATTAACACTAGTCGGTACGACACCTAATTTAACGTGAGTTAAATGAGTGAATGATTTGCAGTCACAATAGGGATGGGCATAGATTCGAATTATTGTATAGTCAGAGAATAATGCCTCGAAGTGTCGGTTTAGAATAACACTATCCCATGTCTTTCCATGTCGTTCGAGCGAGGAGGCCATGGGTCTAGTGGCTACTGTTAATCCATCATTATCATCAACAATCAAATGATTCATCTATCTTCTTCTCCCACTAAAATTACAAAAATAAACGCCGCTTAAGGAATTCTTAATTCTGAACTCGAACCGAAGCTCTAGCGACCAGACTGTCCCCAGTGTGGGATATTAGGCTTGAGCCACGGATAGTCTCGTTTTTTAAAAAGTTACACTTTATAATCGTTGAATCGGATCCGAAGTACGTTGATACTGATGTATCGTTTGTTATGTTTCCTTTCTCTCTCTACTTACCTAAGTTATCTGTGGCTGTGGTAGAAAAACTGGCTGGCTGGACTTTGAACAATTTAGTTTTAGAGAAAGAAAAGTTCTTGTACGAGGTTTAAAAACTAGAAAATAATTCCTTATTTTTTTACAATGTTGTCACCATTCAGCAGGCAATTGTTTTTTTCTACGCATGTAAGTTAGCAAGTTTTAATAGTTCGATGTTTAAATGCTTTTGGAGATAACCAATTGAAATTTTGAATTTAGGCATATGTTATATTGTTTGTTTTAGCTACGACGTCTGCAAAGCACCCTCGTGATTGCAGAGCACAATAATGAGACCCTGTCTCCAGTTACCCAGAACACTCTTGCTGCCGCCAAAAAGATAGGTGGTGATGTGTCTGTGCTAGTAGTGGGAACCAAATGTGGACCAGTAAGTTGACAATCTCATGAACATGCTTGCTATCTAAGTGTACCATTCAGAGATAAGTATTTGTCTTTATCATTTGACCTTTGTCAATTGACCTTATCTATAAAAAAAATGTGTTGATATGTATTGCAAGTAAGGGTTGAGAAAAGCAAAAATGCCTATATTCAAGATGCACTATTTTAAATCTTTTTTATAACAAAAAATATTGAACTATTATCAAGGAGAGATTACAGTTAGTCTATCCTTCTGAACTAATTCTACTTATTATGCTAAACAACACTGCTTGTCCTGGAACACAAGCCTTTCATAATGACCTCTTTGTTGTAGTTACACAATATTTTTATCTGTCAAACTATTTTGTTCAGAAATAATTGAACACCAGCCTTTAGAGCAAGTACTCCCAAACAATAATTTGGTATGCAATTGTTTTTTGGTTTTTCTTAAGTATTTTTATTTGATAGTAAACACAAAAATAAGACTATTTTGAATATTTTTCATTTAAAATAACTAATTATAAATAAATTAATATTTGAAGATTGTTCAACCTTTACCCTTAATGATCTCATCAATCTACAAAATAATGTAGCAACAAGCAAATGAAGAGAGATTGAGAAAAATGTAAAACTAAATTGTAAATTTGTGTTTTTAGTAAATAAAAAAGTTTTTATTTATTTATGTTCTTGATTGCAAAACATTGCACAAATTTGTGATCTTAAATGATACTATTATGATTTTATATTAAATAAACCTATCATTTTCAATATTTTTATTAATAAACTGCAAAAATGAATGTCTTTGAAATAACATTAAAGGTCATACATGGTTTCAGTTTTTTTAATAAAGAAAAGGTCATCATGGCGTCTTTTGATTTAATTTCAAGAATAAACATATTTATGTCATGGTTTTGTAATCAGCATCACTTTTATAAAACTTACTCCCGATTTCTGAATTGAGTATACAAGCTGAGAACGACTTATGTATCGTTTTGTCTCATTCAGTTGTTAAGATTTCAATGCGACAAAACGATACTTAAGTTGTTCTCAGCTGGAATACTCAATTCAAAAACCGGGCATTGGCATACCAAATTATCAATAATCTCAGTACTGTACCATAAAAGTGAAACCAGACCATATTACCGAGGCTCAGCTGTCTGTCAAACTGCTCTAATCTTGTGAACCATGATTCTTATAGAGCTAATTTTCTCACAGATGATTCATTTCTTTCGCTGATGTTTTTAATTAACCCTAGAAAGATAATCATATTTTGATGTGCGGGAAAGATAATCTTACGCCTCTGGAGCGCACGATATAGTGACCCCCCTAGTGGTCGTAAATGATTTGCTTATTATAATTATTTCTTTTAATCGTAACGTCCATACTTTATTGAAGAAATAAAAGGCAAAAACATATATTTTTTTTTATTATTCTAGAAAAAATACTAAAAACTCTAAACCTCTTAGGAAATTAACAAAAAAAATCAGACTTCCTTTTAAGTACGCTTTAATTATTTTTAATCGTTTATAACAATCACAAAACTTTTGTTTTTTTTATAGGAACATAATTACTTATAAAAATAAAAGACTTTGGCACAATATTTACCACATTATATGCAGTAGGTGCAGATATCTTTTTTGTGCTCTCCACAGACACACTTCTTGCACTCCGCGCAAGTCATTTTTGACATCCTTTTTTTTGTCGAGGTGCATATGTCACAATATCGCCTTTTCTTGGGCACTGGTTCATTTTGGACATCCTCAGGAACTTCTTCAGTAGAAATTGGCAATGCACTCTGTATAGCGGTCCGGGCTGAACGTTTCAGGGTCGGTTTGCCCAATCGACTTCTCATCCAGGGTTCAGTGAGTTGACTAATCAACATTTTCATATATTGCCTACGGTTCAAGGGCTTCTCGTTCTTGACTGACTTATTATTATTATAAAAATATAAGTAAAAACAACATAAAGTTACAAAATAAACAATAAATCGTACATCACATAAAGTGTTAAAAGTTACACAAAAGATAATCTTGCGCTTCGCGAGCGCATCAGCCTCTGAAAACAGCGAAACTAAAGTACTTACCGACTCCGCACTTCCGTCCCGCTGTCCAACTCGGTGGCGTATGAGATTACAAGAAAGAATGGGTTCGGGCGCGCGACCGTTGAAAAAAGACGACGATATTTAGGTTTAGCGTGCGCCTCAGAGGCGCAGATTATCTTTCTAGGGTTAATAAATGTTTAGGAGACTCCCACACTAATTTTTTGCTTATTATTGATAATGACACGAGAAAGACTTATGAGATATCATCTATCTAATTACAATTTATGATTTAAAATTTATAATAATTGAAATAAATATTTATGGTGAGTTCATACACATTATTTTTGCTGGTTTTGGTAACAACGGTGAGGCACCTTTAGTGTGTGAGCCTATTACACTTGGATTATTTTGTTTTTTAATATATTGTATAATGTATAGAAATTTGTTAAGTAATAGGTGATATTGTTTTTAGTGGTGAGACTGCTAGTTGAACTTTTCAATTCTTAAAATATTTTAGCATATGTGTGTGTAAGGCTGCCAGTATATGTTTGAAATGACAGCTATCAATCCTCGGTGTAGTTTGGTTTGATAACATTAGTGCATAGCCTAGAGGACCTAAGTAAATAGAGCCGAAACCAAACATAGTTAAATACAAAAATTGCTGAGTAAATTACGCTAAAAACTAATTGTAAAAATATGTTGTCCCTACACCCTGATTGGTTGATTCAATGTTCTGACTATTATTGGTCATACATTTGCTTTGCTTAAGTCAGTGGAAATGCACTGAATCATTTATAGATAATGACATTCTTTGTTTCTTTTTATTTAGTTATGTTCTCTATAAAAAACTTGACCATTCATTTTTAGTGTTTTTTTTTAACAACTATGTTTCTCTATGCATAAGTGTGAAGTTAAAATCGAATCAAAATATTTAAATATACTTTATTGTTCTAAAATAGTTAACAAAAGCATTAAATTATATGATATAAATTTATTTTAAAAATGTATGTTTAGGCCAAGGTTAAGCTATGCCAACCTTTTTAATATGTGATAACTTTAGTGGGTGGTAAGGTATGAATTTTTTTTTCTTCAGGCTGCAGAAGCAGTGTCCAAAGCTAGTGGAGTATCCAAGGTTCTGGTGGCTGAAAATGATGCTTTTAAAGGATTCTTAGCAGAATCCCTGACCCCACTTATAGTAGCAACACAAAAGCAATTCAAATTTACTCATATCCTGGCACCAGCTACAGCTTTTGGCAAATCAGTGTTGCCTCGAGTGGCTGCCAAACTAGATGTCTCACCAATTACTGATATTGTTGGTGTTAAAGATGCTAACACATTCATCAGGACCATCTATGCAGGTAATTTACTAAGCCATACTGGCAAGTTTAAAAATATTTTGCTAGTTTACTTCCAGAGAAAAGAATCTGTACTATGAAATTATATGATAAAGTTTTGTTTATCATTAGTTTCCAATGGGGTAGACATAGACCCCATTTTGAATGATACTAACCTTTGGCTGTGTAGTGTCGGCTTAGAATAACACTACCCCATTTCTACCCGTGGGTTATCGTAAGAGGCGACTAAGGGTATAGGGGCTTTTAAAGTGATTTTTGGGCGATGTGGTTGGAGACCCCGTCACCAAAAACATTTATTATTACCATCTTTTCCCCAATCAACTTCCAAAAGTGGCTAAGGAATTTCTCACTCCAAAGTTCTTGCTACCCCGTTCAGGGATTTATAGCCGTGAGTATATGTATGTATGTATGTATGTACTAACCTAATTTGAATCTATCTTCTCAGACTTAGTTGTTAATAATATTTCTTGTTCATCAAGATCTTAAATAACTGGCACTGTAATTTCCAACCTCACCCCATCAACTCTGTATTACAGGAAATGCAATCTTAACCCTTGAAGCTAAAGACCCAATCAAGGTAATCACTGTGAGAGGAACCGCCTTTGCACCAGAACCCCTAGAAGGTGGATCAGCCACTGTAGAAAAAGCTCCAGAAGGTGATTACAAAACTGACTTGGTTGAGTTTGTGGGTCAAGAGCTGTCCAAGTCAGATAGACCTGAGTTGACAAGTGCTAAGAATATTGTATCTGGAGGTATGTTATTTTTCAATTATGTTTGTTATCTCATGTATAAGCTCCAAGTGAATTTTGACTTAGGTTAACTGATGTAGGTAGAATGTTTTATTTATTCACTTTCTTGTGATAAGGCAGAAGACATACACAATCACTTTTGACATATTTTTTTTGTGACTTAATTGGTGTAGAAAGTACCATTTTACTGCCAAAATTTTCTACTAGTATCTTACTTAGTGCCAAATCATTTTCTCTCTTATCCCTATAAAAACTTATTCTCCTAGTAAATGTCTGTTGGTATAAGCGCCTTAACCAGTTAGTTCTTTTTTCTGCTTAATAAGCTGAAAAAGTGGGAGAGCCAGAGCTTAAGAACTAAATATTTCTACTTTTTGGTATAATATGTCCCACAATGAAAGGACATACATACATACATACATATACTCACGGCTATAAATCCCTTGAAGGGGTAGCCAGACCTAGGGAATGAGACATTCCTCAGCCACCTTTGGAAGTTGCGTGGGGAAAAGATGGTGAAATAAAGGTTGTTGGTGATGGGTCTCCAACCGCATCGCCCAAAAATCCCTTAAAAGCCCCAATACCGTTAGTCGCCTCTTACGTACACCCACCGGAAGAAATGGGGTAGTGCTATTCTAAGCCGACACTACACAGCAAAGAAAGGAATAAAATAAAAATAAAAAAATATCTTTTCAGTCAGTGATTTAAACATAATATGCATGTAAAAAATCACACTGTCTTTAATCTACTCCAACTAATTAAATTTCCAGGCCGTGGTCTCAAATCGGGTGACAACTTCAAGCTATTGTACGCGCTAGCTGACAAACTGAATGCGGCAGTGGGAGCTTCCAGAGCCGCAGTGGATGCTGGCTTCGTGCCCAACGATTTGCAGATTGGACAAACTGGGAAGATTGTTGCTCCTGTGAGTATACAGTTACATACATATACGCATGGCTGTAAATCCCTAGAAGGGGTAGCCAGAGCTGAAGAATTGAAAATGCCTCAGCCACTTTTGGAAGTTGAGAGGAGAAAAAAGGAAAGATGGTAAAAATGGTTAAAATCCCTTAAAAGCCTCAATACCGTTAGTCGCCTCTTACATACACCCACCAGAAGAAATGGGGTAGTGCTATTCTAAGCCAACACTACACAGGATATTTTATTATCGAAATATAAATCCCAAAAAGAAGTAACCAGAGCTTCACAAAAAAAATCCTTAGATATGTTTGGAATTCTTGGAGAAAATGATTGTAATCTAAAGTATGTTTAATTGTGAAACGATAAACACCTTGACAACGCTAGCAAGAACTGATAGGTTAGTGCAATTCTAAATCACACTACTCACCTACCTGTTCCCACAAAAGAGCTTGAGTCAAGACTGGATAGAGTAACCTGCCTATAGTCCTATATACTGGCTTACTCCCACTTGGCAGACATTAATGACTACGGCCCCCTGATTACGTATCTTTTGCGACTGACGATTGTGTCGCAAGTTGCACGATTGTCGCTGTCAATGTCATAAATTTGTATGCGATTTGACACTTTTGACAGCGACAATATTGCAACTTGCTACACAATCGCGGTCGCTAAAGATACGTAATCAGCCTGCGGTTATGATAGCCACGGTTGAATTGCTTAATGCACTCTTGAAGCACAGAATGACAGCTCCGAACTACTATAGTCTACCCAACCATCTAAGATAGTTTCAGTTGTAGCAACAGAAAGAGCTGCCTGGGTATTGTGCATACTAGCTAACTGCTCCACATTGACGAAAGCCACGGGGCTCTTTCTCTTGAATTTTGATATTATTCAGCCAGCAATATTATGACTATACTGAAATACATTTTAAAAATTGTACATACATACATATACTCACGGCTATAAATCCCTAAAAGGGGTTGCCAGAGCTGAGAAATTATAAATTCCTCAGCTACTTTTGGAAGTTGAGTGGGGAAAAGATGGTAGAATAAAGGTTGTTGGTGATGGGTCTCCAACCGCATCGCCCAAAAATCCCTTAAAAAGCCCCAAGTCCGTTAGTCGCCTCTTACGTACACCCACCGGAAGAAATGGGGTAGTGCTATTCTAAGCCGACACTGCACAGCTAAAAAAAATTGTAATTGGCAGATTCTACTCTCCTGAAATATAAGGCAATTCCAGTACATTTGTTGACCTCTATTTCTTATATTGGGGCTAAGTTGATCTATGCAAATTCTCTGTTTCATAAAAATATTATGTTGTTTCAGGATCTATACATCGCAGTGGGTATCAGTGGAGCCATCCAGCATCTTGCGGGAATGAAAGACTCCAAAACTATTGTAGCTATCAATAAGGACCCTGAAGCACCTATTTTCCAGGTAAATACTAAATAATTAAACTTTATATGGAGACACATATGATATTCATGTAGAGATAGGCATATCCTCAATTATAAATGATTATGTGTAATGAATTGCATCTGCTAACTTAAAGTTATTTTTCTAAATATATGATACTACATACATACATATACTCACGGCTATAAATCCCTTAACGTGGTAGCTAGAGCTTTGGAATGAAAAATTTTTCAGACACTTTTGGAAGTTGATTGGGGGGAAGATGTTAATAATTAATGTTTTTAGTGACGGGTCTCCAACCACTTAAAAAGCCCGTATACCCTTAGTCGCCTCTTACTATCACCCACAATTAGAAATGGGGTAGTGTTATTCCAAACCGACACTACACGGTATATCATACTAGCGATTTATAAACTCCTAAAAACTGTACATGCATAGATAAAAACGTGTAAGTTGCGTTTCTTATACTCTGCACAACAAAAAAATTACACTCTCAAATTAAAGTAATATTTAAACTGCTTTTTACTAAATTACTATAAAATAGACGACATGATAGTCCAATGGGTAGAACACCCGCCCGAAAACAGAAGGGCGTGAGTTCTAATCCCGGGTCAGGCCTACACCAATTTGTCTTTTCTAAAGTCATATGTGTGGTTAATTTATCATGGTTGTTAACGGTGAGGGAAAACATCGTGAGGAAACCCACATAGCTAAGTTGTACTTAGTCATGTGACAGTGTATTCGTACAAAAACGGCGATAGGCCTGCCCCCTATCACGTGAGTACACTGTCCAAGCAAAACGTGGGTACTTTCTCTGGACACTAGATGTCGCTGCCACGTGAGTACAGAAGTATTGGTACCTCTGCCAACCCCTTCGGGGATAAACGGCGTGAACGTTTATGTTATGTTACTATAAAATTACTAAGCACAACTCAGCCATCGTGATTTCTTCACATATTGCCGTATATGACAACCTACTAAATTGAACTACACATTTAACTTTGTAACTCACAGAGGTATAGGCCCGGCCCGAGTTAGTATTAGAACCCAAGCATCTCTGCATTAGAGTCCGTGCTTTATATTACTGATCAATGACATGCATACATATACTCACGGCTTTAAATGCCTAGAAGGGGTGGCCAGAGCTAATGAATTAGAAATTCCTCAGCCACTTTTGGAAAGTTGCGTGGGGAAAAGATGATAAAATAAAGGTTGTTGGTGATGGGTCTCAAACCGCATCGCCCAATGTTCTCTTAAAAGCCCCAATACCGTAAGTCGCCTCTTACGTACACCCACCGGAAGAAATGGGGTAGTGCTATTCTAAGCCAACAGACACTACACAACTTATTAATGTTGTTTAATATTATTTCCAGGTGGCAGACCACGGTTTAGTTGCCGATTTGTTCAAAGCTGTCCCCGAACTTACCTCCAAGATATAAACAAAATGCACAACTCATTTTTGATCGATTTACAAAGATTCCGTATGGTTGTATTGTATAGTTGTTACAAGTTTTAAATCGAGAATATTCTATTATTATATTTTGTAATCATTGTACATAACAGTCATAATAAAAATATTTAAATTGAAATAGTATTTTTGTTTACATTCATTTACGTCGTAAAAAGGTAGTCAGAGTTCGAAGTAAAGTAATTTTGCCCGTCTGGTAAAATATATTTTATTTATTTTTGTATGCTTTCTGCTTCTAACTTTGAAAGGCCTGTGCGTTCAGTTTTTTATTTCAAGTTGCATTTGTTTTGTGCGAATTATTTTCCTGTGGTGATGATCTATGTAACGCATAATAAAATTGCAATGCGGACAGTCCCTTACAGTAAGGGATACTTACAGTATTGATAGTAACTACTATCAATACTGTAAGAATACTAGACTAGAAGAGCTGTAGCCAGAAGGTTACCTTTTCTATGTGTGACTGTCTGCAATTGATCAAATAAGGTTAGGGTGGAGCATAATCGCCAGAAACATTTTAACCGATTTATAATTTACCCAGCATTTTACAAAAAGATAACTTTCGATCTCAAACTGTTGCTGTCAACTGAAACGATTCGACTACTAGATCGAACCTTGTATGTGCGTAAAGTACAGTATATAAACGACAGTGCAATTGCACCAATTATATGGCTGACCCAAATGGTTTTGATCGCTGTCTTACTTAATTCTGCATGTGTTACTAAAGAAATTGATGTAGGTAATATCTACAACTTTTTGAGACTTAAATGCAACAAATAAATTATTGTGTTTGTGTATCGGTTTTCACGAGGAAAAGTTTTCAAAACACTTGAATAAACTGGAATCTACAGGATCGACAGCTAATGGGATAAAATAATTTTCTAAAGCTAGCCAGTATCCTAGTTTAACAGCAAAGTAGCCATATAGACCCGCGACGAAGAGGCAGATGGAGGAGTCAGGATGTCGGTAGTCTAGTGCTGTATGCAAACGTAAATTTTATTGAAATTAACTAATGTGATGAAAATTGTTTAGATTTTCCAATTCGTAGAAGATGGTAGAAATAACTACTTGCTATTCTGTAGCCTCGCTATGTCCAGGGCGGCGCGGCAGATCGTGTTAGTACCTTAGTGTGCTAATATAATTTGGTTTAATATTCTATATTGTGTACAATATTATTTTTTACTACTCAAACGGTCAAGTATCACTAAGGAACACAAATATGGAGAGAAGGTTTCCTGCTTTTTTCAAGTTTAAAGCAAGGAACTGCTTTTGAAACCAAGCCGTTTAGCAGTTTTAGAGTCAAAAAGTAGGTAATAATACGATAATGTAGATCTAGAAAATTGAGTAATAGACCGCTTTGAAAAAGCCTATTCTAACTTACCGCGGATAGCGGGTAAGGACACAATGGGCCTGTTAAGAGGTGCTAGTGAAATACAATTACCATCAAAATACTATCATCCCATAGAAAGATTAACCGTGAAGCCTAGTCGAGATCGATGAGCGATAAAGTTATGGACTCTGCGTTTAGAGATAGTCAGTTATTTATTAATCTCAGAAAACTTTCATTGAACAATATATAAAAGGCAAAACTGACTGTCTGACGCACAGCCGACACCACTATACCTTGAAACTTGAAATTTTGTCCAGGAATTCAAGGGATTTTTTGTCATACTAATTCTAAGGAGATTAAATAGTGGTGTGAAGTTTATATGTACCTTTTTAACTTTTGGTTTAGATATTTGAAAATTCATGTTGATATTTTCTATCACATTTTAAAATGATTTGTATAGGAGAAAGGAACAAAAATTCCCTTAAAGGGGTAAAATAAGTAGGTTAAGTATGGATAAAAAATTTCTTAATTCGGTATGCAAAGTTTTACTAAAGTGATGCTGATTACAAAACCATTTCGAGATATTATGGTTATAAACAATATTTTCTTGAAATTATATCAATTGAAGCTAAGATGACTGTTATTTTATCAAAAAGCTGTAACAGTGTTTGACATAGACAAGACATACGACTTTGCAGTTTATTAATAAAATATCGAAAATCATAGGTTTGTTTAGTATAATATCGTAATAATTTCATTTGACATCACAAATTCGTGATATGTTTTGCAATCAGCAACATTTTTATAAAACATTTCGCTTCATTTGCATGTCGCTACGTGATTTTATCGATCGATGACGTCATTAAGTACAAAAGTTGAACAATCTTAAAAAAATCATAACTTTACAGTTACTCATTCGAATAAAAATATTTAATAAACACCAAAAAAAACTTTGCATACCGAATTCAGTACCGAGAAACTTGAAATATGGTCAAAGGCTTCCTTTTATGACGTAAGTAAGCAAATAAAAAGGAAATTGATTAACTCAACCCCTATTGAGGTAGATTGGATTACGAAGTTTATTTAATTTAGTTGGGAGTTAGTATTTAATTTTTAATTGCTGTGCAGTGTCGGATTAGTATAACACTACCCCATTTCTTCTGGTGGGTGTACGTAAGAGGCGTCTAACGGTATTGGGGCTTTTAAGAGATTTTTGACCACCTTTATTCCACCATCTTTTCCCCACGCAACTTCCAAAAGTGAGGAATTTCTGATTCCCTAGCTCTGGCTGCCTCTTCAAGGGATTCATAGCCGTGAGTATATGTATGTATGTATGAAGTTTATAATTATAAAAAATGCCATGCATGTTTTCGATTACAATTTCAAATAAACAACGAGTTTGTAGGTAAAAGGATCAAAATACTTCCTTAAACGGGTAACATTTTTGACCGATTAGATGTTGGATAATGAGTACCAATCACCATCCGCGTAGCTAGCCTTAGCTCAGGGTGGAGCAGTAATATATAATGTGTAATTTCTTATAGATATGTTTTTAACCCACCACCGTGGCTACACCCATGCCAATGACGCCTGTAGGTAGTACAGTTAAGCTTTTGATGAAAGTAGGTAGGTTTACAACCAGTAGTATGCACATGGAATATTTATAATTCCAGGAATATTTTATGATAATCATAGATTTTTACAAACATACATAGTATTTAATTTAAATCTTTTTGTTCATGAAAATGAAAACCTCATGTGGGGATTATTACTAATAAATAAAGAATGAATAAAGGAAAGAAAAATTTCGACACAGGCCGGAATCGAAACCGCGACCTTCGTCTGATATATTATACGATACCCGAAGGTCGCGGGTTCGATTCCCGCCTGTGTCGAAATTTTTCTTTCCTTTGTTCATTCTTTATTTATTAATACATAATATTTGTTTAACTTATGATATTTGTATTATAAGTATGTCTTATGTCACGCAAACGAAGTTGCGCGTTAACTAGCAAAAAATAAATCATGTAGCATTATGTATTTATTTTGGCTAGGAAGTAATCTGAAATTGGGTTATAAATTAAGATGAACGGTAACTTGTAATTTGGAATTACAAAAACTTTTATTTCAAATCCATAAGTTTTCTTTTAATACATACATACATATACTCACGCCATTAATTCCCATTGGGGTAGGCAGAGACTATCGATCGCCACTTCGTACGATCCTGACAAACCTCTCTAGCTTCGTTTACATCCATCAATCTTTTCATACATGCTCTTTTATTCTTCAAACTTCGGGCGCCAGCCTTTTTGAGCACACTCTCAATTTGGTCCAAGTGTGTTCTCCGTGGTCGTCCTCTACTAACACTACCATCCACACTAGCTCTATAGATCCCTTTTACCAATTTTCTATCATCCATCCTCTCTATATGCCCAAACCATCTCAACATTCCTTTTTCTATCTTTCTTTTTCTTTTAAGGATGCCTTTAACAGCACAGTTCACTTCAATGCTACGATTGCGTCCTTGGCCGTTTTCGATAAATCTCCAATTATACTAAGCCCTATAAATACTTAAAAAAAACCAATACCCTAAGTCGCCTATTATGACGCCCATGGAAAGTATGGGTTATAACTAACGAAAAAATATTTTGTCGTTTCTAAATAGATAGTTATTAAGTAGCATACCTATAATAAATCGGCATATAAAAGATAAATTATACATCCAAGAACTACGAGTGGAGCAGTAGTTTTGACAAATTGGGATCAACCAGTGCCGGTGATGGGTGTACGAGAAGTGCCTCTCATATTCAGAAAGTTTTTTCTGCAATGATTGAATATATCTTTTTTACATCATTGCCTTTTAGTCCTGGCGGTGTGTATACATTTTCCCGAAGAAATGTAATGGATAGGTAATAGGTGCTTGTTTTCTAAATAAAACATTTTGTAAGTTCTGATGATGGTTTACTTTAAACTAATCATCAAAAAACTATTGCCAATTATATGTTGTGTATTTTTTAAGCCTTATATTTTTAATATACATACATTCATATACTCACGCCATTATTTCCTATTTGGGTAGGCAGAGACTATCGATCGCCATTTTAAAATAATAATACTTTTAAATATTCGGGTTTTCTTCTTTTATAGATTAAAATATATTTTTTGTAATTACATATATAGTATCAATAAAGTATACAAATTATAACTATTCACGTTATTTTAAATTTCAAATATTATAAATTATAATTATAAGCCACGATATTGAGTTTACCTTATAAAACTTGTTATTACACAAATGCTTTTAAAAACAAAGTTTAATTATTAATAAAGCTATATTAAGTAATGTTTCATTCAAAACAAAATCATATTCAATATAGAATGCTAGTTATTTTCCTAAACATTTCTAAATTCTGAATTACAATTCACAAGCAAATTCATCTAAATTTAGTATTTTCGCTACTCGCCACTAGATGGCGCTGATAATAGTACAGTTTAGCATAGCAACAAACAACTGTGCGCGATTCATATTAAATAATTTTCTATTCCAAACATATCCTACAATAAATAAATTACTGAGAATCACAGAAAACTAAGATAAACTTATAGTGAATCCATAATTCCAAAAAAGCCCGAGTATGATTCTTTACGTGGCAGCCGGTACCTTTACAAACTGGCCAGTGCACACGTGCAAATAAGGCCGACAGATAACTAGCAGCCTCCTCAATCATACCGTGTAATGATAGCGGCAAGTATGTTGTTAGAGCCGGCTCGGCGGTATCCTTGTTATCATATTTGCAACGAGAACCTGATACTTAAAAGGCGGGGCCTCCCATTGCCCCTCCTAAGCCCGAAGCAAACCACGCCCCACTCTCCCCATTGTAGAACGCAAGCTTGCTTTGTAAATGGTGGTGATTGATAGTAAGCCCTTTTATTTAGAGTAAGTTAATAAATTGATTTTGATACGAATTGTATTTGACTGATTACATTTGAGCGATTCTAATTCGGTTATGGATCGGGCATGAAATAGCGTAATGGGAACGTAACTGTAATGTTTAGACTAATTTAATTAATGGTTTTGTAAATAATTGATTCAATTCATATTTTATTATTGAAATACTCAATCCCCCTTTATGTGTGTACCACGATAACTGATTATGCAGCGCATCGAGTTTTTTTTTAAATAAACTCGCACCTCTCATTACATGCTAAAACTTTGCTAACTTATTGAATAATTATATAATTTCTTAAATTAATTGAATACAACAATTAACAAGCAAGATTAATTATTTCTTAAGTGAAAAAATATAATATAGTATTCAAAGTTTATGCAACACTTTATTATGATATGTGGTGACCGACGTTAAATATTTAAATATCCTAATATGAAATATAATAATATTACAAAAAGTATCTCAATTATTTAAGATGTTATTAATAAATTTTTCACAAATATCATTTACATTTACAAATTTACAAATTTCACACACATTTACAAATATCACAAATTTAAGATGTTATTAATAAATTTTTCACAAATGATTAAGAAGCTTATGAACCTCTATAATGATATACTCTACATTCCGTCTATGTTCGCGAATATTTTGTCAACCCAGACCCAGCAGGTGGTATTCAATAAGCGTATCACAAACGCATCACAACATGTAACAAGTATCGAAAATGATTAATCGGTTCAAATCCCCAAGATGTTTATTGGAGGGGATGTAAATGTTGGTAATTCAGCTATAATCGGCCGAATCATAACCAGGCCCCGTGACGGGCGGGTGCGCTAGTCACTTTTTGTTATTTATGTGGAACAGTCGGGAATGGTAATTAATATAGAGAAATGAACGATTTGAACACCGTTTACCTTCAGGCATTCTATTAATTGTGAATGCGAACACCTTTTAATGTTTTATATGAATGATTTCATGTTTTTTTATGAGAGTAATCGTGGGGGCTGAGTTATTGTTATTTGTGTGTTGCTGCATCTATTTTTACGGTGGATTGTTGATTTATGTTCAGTAAAGGATTGACATACAACTTTTTGTTTTCTTTATTCATATCATACAGCTTCAATCTAACAGTGCTATTCGAATTCTACACTACATATACATTTCATCTTTCTAAATGATTTTTGGGTAATGTGGTGCCCATCACCAACCATGTTATATTTTCATTTTTCTCCACGTAACTTCCAAAGTGGCTAAGGAATTTCTAATTCTGAAGCTCTGACTACGCCTTTTTGGTATTTGTAGCCGTGGATACATATTTGTATACTATTTTTCTGCCGTATTTTTTTAAAAAGGGCGTTATGCGATATCATTCCTGGATTTTATTTAGTGAACAAGCATTGCATGCGGATAAAGTTAGCTACATATTGTCATATTTACTTTACCATGGAACATTATGTAATAATATTGTGTAATTCAAAACTCCGGAACTGAAATTTTGTTACAGGGTATTATAATAAAAAAAAACACTACCTTATCTAAATTCGCATTCCCGGAAAAGTAAAAAAACCTTACACTTTCTTGTTTCCAACTCTGTTTGAGTATGTAAATTTGTGAATAAAAACTCATAATTATTTTCCTTATTTTGCCCTTGGTAGCTTAGTTAAACATACATACATACATATACTCAGCTTTGTAATGAAAATACCCTTAGCCACATTTGGAAATTGAGTGGGGAAAAGATAGTGACAATAAATAATTGTTAGTGACAGGTCTCCAACCGCATCGCCCAAAAATCACTTAAAAAGCCTTTATACCCGTAGTCGCCTCTTACGATCACCAACGGGTAGAAGTGGGGTAGTGTTATTCTAAGCCGACACTACACAGCTAGGTATCTTAGTTAAAAGACTACTTCAGTACTCACGTTTTGCTTGGACAGTGTACTCACGTGTTAGGGCGCAGGCTTATCGCCGTTTTATACGAATAAACTGTCACATAACTAAACAACATAGCTGTGTAGTGCCGGCTTAGAATAGCACTACCCCATTTCTTCCGGTGGGTGTACGTAAGAGGCGACTAACGGTATTGGGGCTTTTAATAGATTTTTGGGGGTTTTTACCTAAATAAATTAAACATGTGAGTTTCCTCACGATAATAAATTTGGTGTAGAAATCTTGATATTAAGTTTTAATATATTTTATGAGGGAAGTAGAGTTCATACAGTGAAATGAGATGACTCACTTGTGATATACAGTTTTGCGATTGAGTAAGAAATGGGATGACTCGTTAACGCAGTGGTGTACAAGATGAAGTTGTGTGAAAGATAGAAAAAGGAATGTTACGGTAATTTCTCTGCATAGAACGGATAGTTTAAAGTTAACAGGCAAAAGGGAGATATAAAGCCAATGTAGATTTGATGGTATTATTATTAGAGGAAAGGCACGTGATACGTTTAAAGACGGGATTGAAAATATTCTCACAAACGCGGTAGTCAGAACTAGTGGGAAGATTCAAAGAACAAGTATGATAAATATGACATGACTGAATTAATTCCTAGCAATTGGCTTACCTTACTAGACACATTCATTTTTATATCATCGAAATTCTTTGTTTAATCTTTCAGGTAAATTCATGGTAAATTGTTGAAGTTTTTGTCATCCTCTTTGTTCATTGAATGCGAACTTATCAAGTCACTGCAGATCACATGACCTTTTTTGTTATTAAAGTCTAAGCTATAAAGAGTTTAATGTAAGACGGTGCTGCACCTCCATTTAAACAGAAGTAAAAGAGATTTATTCACCTTTTTTATATTGCAATAACTAAACAAAGACCTTTTCTGTGTACATTTTAAAACAAATGAATGCTGCTTGCCAATATTCTGTATAAATGAGAAAACATAAAAAGCTCCTTCAAATATAAGTGTTTAAGCAAATGAAAGTAGTACGTCATGATGAGGCATTGCTCACCAGAAATGGCCTGTCAGCCACCCGGCTTTTAAGAGCGGGTGCTCAATGGCAACCTTTAAGTTACACAATGGGCACTTTGGGAGCCAAACTCATCCGGGCAAGAGAGATATGTCGCAAATATCGAACGACTTGCTCGGAGCGCGCTCACAGGATAATAAAGTATTGAAGAATGCTAGTTTACGTCACTGCTTCTACCAGATGAATCTACTCTGAGCTATTGTTTTTTTTATTGGTGTTTGAATATGATATGCTTTTGAGTATAATTTGATGTCTTTGTCATGAATGGCTTTGGCTAGAAGCTGCGTGTTATTTATGTTGAAGTGTTTTTTGTTTACCACTAGAGTATTTTGTTTTGATCTGCAATTATTTTAAAATCATGCTTTGTTATCCTTCAAATGCTTAGTTAGAGAGAATACAATCACGGAATGATAATTTATTGGATGTAAAATAATTCATAAATTTAAAAAGTCTTAGTTTTTTTTATATTTTTGCGTAGTGTTTTCATATACATACATATAAATACTCGCAGCTATAAATCCCTGGAAGGGGTAGCCAGAGCTTCAGAATAAGAAATTCCTCAGCTACTTTTGGAAGTTGAGTGGGAAAATTATGTAAAATAAAGATTGCTGATGACGGGTCCCCAACCACATGGACCAAAAATCAATTAAAATGTGCCAATACCCTTAGTCGACTCTTACCAACACCCACAGGAAGAAATGGTATAGTGCTGTTCTAAGCCAATAGTACACAGTACTTTCACGATATAAGTCCACAAATTGCCCAATTACATATCCCTTAAAATTTATTTATACGACAATTTATAAATATAAATCACTATAGATTTATTCGTTTTTATTTTTAAAAACAGCAGCAAACTTTCACACTTTTAACGGTTAAATCGGCAGTGTTGTTATTTTTCACAAATATATTTCTTTATTTCTACCGAATCGACCCCAACCTTTCCACGTAGCTAAGCCGGCAACGGATGATGAAAAGCGGATATATTTTTTGTGTTTAAAATCGAATTTCACAAATAATTCTTTCACCATGGTCCGGTGGAACGTGAGCAAGGAGGCGACTCCACCAAATCGGTTCTCACGGACGAGCTGGCTGCTAAGAAAAAAACTATATCTTTTCTGTCGGAAGATACGCAAGAGCGCTACTTACTGACTATGCGTTCCACCGCTGCTTAGATGTACTGGCAAGTACAGAAGTTGTTGAGATGATCGGAGTTGGGGCTTCGTTGTGTCTTCTAGTTAATTAATAGTATATTGTTATGAGAGCAGTTGTTCGAGACCGAGGATTAAAAAAGATTTAAATGTTGATCCAAGAGAAACGAATGTAATTTTACAGAATTTCGGACATACAAAACTTATACTTAAATTAAGTGACATGTACAATTTATCATACATTTTTTATTATCTCAGCATCTTAGAAAGTCTACAAAATACAATAAGTACTATTTCATTTTTTTAGGCTCATAAGGTTGGCTAGGATGTTACAAAGTGACGATTGGTAGTCTTTGCCTATCCCAATGGAAAGTAACGGTGTGAGTATGTGTATCTATGTGACAGAACTACACTTCTTTAAATCACTTATTCTATTGTCCGTAGTGAGAAGAACATGCACAAAAATACTTACCTATATGCAAGTGAGCGAAACACGAA
This sequence comes from Bedellia somnulentella, assembly GCA_963576735.1. Lineage (NCBI taxonomy): Eukaryota > Metazoa > Arthropoda > Insecta > Lepidoptera > Bedelliidae > Bedellia > Bedellia somnulentella. The sequence continues at coordinate 14,083,346 of OY755174.1, read as the reverse complement.
AATTTTGCCGTAAACTGCAACATATGTAACAACCTAGGCTGAAATATATTACGCACTACTCTCATTCCCTACATCATTGACTAGCATCTTAAAAACCACCACAAAGCTTGTTGTCCCCGACAGTCTCATACCGGTGGTCGCCGCACAGTCCGTGCGTGACAGATCCACTCAGCAGCGTATTCACGCCAAGTCAAATGTTTAATTTGCTCTATAAATCACGTCATTAAAAACGTTTCAAGGGTGTCATCGTTGCTCTCATCTCATTGGGGACGTGACAAGCCATAGATACTGGTTGCTTCCACTCAACTACTAAATTGAAATTATACGCTAATGATTTGAATTTGTTAGTGGAGCTACTGTTTTTGTGGTGACGGCGCAATGGAGTAAGAATTGGCTTGAATGATTCAATTGATGGTTTATTTTTAGAGTTGGTTCTGAGTTACTTAAAGCGGACTGTTAAGAAATTCATATATATTTGTTACTAATTTATAACATAAGCTTAATTCGATAATTATACTAAAACTGCTTACTCAATAATGATTATGAAATAGCATTGTTATCAACGTTCTTGAAGTGGACTAGCTAAAAACTTTAACTCAAATGAAACAATGACGACATATATCCTAAAGGTAAAAATACTTCAGAACGTCACGTAACATTAATACAGCCTGGTATTAAGAGTACCTACGTTTTACTTGGACACTGAACAGTGTAACTCACTTGTTAAAGGGCAGGCCTATCGCCGTTTTTCTATGAATACACTGTCACATGACTAAGTACAACTTATCCATTGCGGTTTGTCATGAAATTATCCTTGCCGATATCATGCATAATAATTAGCTAGTTATGTGACTTTAGAACAGACTGTTCGTGTACGTCCAACTCAGAACTCAAACCGATGCCATCAGTGGCTAAGTAGCTAGTAGAATAGAATTATTAAAAACATATCATCACAAGGTATCAATTCACCTGAAATGAAAATAACTTTAGTAGATTAGCGGCAAACAGACTGGAAAGAAAAAGGTTCAAATAACTTCAAATTCTGGATCGGGTTCAAGTTAGAGATGGAACGAAACTTCAACCACTATTCGGTATTCGTCCTATATTTACTTTGCTGTGTAGTGTCGGCTTAGAATAGCACTACCCCAATTCTTCCGGCGGGTGTACGTAAGAGGCGACTAAAGTTGGTATTGGGGCTTTAAAGGGATTTTTGGGCGATGCGGTTGGAGACCCATCACCAACAACCTTTATTTTACCATCTTTTCCCCACTTAACTTTCCAAAAGTGGCTGAGGAATTTCTGATTCCTTAGCTCTGGCTACCCCATCTAGGAGTTTATATTTATATCTTGGAAGTTAAGATGATTAAGATGATAAAATAAAGGATAGGATGTGTTTTGAAGGATCTCCAGCCACATCACCCAACAATTACTTAGAAAACTCAAATACCCTAAGTTGCCTCTAATGACACCCGCGTATATGAATTGATTAGTGCTATTATAAGCCGAAACTATACAAACAATAAATGAGACTATGAATTATCACTTTTTTACAATCGTGGCAAACTTAAGGAATGAAATGAATTGACAATGAATAACCGTTATCGTTATACTAGAAAGATTTCCGTCTGTGTTGTGTCGGCACTACCCCATTTCTTCCGGGGGGTGTACGTAAGAGGCGACTAACGGTTTTGGGACTTTTGAGGGATTTTTGGGCGATGCATCACCAACAACCTTTATTCTACCATCTTTTCCCCAGTCAACTTCCAAAAGTGGCTGAGGAATTTCTAATTTCTAAAGCTCTGGCTACCCCTTTTAGGGATTTATAGCCGTGAGTATATGTATGTATTTCCGTGATGCTATTAAAGTCTAATTTTCATCTGTCACAATTATAAACTTGCGAATACATTTTCTAGTATTGTTTTAAAATCTAAGTGAGAAAGTGTCGCATCGGAAGTTTTTATAAGCGTTTCTCAACTGACTGACAGTTCATGATTTTTGCGTAGTTAAGAGTTGATTGAGTAAACAATGAAGTATTAAAAAAACTGTTACGAAAGTAAAGTTCCTTCAACGTTAGGTCTTAAAAAAAAACTAATTCCACGCAAAAGTGGTAAAATTAATAAGTCGAGTCCCAGTTTAAAATAAATGCGTAAACAATGTTGAAAATTTGGAGTGGGTACAACTGGCTATTCGACATGACTTTCGTCTTGTCCATGTTAATTTTAAGACCCACTCTCTCAGATACACTACTGAGGTCATTCAGCATTTTACTCAAATCCTCCGTGGTTTCAGCCAAAACTACAATATCATCAGTGAGTCGAAGATGCGTCATGTACTCGCCGTTGATGTTGATGCCGAGTCCTTTCCAGTCCAGAAGCTTAAAGTTATCTTCCAATGCAGCAGTGAACAGTTTCGGAGAAATCACATCTCCCTGTCTCACTCCTCGCTGCAATTGGATAGGATTAGTGTTCTGGTCCTGGAGTCGGACCGACATAGTAGCGTTTTCATACAAACACTTTAACACCTCGATATATCTGTAGTCATTATGGCTCCTTCGCAAAGTATATATATACTTGAATCTAATCAAATATGTATATTTATTTGATAAGATTTACATACTAAAATATTAAAATTGAGAGAAAGATGCAGATACTTGGCTAGAATATAACTTTGGTGCATATGTATATTGTTGGCTCAGAATCGTGCTAGCCCTTTCTTTCCTCGACTATCGTACTAAGGAGACTAAGGTTAAGTTGATTTTTGAATGATTGTTGGCGATTTATTACCAACTAGTCTGGTCTGGTCTGCCCCGGCTTCGTACGATGGTATTAAATATTTTTACTGCTTACACCCTACGGTATTTAGCGTGATTATATATCCTATGTCCTTTTCCTGGTTCTCAGCTACCTCCCAATCAATTTTCAGCTTAATCGGTTCAGTTGTTCGTGAGTTATAAAAAGTGTAACTAACACGACCTTCATTTATATATATAGATTAATAAAAACCCATCACCAACTTTGTTTTACTCACCATAGCCTTTACTTTACTAACTTTTGCCCACTTAACCTCCAAATTAGAAAACAAAGTTTTTAGGATTTATTAATATACTAGCTTTTGCCCGCGGCTACGTCCGCGTGGACTACATTTTTAGCATCCGGTTTATATCCAAAATACCAAAACACTATCTTAACTTCTGTTTTTTTTATATTTATATTTCCGCGGTCAATGTAAAGGATGTAAAGAACATTGAGGATTTTTAAGTGATTTTTGGGCGATGCAGTTGGAGACCCATTTGACTACCTTTTCCCCATTCAACTTCCAAAAGTGGATAAAGAATTACTATCTCTGAAGCTATGGCTACCCTTTTCTGGGATTTATAGCCGTTAGTATATACTCATAAATGATTGATAGATGAATTTCATATATTCTTTTTTGTTGTGGTTATAACAGTCAATCGCATCAAGTTTCAAATTTCTAGATACGGAGAATTCGAAATTCTCTTTACTAATATATATGTTCTTGATATTTCATAAGAATCAAACCATTTTGTACCAAGTTTCTAAGTCACATCCAATGTCTAATTCCTCGGCTCTGGCTGCCCCTTTTAAAGGGATTTATAGCCACGGCCACGAGTTTATGTATGTATGTTTCTAAATTCAATAATGATAATATCTTTAGTAAGTATAGATAGCAGTATGGCGCTGCGGTGGCGGCCCGGTGCTGCCCCCTACACTGACCGTTGGTGATTGTTTGAGAGTTTGTAGCCATTCAGTCATAGACGTCAATTCTAAAATAAATTGCAATATGATAAACCATAGAATATGATATTTTTAACATTCCATCCGACAAGCTTTGAACTGTCACAAAAGTTTGGTCTGAGCTGAACTACTTATAACAAAGAAAAAAATAAATCAGACCGCGATGTAGAAAGCAACTACTCGCGCCATCTATTTAATATCAATACAATATTTGCATTAGTAAGAATTTGGTTTGGAATTTTTCTATTCACTCCGCTTTGCTAAACTTAGCGTGTCTATTCACCCCGTCGCGCTAAAAGATTATGGTTTTATGCTCCTGTGGAAACCCCTGCGAAATCAGGGATAAATGATACTCGTATCCTATATGTTAGGCAGGTGTATAAGCTACATTCATGCCAAATTGGATCAATATCCTTTTGTAAGAATTAACGTGATGACCGGACATACAGACAGACAGACAGTTATTTTCTTCAAAATTTGGCTTCAGTATCGAAAATAAAACATATTCCACCGGTTTTTATTTTTTTTCTTCAATTTACAGTTTTGACCTCGGTACAGTCTTATTATAACATAACATCACATAAACGTTCACGCCGAATATCCCCGAAGGGGTTGGCAGAGGTACTAATACTTCTGAACATCACATGACTTTGTCACCTTTATTATAGTATAGATAAAATAGTAGTTATATTCTGTAAACAAATTAGGTCATGTTATTGAACAATACACTACAACCATTCAAGGCCACAATATCAAAAAACCGGCCAAGTGCGAGTCGGATCGCGCACTAAGGGTTCCGTACTATCATATATATAGAAAATCCCGTTTGTGTGAAAATCATGGGAGCCAAATTAGGTAAGTAATTTGATTTATGACGTTTAAAAATAGAACTACGGGCTAGATCTCATTCAAACCAATTTTCGTTAGTAGTTTGTATAGTAATACACATCATATATTTTTTTCAGTATTATCATGCCCATATTTTAGAAGTTACGGGGGGGGGACACACATTTTAGCACTTTGAAAAAGTCTCTCGCGCAAACTATTCAGTTTTGAAAAAAATGATATAAGAAACCTCAACATCATTTTCAAATACCTTTTGATAGATACCCCACACGTATAGGTTTGATGAAAAAAAAAATTTTGAGTTTCAGTTCTATGTATGGGGAACCCTAAAAATTTTGGTTTTTTTTTCAGATTTTATTTTAAAATCTTAATGCGGTTTACAGAATACATCTACGCACCAATTTCCAATAATGTAGTTCTTATAGTTTCGGAATAAACTGGCTGTGACATACGGACGGACGAACGGACGGACGGACAGACAGACAGACATGACGAATCTATAAGGGTCCCGTTTTTGCCATTTGGCTACGGAACCCTAAAAAGAGGAGCTGGGGCTTCGGAACCAACACTGGCTTCACCACATTTTGACATAGGACAACAACAAGCCGTGTAGTTCCGGCTTAGAATGTCGCTACCCCTTTCTACCCACGGGTGTCGTAAGAGGCGACTATGGGTATTGGGGCTTTTTATTGGATTTTTGGGCGATGCGGTTGGAGACCCATCACCAAAAACCTTTATTTTTACCATCTTTTCCCCACTCAACTTCCAAAAGTGGCTGAGGAATTTATAATTCCTTAGCTCTGGCTACCTCTTCTAGGGAAATATAGCCGTGAGTATATGTATGTATGTATGTACAACAACAACAGAGGTTTCACAAAGCTTCACATTTTCAATCAATACACGACTCATCGATATAAGATGGTGGAGATAGTAAATTGAAAATTAAAGCGTAAGTCAGTTTTCTAAACTGATATTAAGTGATGATGATGTCCTCCACGACGTATCCGTCGACGGCGACATCCTGTCAGTTCCTGGCGTGTGCTCGGAGGTGACTTGCGAAGCCGAATTTCGTCTTAAACGTGCGGCTGCATATGCTGCACTCCAACTGACCGCTTGCGTTTGTAGTGTAGTTGTAGGAGACCTTGGGGCGTGTCTTTCGAGCGAGGCGTTTGGCGTCAAGTTCCTCAAGACGGTTACATTCAAACATGTCCGCTCCTTTTTTGACTGCGTTACGCCACTCTGGCCTCATCAAGGCATCTTTCTCCCACGTGTCATGAGACATGGCGCAGGATGTCAGATGTCGCTTCAGAACATCCTTGTATCGCAGATACTGCCCACCAGGCCTTCGTTTTCCACAGGAAAGTTCTGCGTAGAAAACAGATTTAGGCAATCGTGAGGCGTCCATACGTACAAGGTGCCCACACCATCTTAATTGCCCTTTCACCAGGAGACATTCCATGCCAGAGATATTTGCACGACGTAGAACTTCGGAATTTGGGACACGATCCTGCCATTTTATCCGCAATATAGCACGAAGACATTTTAAGTGAAAGGTGTCCAGCCGTTTTATATCAGCTTTATATAGACACCACGACTCCGAAGCATACAGTAGAAGTGGAAGTATTATAGCTTTGTATACGGATAGCTTTGTTTGTAGATGGAGGTCGTGGGATTTCCAAACTCTCTGGTTGAGCCTACCAAAGGCCGCAGCAGCACTAGCGATCCTCGCAGCTATCTCGGACTCAAGGCGGTTATCGTCACGTATTAGCGTTCCGAGGTAACGGAACTTTCGTACCTCTGCCAACGGCTTTCCACCCAGGCAAACAGCGGTGTCAGGCGCAGCTGTTCCTCTTGCGGGCTGCTTTAGGACTTCAGTTTTTGACACGCTGATTACCAGGCCAAATTTGCGACATGATTCGTCGAGATTGTCCACATATTGCTGCAGAGCGTCGATACTGTCAGCCATAAGGCAAACATCATCGGCATATAAGACTTCGAGCGCAGTCATTTTCTGAGTCTTGCGCTTAGATCTGAAGCGACTTAAGTCAAAAACACTCTTATCGGACCTGACATTGATTTCAATCTGTCCGCTGCAGTTCTTCAAAGCATCTGTCATGACAACAGCGAAGTAGAGGGCAAAGAGCGTTGGAGCCATGACGCAACCCTGCTTAACACCGCTTGTAACCGGGAACTGTTCCGTAAACTGAGTTTCATGTCGAACCCGTGCCATCATCCCTTCGTGGAATTGTCGCACCAGGTTAGCAAACTTCTCGGGACATCCGGTCTTCTTCAGTATCGTCCACAGGGCAGTTCTTGGAACTCTATCGAACGCTTTCTCAAGATCCACAAAACACATATAGAGATCACGGTGTTGTTCAAGGCTTTTTTCTTGTAACTGCTTGACCACAAAGATGGCATCAACCGTGCCTCGTTTGGGACGAAAACCACACTGACTCTCCGGAAGAATGCGCTCAGCCAATACACTGAGACGCCTATTTATTATATGAGATAATATCTTGCCAGCCGCAGAGAGAAGTGATATGCCTCTATAAGAGCCGCATTCTGATAGGTCCCCTTTTCCCTTGTACAGCTTGCAGATGGAGGCATCCTTCCAGTCTTGAGGTATGATTTCCAGTTCCCATATGCTACGTACCAGCTCAAACAGTCTGTTTTTGATGTGGGGTCCCCCGTATTTAAACACTTCTGAAGGCAGACTATCTGAGCCAGGAGACTTGCCATTCTTCAGCCGGTGGATGGCTTCGTCGAACTCGCTGAAAGACGGCGGGTCATCGAGTTCTGACGCTATGGGCAGGTCCTCTAGCGTGTCTATGTATGACAGATCAGCTCCCTGTGTACCGGGATTCAGAACATCTTTAAAATGCTCTGCCCAACGGAGAAGCACTTCAGTGGGATCTGTCAGCCGCGCGGATTTGTCTTTTGAGAGAACTGGGGCGGTTTTCCTGCTTCTGGGTCCAAAGACACTTTTAAGACCCTCGAAGAATTTCCCCGTCTGATTACTGTCAGCAAGAATTTGCAGCTCCTCTGATTTATTTTTCCACCACCAGTTCTTCAATTCGCGTATTTTTGCTTTGAGTTCCTGCTGTATGGCTCTGCGATGTCCAGTACTGGACGGATTTCGCAAGGCGCGTCTTGAATCTTCAACCAGTTTCCGTATTTGTGCGTCGGAGTCATCGAACCAGTCTTGATTTTTCTTCTCCGGCTTTCCTACTACTCGCTGAGAGATTTCATAAAGGGTTTTAGCATAAAGTCGCCATCCTTCATCAATAGACGCTCCTTCCTCCGTACTAGAGTACACATCACCAAATTCAGCGTCAAGTTTGCGCCGCGTTTCTGCGTTGTGGACGAGTTTGGTAAATGCTAATCTCGCCGGGATCTTATGCTGGTTTCTGCGTGGAGGCTTGATGTTTAGCCTCATCTTTGATCTTATTAGACGGTGATCTGTCCACCCTTCTGCTCCTCGCATGGCTCTTGTTATAAGAACATCTTTCAGGTCCTCTCTTCGAACTATGATGTAGTCTAGAAGATGCCAATGTTTGGAGCGCGGATGCATCCAGGACGTCTTGTATTTTTCGGGCAGCCGGAAAAAAGTGTTTGTGATACTTAGGTTAAGTTCAGCACACAAGGTTAGCAGCGTGGTTCCATTGGCGTTACACTTCCCAATGCCGTGCCGCCCTAACACATCTTTCCAGGCATCATGATCCGTACCAACACGCGCATTGAAGTCACCAAGCACAATAAGCTTATCACCGGACGGTATAGCGTGCAGTATTTTGCGCAGGTCTTCATAAAATTGTTCCTTGTCGTCATCAGGTGAAGTTAGAGTAGGGGCGTATACACTCACTATATGCAGGTACTTTCGATGAGCCAAGTGAAGACGCAATGTCATGAGCCTATCATTGATTCCTTTTGGAGGCTGCAACATTAATCTTGCTAGAGCGTTCTTCACAGCAAATCCCACGCCACTAGCGGCCTTTTCGGTTGCGGGCTTCCCTATCCAGTAGTAAGTGTAGCCACCTAATGGCTCACAGAGCTCCCCACTGTCCAACAGGTGCGTCTCGCTGATTGCAGCTATGTGGATGTTATAGCGCGCCAGTTCGCGAGCTATGAGCGCAGTTTTCCTTTCGGGACACAAGTTTTGGTCACTATCCAAGAGGGTCCTCACATTCCAGGCAGCTATATTAAGATTAACATTAGTTTTATTTTTCTTCTGTGACTTCTGACCGCGATTAGTTGGTGCACAGATGACCGCGGTTTGCCATCTAGGTGAGGTTTGAGACAGACTATGTTTAGGCCACCTTTTCTAGACCCCTCCCCGGATTGGGGAAAGCAGAGCGATCCTAAATAGGGCTGCTTTGTCATCAGGCGTGCTGCCGAACCTGTCTTCCCGCCTCAGTCGAATCCAGGAGCGACCACTCTCGCCTGACCGCCTGCGTGCAGAGAATCAGCTAAGAACCGAACAACCAGTTCGAATTCTCACCACCAACGCTCCATCGCCGCAGGGCTTGCACTCTCAGTGTCCAGTTACTGCCGGGTGTCATCAGCGCGTGAGTTTATTATAGTGGGTGAACATGTGCGCAGGTGCAAACCCACTCCCTCGTCTGCCACTCCCAGGCGTCAACGGATTGGAAGACCAATACGGCTGACAGGGAATGAAAGATGCAGTAAATAGCCGCAAATCACTAAGTGGATCCTGACATGCGCCTTTTGAGGCATTTTACGATGCCTTGCTGTACCGCCACAGTTGCCGGGACATTTGCCATATCTGGCGGTGCCCGTCTTCTATATCGGTGCAGTCTTTGCGTACCGTGCGAGGGATCGCTCGCAATAAAACCCCCCTAATGCCTCCTCCGCCTGATCAGCCGTACCAATGGATTCCACTTCCGCCTTCTCAGCCGTTGAGGTCTTCACCCGAAACCCTGGGCATGGGCTCCACGATATACCCCGCAGAACTGGGTCCCTGCCGAACTTTGCCACCGACTCACTCCGGCCTACTGGAGAGAGGAGTGCCCACTCCCGCGACGTGGACGCGCCGGACTGGAATTACCCCGGTGGGTAATAGAGAAGACGACTCTATTTCCCCCGGGGCCGGGTTAATGGTCTTGTGTGTTTCCAAGACCAAGAGCTGATATTAAGTAAGTAGTTAACAATCGGCTATCATCAAATACCAGCTTTTTGCTTGAAATCTTTCATACAACAACTGTGTCGTGACTCAACAGAAACTGTAAAGAAAACTCCGCTCTAAATTAAATTAGATTAAATTCCTGAGTGATTGTGTTTCTTTATGGAAACCAAACTTTATGTGGGTAGCGGATGGATGAAAGTAAAGGGGCTAACTATATATATAGAGCCATATAATTGGTATTTTATTAATTTAGGGCAGCCGCGTGAGTAATTTTATGATTAGACAAAAACTTTTCACAAAAGGCACGAGTCCGAATTGTAAGAAATAAAAGAGCATGGATGAGGTAATTGATGATAGATGTAAGAGAGGTTTGCTGAAATTGTACAAGAGTTTGATAAATGGCCGTTTCCTAGTCCTACCCTAATGGAACAGGATGGCATGTGAATAAGTAAGCAGGTTGATTACACTTTGATAAACAATCTTATACTCATATAACAAAGCCGTTATTGCCGTCTAGGACAGGTCGAACCTATACTATAAAGAGATTCAAAATTGCAAAAGGACACACTGTGTCTGGAAACTCATAAGCAAACATAGTGGAATTTTAGGATTTGTTTTTTTGTGGTTTCCAATCAAATTGCCGTACATTCGCCTTAAATCTTAAGGAGCCCTTAGTCTTTTAGTCGCCTCGTAAGAGATCAACAGACGAGATGAAGGTAGTGTCGTAGTGCTATTCCGAACCAATTAATATACAGACACACACCGTGAACGCAAATATTTACATAATAATATTCAAGTGGTCAAGTTGTTTTTCTTTTGTAACATCTTTACAAAAGGCATAACACATTTTCACACAATAAAGAATGAATATTAATATCTAGTCTTTAATGAATACAACAACTTCAACGGTAATTACTCAGCTTATTCATACGAGATGAAAAATTTCCGACTTATATCCCAAGCAACAATTACAAGCCGTGCCGCTTCGGTAAGTAAACTAAACAAATTTGGGCCTACCAGTCTTCTGTATCAATATTTAGACTCGATTTCTATTCATACAAAAGAGGATTTAATACGACGATATAAAACGAATTAAACATGATAATTCCAACACATAAAACATTTCATTACAGGTAAAGCGGGCGGGAGGCCATTATTCAAAGATATTTATACATGTCGAATGATTGCCTTTCTTTTGTTCGTCGACAATAGTGTTGTGCCTGTTCTATTGCGCGGGTACTGCTTTGTGCACGCAAGCATTTGTACCTCAATGGGTAAGAGGCCTGATTCCACTAAAACCATGTTTACTAAAAAAGTGTGTAAACTTCATGTGGAGGTTTTGTTTTGTGGGATGATCTTCCTCCGGGCGGTGTGGTGTGCCTAGAGCCGCAGCAAACTTTGTTAGTTGGAACTTCTATTTCTGCTAAGTAAGGAGAAACTACGAAACCGTGATGTAGTGTTTGTATGGCGAGTCTTGATGACGAGTATAACGTATATTGACTGGTTACGTGTTACTGTAGAATGTTAAACTTCTTGCACTGTCAGCGTTTCTATGTAGAGAGGGTCATTGTGTACTTATAGCGCGTCGCTACAGTCTCAATTATTTTAGCCTTACATACTCGTACATAAAATAAGTTATTGATTTTAGTTTCATTGAACTTTGATTTTGATAATCTTTTATTAGAATCTGCGTAGAAGTGTCATTAATTTTTTTTTAAAGTGCTTGTAGCACAACAGGAGGAATAGTTAGATAAACTAAGACATAGGCTGAAATCATTGAAAATATTATTCTAATTCAAACAAAAATCTAGATTCGAGGAGTAAAATGAACCATACAGGTTTAATTATTTAAAATACTGTGGTACTTGAGACCAAGAATGTCCTCAAAAAGGCAGGTATCCGATATGTCTGAAGAACAATCGGGCTTATATGAAAAGATCGATACTGTTACGATACTGATACTGTTTCGATCGATCGATCGTGTTCGATCGATACTGTTTTAAAATAAATCATACATACATACATACATACATTTGACACTTTTGATACTCACGGCTATAAATCCCTAGAAGGGGTAACCAGAGCTAAGGAACTAGAAATTCCTCAGCCACTTTTGGAAAGTTGTGAGGGGAAAAGATGGTAAAATAAAGGTTGTTGGTGATGGGTCTCCAACCGTATCGCCCAAAAATCCCTTAAAAGCCCCCAATACCGTTAGTCGCCTCTTACGTAACATAACATAACATAACATAAACGTTCACGCCGTTTATCCCCGAAGGGGTTGGCAGAGGTACCAATACTCCTGAACTCACATGGCAAGCGCCATCTAGTTTCCAGAGAAGGTACCCACGTTTTGCTTAGACAGTGTATTCACGTGATAGGGGGCAGGCCTATCGCCGTTTTGTACGAATACACTGTCACATGACTAAGTATAACTCAGCCATGTGGGTTTCCTCACGATGTTTTCCCTCACCGTTAGCAACCATGATAAATTTAATCTTAAGTACACCCACCAAATAAATCAGAAATGTTTAAATTAAAAAACTATCGTTTAAGGTTACCCGCAATACAGGATTTAACCTAGTGTGGGAACCGTTGATCATGTAAATTGTTAAAATAATTATGCTAATTAACATTTTTTTATTTTTTAGCGATTAATGTAAATGAAGGTCGAGGGGTTTGCCAGGATCGTATAAAGTGGGATTGATGCTCTGCCTACCCCAATGGAAACTAATGGTGCGATTATATTTATATAATCTAAGATAAATACTGAACGAAATAATAATTAATAAAGTTAGCAGAATACCAGACTAGATCGTGCTCAATGAGCCACCGCCTGCCTTCCTACGCTTTCAAATGAATTGGAGATTGATGAGTTTTTACATGACCTATGACACGCACTACTAATAAACGAAATTTCAACTTTTTTCGTTCTTGTTTAGATGTCATTAACCCGTACGAGATTAATTGAAAGGGAATCAAAAGGGGCCATTATCGCTTAGTATACTCTTTACTGTTAAACATTATTTAATCGTATTCTGAATGATTTATTGTTTAACAAATGAGCTTTTACGTAAATTAACACTTTTATGATCATTAATGCCTAATTAATTAATTGCTGATTTAACCATTATTAGACAACTCTAACTATAAGAAAGGTTGATTAAGTACTCAACTGCTTTAAACATGAAACGTATGAAATTACGTTGAAAATTAAATCAAATATGGATAGCACCTGAATATCCTGATATATTGGCCTATTCACAAAAGATAAAAATGGTTAATATGTAAAAAAATACCTTTGCCTTTAAGCTGAACGAACTATCTAAAGGGTGCTGTGGAGTGTCAGCCAATAGCACTAACTTTTTTCAACGATCATTTTCTCACTTAACCTCCAAAACAGGCTGACGAATTACCAAGTCCGAATCTTTTGCTACTCCGTTTTACTCAACGTAACGTCATCATCATCATCATCATCATCATCATAGGCCTGTTACGTCTATGATAGACGTTTATTCAGTACCTTATTTAAGTTATTCCAGTTTCTAAACAGCACTTTCGTTGGTAGCTTTGCAGACCGATCCGAGATTAACAAAGCCTACCACAACTTTAACAAGGGAAGTCACTAATTGGTGGTTGGGAAGCTGCTACATATTTACGCCTACTCTTATCGGAGAGCAGCTGAAACCAGGCTTCGTCTCACAATCTGAGTCCATCTTCTACAGATTTGCGCCGATCGTCTCTATCTTCAGAGTATATACACGTAACGTATAATCCCTGAATATATGTCGTTACTTATATTCTTGCAAGTAGTCGTATTGTTAAGAACTTATATTTTCAATCCTATACTCACAGCTAAAATAACCACAAAAAAGAATAGCTAGAGTTTCGGAATTAGAAATTTCTCAGTCTCTTTTTGAAAATATTTTAGAATAAAGCATGGTTTCCCAGCCACATCGCCCATTAATCACTTAAGCCCGAAAACCCTACGATGCCTTTTGCGACACCCGCAGGAATAAATAAGTTGCATGCAAACTGAACTAAAGCTTAACCGAGCCTTGTCCTATTAACTAATGTTTTCTTATCAAAAGACTACTTGGAAACGATTTGAATTACATACATCTTAATAACATAACTTGTTACACCAGCCTTACAAACAAAGGCATAATACGAGTGATTCGAGGAAGAACAAAAATGGAATAGATACACATTACCAAATGTGTATATTCTGCTAGAAAGAGTGCTCATTATAGGATAATTGGAATGTTTGGGCAGCGCCGCGCGTGAAATTAGACCAAGCACACGGTAGTTTGCCAAGCCTGTAATTTCGGATGCCGCTCTACACCTTCTCCGAACTATCCACAAATGGAGATTGCCTACTTTGGAACGAAACGAAAACAAATAACAGTGGAATTATACGTTTGTAGTCCACCGATTTGGTGGAAGAATTTGATATGTAAGTTTTTGAAGATGATTTGATGTTTTTTAAAGTTGTGGAATGCTGGATTTTTGTTACTATTAGAACTATTGTAAATTTCTATGAAAGTTTTAATTCTACTTTCTACCTACTACACACTATACTCATCGCTATAGAACCTAAAAAGTTGTAACCAGGGTTTTAGTATTACAAATTCGCCAACAACGTCTGCAAGTTACTTTGGGAAAATATTGTAAAATAAGAGATGGTTGGTGGTTGGTCTCTAGCCAATATTATTACGGAAGTGCTATTCTTTGCCATACAGATTGTGTAAACAATTAGAATGTAACTTATCTAAATTGATTTTTGTAACTCACTGTATACTGCTCTAATGTGATTAGTTAAAAGTTACGCAAGAGTTTTAAGTAGTATTACAAAACTTTTAATACTTTAATTTTTTTTTGTTTCACACAATGTTGACACAACTCATAGTGAAACTATTTTAGCCAATCAATACGTAAATGACCCGAATTATTTGGTATATTACTTCTTCTTTATTTGACTTACAAAGTAAGAATTAAAAAAAATATTTTAAAATAAATCAATGAGTCGTTTTCAAAACATGTCTTTATGACTACCCTTTCAAATACCTTACAGAGGTTAAGCAAATATAAAAAAGCGGTAGTAACCCCAAAACAGTTGTTTTGATTTTTATCTAAAACGGTGCGCCACGGTGTTTCCATACACGTAATTACAGAGTTTAGCTCGAATAGTGAATTATTATAGCCGCGGTGTAATCAAAATAATTGTTATTCGGACTGTTGGCTCGCGTTGTGGTCACTATGCTACTCTACGCTTGTCTAAATTGAATTTCAGTACAATTGGCGGTAGAACGGTACTCTGTGTGTTGTATGTAGCCGAGTTTAGCGTCGGCCCAATTTGAAATTAATGTGATTGTGATTGAATTGGTTTTTGCTATTTGGACCTTATTTGGTTTGTTACTCGAAATTGAAACGATTTAGATCGCTTTTGTCAGAGTTTTTATTGGGAGTTTGGATCAGTTTTTGTTATGATGTATACAGGTCAATGATGTCTTGTTAGATTGAAGTGATATTTTAAAGATTAAGTTTCGAGAGTCATTTTTCTTATTGTCTATGGATCGTCAGTTCTTAAGATGTATGAATATAACCATATACGGTTTATCAATTTAACAATAATTAAATAGTCAACACATAATAACTTTTGCTTACGCCGTCTATCCCTTAAACAAAGATAAACGTGCCAATACTTTCTCATATGCAAAAACACCATTTAATATTTTTTTCTTCTTTGTCTATTTATACTTTTGCAAAAACCCATGACTTTTTAAATAGTTACCGGGGTGTTTAGATTACAACTTATTTCCAAGAGATTGTATTCATGTGCCTTTTGCCGCCTTTTATGACCAAAATATCAAATTAATTGAACATTTATTTATTCCATTTGGTTTTCCTCGCTGTATATTTCCTCACCGTAATCAAACTTTTAAAACATGACTTTAGATGGAACAAAGAGTTTTATGGCCATTTTATTACTCTAACTCATTTTAGCATTTTTAAAGAAGTGGTCTCTCAACTGAATATCTCATTATGTTTATCCATTGATAATTACAATCATTAAATGTATAAAAATGTTTTAACATTATATTATAGTCAGAGTACGGAGTGGTAAAAATTTAAAAAGGATTTTTTTTATTATATTAAATATGGAAACAAACAGAAAATGTGCCAATGTATTTGTACCTACCCTGAGTTATATTCGAATAATTTAGAATATAATCTATTGTGCCTCTGCATGTTTCAAAACGATTGCCTAAACTACAAATAATATATTTATGAGTCTATTCACCTCATCAAACGACTTTCTAAAACAAAGCTTTGCAACTTAAAAGCAATTTATGTTAGGGCGCCGCCCGCCCTCGCAGGCAGCCGTGCGCAAATTCATTACGTCTTGCACAACCTGCCACTTCCGGTTCCGCTTGCCATCAACTACCCAAAAACTTCTATTCCACTATAATTTTGACAAGCTTTGTATGGTTAGCTTGTTTTGTTAGACAGCGATTGAGCTTTTGATTCACATGCAGTATAATAAAAAATACAATTGTCATTGGTAGTAGCTGGGGCGGATTAATTTAGTAGCAATTTGGAATAAGATTTGGTACTACTCGTATGTAAGCATTTTATTGCTTGCGATTTAAAAATATCATGGTCTCGTAGGTAATAACTTTATTTGAATCCAATGTTTTTATTTTTACCAAAAACAAGACAACTATCTTTCCTAAAGGTGAGGTGTTAGTACTGAACTGATCTTCAATCCTTGGATGGCAAGGATTGTTTCACATTTAAATAAATAAACTCTTGAAGCGTCGTCACGTTTCAAAACAAAAAGAAATAACGATATAAAAATGAACAATAACCGAAAATGTCTTTAAAAGTCTTTTATTTCATAAAATGTGACGTCATTGTCCAAGCCATCACAACATCATTTCTCTATTACTCCAGCAACGTATTCGAAGAATATAATTAATTCCAAACACATTCTTAAAGAAAAACTCGAAAAAGCTCTCAGTGGGCGCTCGCGATTACTTGCATATTTTTTTGTTCAAAACAGATCGGTAATGTTCAATAAAGGCAAACTCGAAAATGGTTATTGGGGCTAAACCATAAAGGTTGAATTCGATAGTAAAAAAATGCATCTTCATTTGGTGTTTATGAATTCGCGCGCCCTTTCGCCTAAGTCACACTCACTCCATGATTTATTATAAAAAGTTAAAAGCGGTGCGTTTAATATCAAGGATCCATTTATGCTGCCCCTTTGTAGATGCCGGCAGAAGATAACCTAATTAACAAACGTTATATATCATTGGACAGCAGCTCGATTGCAAATACAAGAATTTATTTATTAACTGGCCAAGGAAAAGTGGTTGTGTCGTTAATTGGTTATGTATGAGTGAAACGAATCTGGTCCTTAACCGCATATTAAATTGAGTTTAATTACTTTTTATCTTTGATCAGAAAATCGGCAAGATCACATTTTTGGTATATAAAGAGGTGAATATAAAAAGTCGGTATTAATTAATGCTCAGTTATAAGGAGTGTCGTATAGATGGCTTGTTGGAATTTTTCATTCTGTATTTTTTAGCACTCCCTGATTATTGGTCGCTTTATGAAGAAAATTTAAGTTGTTATTGACATTTTGAAATAAAATGTACTAATTTGTACTTACAATTATCCACTTATACTAATATTTTTTTTAAGATCAATAATTTTAGTTTTACTTATAAATAATTTTACAAGGATGATATTAGAGAGACTTTATTATTTCTACTTTTTGGAAATTAATTAAGCTTATACATATACGTCGTAGCCATATGGTTCATCCATTAACTAAACATCAATTAATTTTAGCCCAGTAATTAAGAAGTGTTATTTAGATAGGTGCTTAGCCGCTTAATAAGTTGGTTGATTTTACCAGATCGCTGTGACAGTTATAACTTTAGAGCTTGTTTTTTATTGCATATGTTTATTAGTGATTGAATTCATTAATAAGCACTCAATAAAATTACTTTGTACTTGAACACGAATAAATCAGGAATATAACTTACATTTATACATACATACATATACTCACGGCTATAAATCCCTAGAAGGGGTAGCCAGAGCTAAGGAATTAGAAATTCCTCAGCCACTTTTGGAAATGTGCGTGGGGAAAAGATGGTATAAATAAATAAAGGGTCTCCAACCGCATCGCCCAAAAATCCCTTAAAAGCCCAAATACCGTTAGTCGCCTCTTACGTACACCCACTGGAAGAAATGGGGTAGAGCTATTTGAAACAACTATTGACTTTCGGATATTTTAATCGCGTGTTATTACATTATTTTTAAAGCCCGAAGTTTCGAATACTTTTCAGTTATTATGGTCACAGGAAGACTGAGGTGTTATTTGTCATTATACAGTACCATGATAACCGAAAAGTTTTCGAAACGTCGGGCTTTAAAAATAATATAATAACACGCGATTAAAATATCCGAAACTCACTAATTGTTTCAATTATGATTAATGATCTTTTTAAAATCGAAAGTAAAAGAAGTTATACTTAGTTATGTATCTAAAAAACTGACAATAAACGACAATTTAGTAATTTTGTAGCGTGATATTTTTTTAAAGTTAAACCATGTAAATAATGGCTGAAAAGATTCCATGACTTTGCATATTGGGATTATAACTGTGAGAATGTGTGATTAGTTCATAACTACTTAAAAACTGTTGAAAATATCTGGTGCTATTTGAAAGAACGGCTTAACAAGTTTTGACGTTTGTGCCCTATATTCAGATTTATTTATATAATTTAAAAACAATTTTTTTAGGCTCTTACTGCTTCTCGTTCCATAAGCGATTTAGCAATTTACCATTATTTAATATTATAAATTGGTAAAAAAAATTAAGTTTTACGATTTGGTTGCTAAAATTTATGATAAGCCGAATGGAAATCATTTCACACAGACAGATCGTACAGTACATTCCGGAAAACACTTTCGGTAGTGCAGTGATACTATTTTCTCTAAACATAATAAGACAATTCGTTACCTAATCTCAGTGTAGTTATTAAGAATCTTCAGAAAACGGTTTGCAAGTAGAAACTTTATGTTAATTCTTATACATTATTGTTCCGCGCCGTTGAAAATCCGATTATATTAACCACTTACATGACTAAAAATAAAATACAGAAAGTCATGATGTAGGATTGAAATTCATGCCCCTTTCACAGAAAGGTCCAAGCTAGCTTCTAACCATAATGCTATCAAGGGATAATAATATTGAACATAAACAAAGTAAGTTTATACTAAAACAATAATAGAGATTACTATCAAACAAGCGTACGAATATTACAAATTGCAGTAATAAATTAAATGTAGTATGTACCCGCCACGCAATATACTCAAGAACGTATGAACTTTGGACAATAGAATAGTAAAGGTACAGTGACAGAACCATGTATGACGCATTATTCATGTGGTGCCCTTTACCAGCTATCGTTGTGAAATGATATGAAGGCATCAAGCTATTACCGACTTCATAAACGATTCCGTACTAGGCTCTATGCCTCATTGTTTAGTAATCCACCTTTGATGTGATTACTGATCCATTTTATGACTAAGTTATTGATATGTAGGCTTGAAATAGATAAAGACCGATGTTTCACAGGTGGTGTAAAATGAGGCTAAGCCTTTAAATTATTCGTAATGCGGTTGTGAACTCATTAGTATAATTGCATACCTATAATAGTTTTTATTATTGAATATGCTTTTTTGTACTGACGTCATTAACTCTTAATCTCTGATGTAAAAATAATTGTCTTTTAGCCCTGTTGTAAAGTTATGCTTAGACTATTTTACCACAATTTCATTAAGGGTTAACTCCGTTGAGTAAGCAGAAATTAAGCATCGTCATTTAGGCGGTGTAGGCAAAAATTTCTCATATTTAACTAGTATAATAGGCGTATTATTATGAGTCAAGAGTCAAGATGCGTTAAATCCGTGATTAGAAAAAAGAGGAGTATTTTGAAGAGTTTTTGAGAGTAAAATACACAAGGAATATTTTTTATATAAGTTTTTAAGATATATAAACAAATTGAATTGTTACAAAACTATTAAATAAGTCACACTTATCCACTTAAACTTCATTATATATAGCTTTGCTTGATATTACAAGTATATTTTGATTGTTTTAGCTATACAGCACATAGTGACAATTCCATTTCTCTACGTCGTCACTATTTTACTATTTGAAATTACGGAAATTATTTAATTAACTAAAGGTACTTTTGTAATGTAAACTGTTGTTATTTTGGTTATTGCTGGTGTAAAAATAAATATTTTCATTTTTCAATTACGGAAAGAGGTTTCAAAAAATCAGAAATGAAAAAATAAAATACGTAAAAAGAAATAGAATTTTACAATATTGTACTTACTATAAGATAGTATATATTCAGAATAGTTTTTTTTGAATAACCGTCAAATGAAAAATTAGTGAGTTCTTCTTTTTCCCTTAAAAGTATTAGATAAAACCCTTGACTGTCATTTTATGGCAAAACTACCTTAAAAGACTTACAAACACTAAAATAATCGCTAGTGACCGTTGAAATCATAAATACTATTTTAATCTGTTGTTTTTAAAGCTACATCACAACTTAAAATATTTTACATTCCCGCGGTCTATGGTGTTGTTACAAGAGAAAATCATAATGGCCGCAAGGAGGATGGTTAAAAAGGTGAAAAATAAAGCATAATAAGTCGCGGTTGGTCGTCGAAAGAGCGTCGGCGTATGATTACCAACCTCCTTGTAGTAATAACGTAACCTTATCGTCTGCCTTCTCGATAACCATCCGTGACGAATTTGCACCACACTTACTATGATTTTATTCGCGTAACTAAAGAACATAAATCCTTTAACTTACATTTTATTTTAAACCTTATAGTAAAGTGTGTAATGTTCATATTTAAAAGTTATATGCCCGACTTAAGACTCTATGTTTCGGTCAAAGGAAAATGGGCGAGATATTTGTATCGATATAAATTTATTTCCAATTACAATGCTCATCTTTTCTCAGTATGTTTCGGCTCTCGAATTATGATTGGGTTCAATAATAATTAATGGTCTGTGAATTATGTTTTTTGAATTAAGAATCATAACAAAAATAATTTCTATAATATTTAATGTGTGATGCTTGTGAAAACTCTACCTAACCCTTCCTCGTATCATTGTGTAAACTTCTCCTCTTAAACCTTGAGTAATAACATGAAAAATCAATCACTGTTATTATATCCTTAAAAATAAATGCATATTATGTATATATACATACTCAGACTCTATGATAATCTTTAACTTATTTTTATTTTAGGCACACGAAAACACAAATACATCTACCCCACAATTTTATTTTATTTTTATAATTATTCCTTAATTTCTTATATGTCTTTTCGATAAAGTTTTATTGCAAATAATTCGTGATAGGCCCAGCCTAATTAAAAAATATATGGAAATATATTATGATTATAGTATTCCTTATATTCATAGTATTAAAAATGTTTTAGCTATTAGAATGACACTTCCGAAGTAAATAGAGAAATATGATTTATGGTCGTGAATCTTATTTAAGTTCAAATCACTTTACCAAACACATATTTTAATCAAAATAATACTCTATCCAATAAGATAACAATAAAAAAAAAACTTCTTGTGCACGTAACAATGTCATGAAAATAGATACTTGAGTTTAATAGGCCTTAAACATGCTCTAGGAATCAAAAAGTGTAAGAGCTTATAAAAAAATATTGATAATATGAAAAAAATATCGACAGTATACCGTCTCGATCTCAATTATAGGTCATTTACCTCACTTTTGTAAATGTTTGACTGCGGTCTGACGGAAACGATTGACAAAATGAATAAAAACTTCGTGCCTAAGTATCTTATGTTTCTCGAAGGTTTTTATAAACATTTTATACTTAGAATTTTCTTTTATTTCCCAACAAAAAGTTTAGAACTTTTTGAATTCTATAAAAAGGTTTGTCACAACTGGATAGGTTGTAGATATAATTTTATGAACCTTTAAGTGTGACAAATTTCAGTGCAGACTTTTTACATTGAAATTTTATCGTGGATTGTAATTATAATTAGTATAATTCATTAAACTAAGTTGCGTGGGAATACAGATAATCATCTCATTTACTAAGTAACTAATAAAGAACAATTTAAATTTAGAATTACTGATGTAAAAAAGTGTAGTTTTAAGTTAAAATCAACATCTACTTTAAATGTGTTTTTTTGATATTAAAGTGTTCTGGTACGTTGGTTGCAAGTATTTTGTATTCTTATAAGATACCATTAGCCAGAAGACGAATTAGTTTGTCAGAAACTAGTTGGTTCTATTCGCTGTTTTAAATTTAAATCTTCCAATATGCTATTTAGTATTTCACTCAATACAGTAAATTGTAATAAAAAATATATCAACATTCATTATCAAAGTATAAAATTAAAAAGGTAATATACAAACGTAATATTAAATGTTAGTTACTATCCTATCGCTTCGTGCGCTGGGAATCTATTAAAGTTTCAGCTTGAGTTCAATTACAGTGATGATAGTTTTAGTAATGTGTTAGGCAACGTCAAATACAAAACAATTTCTCAACAACTTAACATTATTAACAATTGAAAGCGCAATGACGGCGCAAGTGCTCGCTTTATATCTCTTGTTTGTTTCATCTCACCGCCCGCCATAGCTCAGCCACGACCACATTTAAATGCCGAGATTTTTAATAAGCTCATTCATCGTTAAATTGGTGTATAATTCAAGTCTCTTTTTCTGTATCACTGTAATTTACATACGCTAAATAAAAGCGGTGTCATCACAAAAGATATTTGGAGGCAATATAAACATAATATCAATTTAAAATTCCTTGTTAGTGGAGCAAAAGCCGACACCATACCTGAAAATACGACGTCGCCATTGGTGGAGTAGCGAGCCAATCAGAGCGCTCTGTATTCCATGGTAGAGCGGACCGCGGCGGGCGGGTCGCGGTCGCGTGCTGTTCCTGCCTCAGTTCTTCTCTACATGCTGACCTGATGTGACGTGATATTCACTCGCTCGTTCATTTATCCTCAGCTTAACATTTTGTTGAAAGTCCTAAAGTTAAAAGTGTGATTATTAAATTCAGTGAAAATGCCGCGTCCTTCTCGCGAGTCTTACGGAGACCAGAAGCCACCGTACTCTTACATTTCGTTGACCGCTATGGCCATATGGAGCTCGCCGGAGAGGATGCTACCTCTGTCAGAAATCTACAGATTCATCACCGACAGATTCCCCTACTATCGGCGCAACACGCAGCGCTGGCAGAATTCGCTGAGACACAACCTCTCCTTCAACGATTGCTTCGTGAAGGTGCCGCGGCGGCCCGACCGTCCCGGGAAAGGCGCTTACTGGACTCTACATCCTCACGCGTTCGACATGTTCGAGAACGGTTCCTTGTTGCGCCGGAGAAAGCGTTTCAAGCTTCAGAAAGGGGAGAAAGATAATTTGAACGCGGAGTTAGCAGCTTTGGCTAATTTCAACCGGGCGTTCCTGGCTCGGCAAGCGAGTATCGCCGCTCCGCCGCCGCCGGTGATGGGAACCACGACGCTATATACTCCGCCGATGTGTACGCAGATGAGTCCGGAGCCGGCGGAGTTGCCGGAGACGATTACTATGACAGCGCTGCCCCGGGAGAGACCTCGTCGTGCGTTCACGATCGCGGCGCTGCTTGAGCCGGAGCCGGCGCAGTCCCCGCCGCCGCCGCCACAGTACCTGCTGGCCGCGCACCGCTACCACGCCGAGCTGCTGCACGCGGCAGCGCACGCACTCCGGCCCTGCTACTTCCCGTCGGCGCCGCTGCTGCCGGTCGCGTGACCGCGCGCCCTGCAGAGCACTCACGATATCCTATCTTACCATGTGCAATGCTAGCTTGTAAGTACAGACTGATAAATAGGCTAATTGTACATATGAAACGCAGAGCCATTTATAAAATAGTAATGGAGTGCAGTGAAGTGTAAATAATAACAGCGAGACGCGACGAGCCGTTTTTATTCAATTAGTACCGGGCGGTTAATGCGAGTGAGGCCTAAATAGCGGCAATGTTCCGTGGCCGATACACTGCAATCCTTATACTTAAAAATGCATTTATAATATAACACGATTAAAAGTGTAGATAGCGATAGTGATCTCAACTGTAAATATATTTTTTAAATGTTGTTCAATAGCATACCGACGGAAGACGGCATTTTGCTAATTTTGAAAATATACTTCATGTGTTTTAGAAATCATTCAGAACAGAAGTTTAAAAATCATTTTATTAAAATTGTATAGTAAATTATATGATTCCAAGTTTTAGAACTACTAGAGTTAAAGACCTAAATGTTGTGATTAGTTGACTCATCATAAGTGAATTCGTTATTTATATCAACTCATTACTTAATAGAAATAAATGTTAACTGTTTGTAATTGTACCTCTTGTAAATATTGTTTTATATTCATAAGTCTACATTGCTAAATGTTAAATCACTTATATTAAATTGAATGACTCAATCAAATTTATTTCTTTTTATTTATCAACGACATATAACATTTCACTTTATCGATTTTAAACCAAAACCACAGATATAATAAGCTTTAAAGTATAAATTTCATTTGGTAGTTCATTAGTTACACATTTCTTTGAAGATTTTTCTTAAAACGGTTAACGTGATTTGATTTGCCATACTGAATAATGTTTTTTTTAGATTACAATGACTCAAAAAAACATTAAAAAAGGTATAGAAATCCCAAGAATTTTAATAGTAAAAAAAACCTAATTACCTATCCGCTTTTTAATAGGAGATGAAATGTTTTAAATAGAGGATAACCATATTCGTCATGGTGGATCCGGTATGCCCTTAAGAAATGTCAGGAGAACGATGCGGGAGGTAGCCCCGGACCTATTCGGGTGCTTTCGATAGTTTTCAATAATTACATAAAATGTTTTTAATTATATTATCATCTTTTATATATATTTTATTCTCAAAAGTTGTATACATTGAAAACACCCTAAAAGTATCATCTATTTTGGTTCGTATAAAAATAGCCTTTTTATGGTTATAATCGCATAATTATCTTAAGGTAGGTTATGTCATAAAGGTTAATAGTTTTGAAAAGGTTAGATTATTTTAATATTTACTGCGCGGTATTTGTTAAGTTCGTATTTAAATATTTACAGAATACATGCTTTAAAATCTTAGCAAAAAGGTATGTTACTATTAGATGATTTATTAAAAGTCTGGGTAAAATGGTTGTTCCGATTTTGTAGTAACTACAGTAATGTATATGTGTCACAGAAGAAAATGTTTATCCAAATCAGATCAGTAACATCAGCAAAAACACGTAACAAACCCTACAACGTTACTCCAAAGGGACATATATTTTTAAAAAGAAAGGAGATTTAGGGGTGCAATCAAGAAGGGTATGTTAGGTTAATGAAAGTTTTAGGAAACCGATATCTGCAGATAGTGACAGACTTCTCATTATAATGCGAAAAATTATTATTATGGTCTATTAGCCGAAATTATTATTTCATCATAAACTTGAAAGATTAAGTCTAAAAATTTCATCTTTCTTTTATATTGATTTTAAAATCTTTAGTTTTAATAAGGGCTTATAAAATATTATATATATTATATAATGCGGTTGGAGACCCATCACCAACAACCTTTATTTTTACCATCTTTTCCCCACTATCATTTCCAAAAGTGGCTGAGGAATTTCTAATTCCTTAGCTCTGGCTACCCCTTCTAGGGATTAACAGCCGTGAGTATATGTATGTATGTATGTATGTTATAAAATATATATTCTATTACAGAAAAAAAGTTTAAAATGTTTTGCTGGACCTTGCGTACAGTTTCACCCGAATTTCGTTTGGTCCCGCGCCATATTAACATGACTATATAAGATGTGTTATTAATATCCATATAGGGGTGTTTAAAGAATTGAAGTCAAAAATACTGCGGTCATTTTCTAAAATCAAGAGAAAACACGGTGCACTTACCACATCGTCCATAAATTTTTTTGAAAGTAAAAAATCTGTTAATGACTGATTTCACTAGTGTTATTCAATACCGACACCACATATCTATAGATGTCGTGATAAAGATTAACGTTTTATTAAACGGTTAACTCTTATTCCATGGGGAAAATCTAATGTCTTGTTAGTGTTTAATACATGAGTGTCATTTTAGTTTTGCTTTGTTTAATAATCAAAATGTGATCGAAATACAAACAACTGGACTCTAAAACTAATACATTTATAATTCAGTCAGATTTCGATTAAAATGAGGCAGGATCTCTGGTTCTCGGAATAAGGCTCGAGTTAAGGTAAAAAGGCCTGTGGCACGGTGGCCTTTTTCACGGTATAACTGACCGCGTCCGAAGGCTTTTCAGCTAATAATTCGTGATATCGTCTTCAAAGCAGCTTTTTGCTGACTCATCGACCACCGCCATCGCACCGTGAATATCGACTGCCACATTATCTTCACTATTATGGATACATGTGTTTTAAAATAGGGACTGTTTTTTTATTTGATTTAAACAAGGTTAACTATGCTTGTACATTTTTCTTTGTTACTAGGCTAAGTATAAATGTTACAGAGGATATTTCCACTCTTCCGCACCTAAGTTTAGAAGGTAAGAAAACGAGGAAATGTCCGTTTTGAGCAAAAAACGGTTAAGTCTAAAATGAGTCCGACTAAATGTGTTAAAAGTCTCGAAAGCTACTTAAAAATCTACCCAGGATATCTCAGGAAACATAAGATAAAAAGGGCCTGATCTTGATACAGGACATTTAATAGAAGTCGCGTAGTTTTATTTCGTGGACAAAGACAATATCTAAACGTATTTGATCTGAATTGTTTAGAAAAATCTTATATAGCTTATTTAAAACTTTACCGTAAAGGTTAAGTCAGCTTATTCTAAATTAAAGCACTTTGAATTATTTATATTCTGAGATAAGAAAACTTATGACTTCTGTTCTAATTCTGTTATATTATAATATACATAAAATTGGAACTGAAGATGCAATAATTCTATTAAAGGCTTTTTATCAACCCATGAGATTTTTTAAAAGCCCAGCTGATATTTTATTAAACTTACGAAAAGAAAGTTCTGTAAAAGTGATACTTTAATGTGGCACTATGCGAAAATGACAAATAAAAAACAGTTTCTGATTAAAAAACTGTACCAGTTTATAAGAAGTATGCTGAAATTTTCAGTTAATTAACTGTAGTTACGATGTTTATGGAAATAGAAAACTTAATACATACATACATACATATTCTCACGCCGTTAGTTCCCATTGGGGTAGGCAGAGACTATCGATCGCCACTTTGTACGATCCTGGCAAACCTCTCTGGCTTCGTTTACATCCATCAATCTTTTCATACATGCTCTTTTATTCTTCATACTGCGGACACCTGCCTTTTTGAGCACATTATTTTCATAGAAAACTTAATGGAATCAAAAAATTAAGTATTGGAGTAAAATTAAATCTGTTGATTTTTTTGAAGTAAAGCATAAATTGTTTTGTTTGATTTATCAGTGAAATTCATCTTTCAGTAGATAGAAACAATAAATGGAATTCAAATTGTAGTATATGGCTTAAAGAAGAACCGTAAAAAAACAGATCCGACGGAAACGAACCAGGTCTGATTTTTTTATTTTAAAATACATCCAAATATGCGTAGTTTAAAGTCGAAAAGTTAGATAAAAAATATTGCCTTTTAATTTTGTTAAGGAGTCATCATACATACATATACTCAAACCATTAGTTCCAATTTGGGTAGGCAGAGGCTATCGATCACCACTTCGTAAGATCCTGACAAACCTCTCGAACCTCATCTACTTTCATAAAATTTAAGGAATCACACCAAATAAAACGTTATTTTACCAAGTTACCCACATATAGGCTGTATACAGGGGACCTGGTGATGGTGCTCAATAAAA
Organism: Bedellia somnulentella; assembly: GCA_963576735.1. Taxonomy (NCBI): domain Eukaryota; kingdom Metazoa; phylum Arthropoda; class Insecta; order Lepidoptera; family Bedelliidae; genus Bedellia; species Bedellia somnulentella. The sequence continues at coordinate 14,055,588 of OY755174.1, read as the reverse complement.
TTAATAAAACTAAATGAAATTGAAATATATTATATGCAAATATATAGACAGCAGAAGCAGCAGCCGTAGAAGCTAGAAACTATAATGTTTTAATCTGATGCATAACCCACTTGCGACTCCTTAAGAGAATAATTTATTACACATATATATTCTTTTATGAGAATGTAAATGGTATAAACGCAATTACGGAATATATGTGCTTATGCTACCGTGGTGTTAATGGACATTTTGTAGAAATTCAAAGGTAACTAATGTTTTGTATTACGTTTGCTAGACATCAGGATCGCTTTGACCAACCCCGCACTAGGTATAGATAATGGTTACAGGGACATGAAAATTAACAAAAGTTTCTATTCTGTATTTTAGTTTGGTCATAATGTTCAGTACCATCACTAAAGGACCCTGATACAGCTCATAGTATAACTGTGTTACATTGAAACGATAATAAATAACACACATTAATTAATAAATTATTATCATTAATTAACACATTGATTCATAGTTAAGCTGTTTACAACAATATAGAAAATAGAAAAAAAAGGTATATGTGAAACGTTTAATCAAATGCATAGTTTGGCTTTAGAGTCTCCGTACTGAGGTCAATTGTTTATCGTATTATGTATTCCAAGTAGGTACATTTTATCTATGTAGTGTAACTCAAATAAATAAATATATTTATTTGGATATATTTTGGAGATCAAAATAGTCCTAAAATAAGTATAACATTGGCTTCTTGTAAAGAATACTAACTAAAAGATTTGTCAATCATATTCATCATATCAATTGCAACCTCTAGACCCAGAGGCTCTACTAAAACCTACCAACTAGATCAAGGAAGTGCAACAAACTACTCAGTACTTAATAAATAAAGAATAAATAATTATTTCCTTTATTTATTAGAAATAATCCCCACATCAGGTTTTCATGAACAAAAAACATTCTAATTAGACTCAGTACTTGTAACTAATAATGTTTTTTGGGTTCCTTATAACTGTGTCTGACACAGTGGACAACTTTGATAAACAAACCAAATATACGACCCAAAAAAGTCTTGAAAATATAGAGCCTTGTTCAGGCTCTAGGATTTGAATTCGTATCTTGTGCATTTATGTAGCATTTATCTTTTGAGATAAAAGCCTTTAAGTTTAACAATATTTATCAGTATAGTTCATAACCAAAAATAATAGTAAAGCCGAAGATAATTTTAAATACTCTTTAAAATTCCAAGAATATCCTAGTTGATGGGGCTTGATTGTAATCATAATTTGTTAATTATAACAGCGAAAATAAATTCGATTGAAATAGACATTTCACTAGACCATATTTCATATCTATCCGTAAATATCATTCACTGGCTCTTTTCATGTTCAGTTCCTCTGTAGAGATGTCCTGTACTAAAGTTACAACTAGAAAATCATTGAGCTACTACGAGTAGAAGTCGTAGCACAAACATTGTACTCTACGCCGTAGTAACAAGCGCGTTGATGTCTTTTTCGGGAAGGCATACACATCGACAAAGGCACTTTATCAATATCGTACGAGTATTCTACCTGTCATTTGTAAAAGGTCTATTTTATATAAACTTACTATAAAATTTTAAATGAGCGGATTCGATATATTTATTAGCCAACGTTTTTGTGTATTACCTTACACAAAGTAGTTAATATTGTATTATTCTTATATCAAATATCTAATCAGTGAACTATATTATAAAGTTTTAAAACGGGCCTAAAAATCGAATGTGTTTAATCTCAAAAATATATCGTTGTTCCAGAGTAAAAACAATATTTTGGATATTGTCCCTCAACTCGTCTAACTGAAAATATGAAGACTAATGTTTTGACGCCATAACGTTGTATAAATTAATGTCTAAGACTGCATGAATGAAAGAGAGCTACATTTAATTATCGGCCTTAGCGTCAAATTATATTAGGCACTATAAATAAGAGATCACTCGGCAGAAGAGTTGCAAGAGATGATGAATATTGCATGTAAGTCTTTTGTAAGAAAGGGAATGAGGGTGAATGTGGATAAGACCAAAACGATGGTTTTTGAGAGACAGGAAGATGTGACAGAATGCGTGATTGCGATTGATGGTAAGGATGTGGAACAGGTGAAGGAGTTTGTATATCTGGGAAGTTTGTTTACAAGGGATGGAAAATGTGATGAAGATATTGAGAGAAGAGTGAAAAAGGGTAATGCGATTAATGGAGCATTGGATAGCCTAATGTCTAGTCAATCGGTGTCCGAAAGGGCCCGAATGGCTGTGCATGATGCCGTTCTTGTTCCTACGCTTATGTATGGCAGTGAATGTTGGGTGTGGCAGAAGAAGCATGAAAGCAGAGTGAATGCAGTATAAATGAGGTCCCTCAGAAAAGTTTGTAATGTTAGGTTATGTGATCGTGTGAGGAACGATGTGATTCGTGAAAGGTGTGGTGTAAAAAATGATATTGTAAGTAAGATAGAAAAAGGAATGTTGAGATGGTTTGGGCACATCGAGAGGATGGATGATAGGAAATTGGTAAAAGGTATCTATAGAGCTAATGTGGAAGGTAATGTTAGTAGAGGACGGCCACGAAAGACACACTTGGACCAAATTGAAAGTGTGCTCAAAAAGGCAGGCGTCCGAAGTATGAAGAATAAAAGAGCATGTATGAAAAGATTGATGGATGTAGACGAAGCAAGAGAGGTTTGCCAGGATCGTACGAAGTGGCGATCGATAGTCTCTGCCTACCCCAATGGGAATTAACGGCGTGAGTATATGTATGTATGTATGTACTATAAATAAAAATAGGTCTTTAATTTCTTAATTTTTTAACAGATTTTACCTACCAGAGTTGTGATCGAAAATATCTACCCAACACCAAACTTGTCATCTTAACAACTGTCGAAAAAGGATTTATCCTATTATTCACAAACTATATCTAACTATACTTATTGGAAAAAAGAGTGCGACAAACAACACGGAGACAATGCAAGAATTTGATAAGAAGATTGTGAACGCGTGTATGGTCCTCAATAAACTTTACTTCCTATAATTTGCGCACGGTTACAATTATAAAAAGTAGGCTGAACATTGTGATATTCAATTTAGAAGGATGTAACATGGTCAAATAATAGTTTTAGTGATCAGTCACCAATCACCTAGTATAACGACTCCAAAAAATTATAAAAACGATGCAATAATGCTATTCCAAGTTGTCACTTCATTGGAAAAATAAAAGTATTCTAAGATGAGCCAATAAAGTGACTTTTTGTTTAGCTGATATTTTCATAAACAAATCTATTTCATTACACAGTCAAATGCATCGTATTAAGTTTTATCATTTTGTCATGAGATCATCACTAGGCACATTATACAATGACTTAATTAAACGAATTAATATTCATATATTGGTTTTACATGACAAAGAGGAACATGTGTTTTATGCATATTCTATAGACTTTTTTGAATACATAATCGAGCGGGTTTTCCCATTAATTACATATATGGAAAGATATTGTAAAGAGGGATCCATAATGACGCTCAATATTAATTGATTCCTTTATTGAATGTTGAACATTGAATAAAATTGATTTGATTAGGTTGAACATCTATCACCGACAATCCTTATTCTAAATGTGTTTCCTTACTGTGTAGGTGCTGTGTAGTGTCGGCTTAGAATAGCACTATCCCATTTCTTCCGGTGGGTGTACGTAAGGGGCGACTAACGGTATTGGGGCTTTTAAGGGATTCTCGGGCGATGCGGTTGGAGACCCATCACCAACAACCTTTATTCTACCATCTTTTCCCCACGCAACTTCCAAAAGTGGCTGAGGAATTTCTAATTCCTTAGCTCTGGCTACCCCTTTTAGGGATTTATAGCCGTGAGTGTATGTATGTATGTATGTTTCCTTACTGTACTTTCAGAAGCTGCTAAAGAATTTCTTACTAGGAATCTATGAATCCTTTATATGTTTGTATGTACGCTTTAAGAGAAGACTGTGAATAACACTTTAGCACTCGTATATTTGAGCAAGTGGCGTGCGTCGTGACGTCATGCGTAATTGCGGCACCTGCGTTCCTATTAAGTCAATAACACATTTACTTTTTGTTCAAATGTTTATTCTACTTATTATCATTTAAAACGACCTCTTTGACACTTGTAGTGTTTTTCATAAATTGCATAAAGTATAATTTGTTTTTGAAATGTTAATGGTTGAAAATGGTAACGATTTATATCATACGTAATAGTTTGTTTGAGATTAATGGTGAAATAATATTTTAAAATAATATGAGTATATTATGATAGCTTTCATTTATGACTTTTGTTTGTGTGTTTTTGTATATATACGTCTGTATATTTACACCATTTGTTCCCATTGTCCTAAACTCCTAAGTGGCCTCACACAACCGCCGCGGAAAGCAATATTAACCCATTGATATTGCAAGGCGACATTATGCAACTGACTTCCTTAAAAAAAAAAAAAGATTTATTGGGTCCAAATAATACACAAAATATAAAATAAAATTACAATGCACTGCCTCCCAAAAGGGTTGCCCGTAGTGCGGGAGGCAGACTTCCCAGGAGGTCTTTACATTGGACGTATTTACTAATATTTTAGTGGAAACAGTCAATTAAAAATGAAAATATGATACCTAAGGGGATTCGTTGTGTAGGTAAAGGCAAATTAAGAAAAAAAGTTTTTTTTTTAAAAAAAATACTATTTATAATGATTTTGAATCATTATCTTAGAATGTAAATTTATACCAGTTGATTTAATAGTATGTGTGTGCGGTTGAGTGCGCATGCGCATGTGCGTGTGTGTTTGTGTTGTAAATATATTAGACCTATTCTATTTTGTAACCTTTAACAAGTTCTCCGTTTCCTCATAGTTTAGCTTTAGTGCCCAATCAGTTATGTGTTTTTTAAATAATTTACTATTAAGGGTAAGTGTATCTAATTTGGCAGTATGATTCACATGTCGGTATATATAAGACGCTATAAAATCATATTGTCTTTGGGCGAAGGTTGATTTGCATTTTGGTGTGGGAATTTTATTAAACCTTTTGCTCTGTTCTGGTAGGAGGGACAATAGACCAACATGTTGCCTACATAGACATGCCACTATGTACAATCTACGAACTGAAAGAACCTTTGCCTCTTGGTATAAGTTAGTGGTTGGGTATCTATAAGGCCGGTTCATCATAACTTTAAGGACGGATCTCTGAGCACGCTCTATTTTGATGAATTGCGTTTTTGCAGCACCACCCCAAGCGCATATGCAGTATGAGACAATACTTTCACTCAATGCTTTGTAGATTTGTAAAAGTAATGTCGGATTACCAACTATTCGTATATTTTTAAAAACGTGTATTAATTTTCTAGTTCGCGAAATAACATATTGTACGTGACGATGCCAATTTAAATTCTGATCGATAATTACACCAAGATATTTAATGAAGTTTACTCTTTCAAGATCGAAGCAGTTACATGAATATTCTACACTCAAATTATTTCTGTTACATGGAAAAGTATGTAGTTTCAGGATATTAGGTTTATTACATTTTTTTATTTTATTATTAATGCTAAAACATATGAATTTAGTTTTTTGAGGATTTAATGTTAACAGATTATCTTCTAGCCAAGATGTTACTTGTTTAAGACCCCCTTCTGCTGCTTCTTTTGCTTTTTCCCATGATGATTCATGAAAAACTAAGACTGTGTCGTCTGCAAACATGAGTATTTCAGCACTCTCTAGCTTAAGATCACACAGCTGATTAATATATAGGAGGAACAATATAGGACCAAGGGTACTACCTTGTGGGACACCGTAATCACAAAAGTTACCTTCACTGTAATATTCATCAACCCGCACCATTTGCTCTCTATCTAGAAGATAATCTTCAAACCATGTCAACGGTACTCCTCTGATACCAATACTCTTAAGCCGTTTTAAAAGAATTGGGATTGACACTGTGTCAAATGCCTTTTGGAGATCTAAGAATACAGCTAAACACTTTTCTCCGTTATCGAGATGCTTAGTGACAAGTGAAGACAGTTTTAAAACGGCATCATTTGTCGATTTACCATTACGGAAGCCAAATTGTCTGATAGATAAAAGGTCTCTAGTTTCAATGATGCGCATTAATCTCCTGTTGACCACCTTCTCAATTATTTTTGAAAGTGTACTAAGTAACGAGATAGGTCTATAATTGCTAGGTTGGTCTTTTTCTCCCGTTTTGTACACTGGACATATTATAGCCTCCTTAAAACATTTAGGGAATATACCAGTAGTGAAGCTAAGGTTACATAAGTAAGTTAGTGGTGATATGAGGAAGGAACTAAATTTTTTTAAAAACTTCGAGGAGATATTATCCCATCCGGTGGTATTAATGGTTTTTAATTTCATTATTAAAGATTTTATTTCTGTGTGGTCTGTTAGGAACATCGGAATCGATTCATTTGGACCATTACAAAGACTAATTTTTCTGGTTAATTTACTATTACTGACACCTAGTTTCCTGAGAGTTTGGTTTGCGAGGTTTCTACCAACGGATGTAAAGTAATTATTAACTATATTAAGGGACTGGGAAGGGACATCACACAATTTTAACAATTTGTTTGAAGTAGGGTTAGATTGATTAATATTGGTAAGCTCTTTAACTATACCCCACGTTTGTTTATTATTCCCGGAGTTACTTGAGAGTTTCTTTTGATAGTATTCCTTTTTAAGAGATTTAATAACATTGTTACAGCATATATTATAGGTAGAGTATTTTTCTTTTAATTAATCGTCTTTAGGGTTTTGTTTCATATCTTTATGTAATGAGTTTCGTTTTCGCAATGATTTTACTATATTAGGGGTAATCCAAGGTTTAAGGGGTTTTAGTCTATTAGGAAGCTTGACCACCACGGTATTATCATTGATTATAGTGGTTAGTTTATCAGTAAAAATGTTTGCTGCATCGTTTACGTCTTTACAATTATATATTTCACACCAATTTTCATTTTTAAGGCAATTTTCCATAGCATTAAAATCAGTTTTAAATTTACGGTAAAACAAATCTTCCTTATGATAATTTAAGTTATTTATACTTAACAGAATGGGAGAATGGTCAGTCAGTGGGTCATAAACTAATGTTTCCCATTAAAGGTTGCTTTTTATCATGAAATGATCTAGACAATTCTTGCCTCTGGTTGGCAGGTTAATGCATTGCTGAAGACCATGTGTTGCTAGAATATTTAGATAATCATTGGTATCTTGGTCAATAGTATCTGCTATAATGTTAAGATTTATATCACCAGTAACTACAATATTCTTGGTATTTGTTGCCCTAAGAATGGAGTCCAGGCTACTGAATATTTGTCTAAATTCCTATAACTGGGAGGCCTATAGCTGCAAATCAGAGTAAAATCCTTATCTATCGTAACCACCAAACAATCTCCCTCTTCAAAAAATGGTTCATGGACGGTGACATCTAAGTTTTCTTTTACATAAACCACAACTCCATTATTTTGGTTAATAAATTTGCTTGTGTAGTACATATTATAATTATTTAAAGATGGAGGAATATAGTTATTACTCAACCAACATTCAGTCAATACAATAATGTCAGTAGTAATATTTATTTGAGATATAAAAAACAAAAACTTATCCAAATTACAATGAGTACTGCATATGTTAGCAGTTAGGATATTGAGTTGGGCTTTAACTGTATTGTTAGGATTAAGTGTTTTAAATGTTAGTGTAGGGTCACTAATTTTAGTGCATTTTATACTTAATGAATGGTCCAATTCTTTAATTATTACGACGTCATTACTATCGAATTTTCACGATTAAATATCGCTTTCGAATTTTCACGATTAAATTAGACTCGTCATAAATTATACTTTTGTCTAGAAAACGTTAAAATAACAAAATAAATAATTTATAGTATATAAGTTTTTCTATCCCTAAGCTATTAAAAACTAACACCACCGACACATATGGCGTCCAAATTATTACAAACGAATTAACTAACAAAGTTTCATAATAAATGTTATTTGTTGACGGCAGATGTTTCAAATTATTATACAAACCTTCTTTTGTAAAATTATAATCGGTCCTCTTAACACTCTGCTAAAGTTTTTGCCCCCAAACACCTTTGTATGGGTTTGATTGACCCGTAATTTTGATATTAATTTCTATCACGGTTTGCCTTTCCGTCCATTCGTTGATTTGCCCTTTTTATTATGTTTCTGACACCGAAACTGCTAATTATTTCGGCCTGAGGATCACTCAAAGTCGGTTTTTTGTTACATTTGCAATCCAATCTTGTTTAAATGCATTTGTCAATATATATTTTATTTATTTGATGAGGCTTTTCTGTTCCTGTTTCTGAAACAGATTTTTTTGGTTTATCCTTTGTTAAAATGGCATAGATTTTATTATTTATAAAGGTAACTTTCGTTGAAGAATACCATTTTGAGAAAAGTTGCATGACTGGAGATAAACCTAATGCGCGGTTAAGCGCTTCGTTCGAAGTACGGAGATCTCGCGTTCGATTCCTGGGGGGTGGTAACCATACAAACTTAATTTGTAAGATTTAACCCAGTCTGGAAGGATATTGCAGGCTTGAATCACCTGATTGTCCAATAATTAAGATGATTCCGTGCTTCTGTGAAAACGTTATGCCGTCGGTCCCGGCTACTATTACGGTAGTAATCGTTTGTCTACCAACCCGCAATTGGCCAGCGTGGTAGACTATGGCCAAATCGACCTTTATAGGGTAGGCTCGAGCCCCTTGGTAGGCTATGAGGATGAGGATGTGATAAGCCAATGCAGTTTCGGCTTAGGATAGCACTACCCCAATTCTTATTCACACTTAACTTCCACAAGTGGCTGAGGAATTTCTTATAGGGATTTCTTCTAGGGATTTAAAGCCATGAGTTTAGTTAGACATACCTAAATGAAAGCAAGTGCTCTATTCGACAGAAGCACATAATTTTGTTTTGGTTTAAAATATCCCTTGCAGGTCTCAGATAAATCGCCAATAACAGTTGACTATTTATTTCATTCTTAAGTTTGGCTAGGTTTTCAGAAGTCTGCTATTTAGTGAACTGTTTAAGTTTATATAAATAACGCTTGCGGCCAAATTGATATTTTCATGGAATTATCATTAAAATATTTTTTTGTTAGTTATACTTATATCCTGTGTGTTAGCAAATTAAACTATAACCTATGAACACGTAGGACTAAAGAAATTTATAGAAAATATACAAAATATACAAGCGCTTGAAGTTGTATTTATATTTTATTTGAATAAGTTTTATTTCTAAGAAGTTGTTTGCATGCAACCATTCATAATTGTCTTTTCAGTACCTTAGTAATTCAAAATGAGTATCTATGGATTCTCCACCCGTATTAAACAATACAAGTCTTCTGATGTGTCAACTTTTTTCTATATGTAAACTTAATAATTCCTGAAATGGCTTAATAATAATAATTTTTTGACTCTGTAACGAATTTTATCCAATTTGATATAGATCATTAATTCAAACTGAAATAGACATTAATTTATTTCTATTTTACTTCCTATTTTCATTCATCAAATAATATAAAATAACTGGATTTAATCAGCCAAATTGTTAAACAAAATCAAAACTTATAGAAAGTACCAAATACTTTTTTATACTAACCTCTTTAGTCTCAAACTCATTTCTATCGCAACAGAAACAAGGTCGACTTTTTAAATAGTAAGTACTGGCTGGTGTCGGTGCACCAAAGAGGTGGTTAGTGGTCCTGCTGCGAGTTCCGGCGATTGTCCTCCGCATCCCGCCCACCAACTATCAATGGCACCTATTAAAATATCCGTCCCATTCTTTGGTACTCGCTACATCCTTCTACAACTTTTATTACTTAACACTTTTTATCATTGAAGATATCTCTTAGGTTAATTATTTGATATTTTTTATGTATCAAGATTGAATCACATTTATGTGGGCAGAGTGGAGGATTTTCGAGTGGAAGAAATATTCGTATATAGGTGATTTAATATAATTTTAAAATAATCTTCTGTTAAAAATTGAATTTATTGTTAAGTATTTCACTTTCACTGAGTAAAAAAGTGTCTATGAGATTAAATTCTTATTATATCTAACATTATTTTTTTTAACAAGTTTAACGTGAAAACCAAAAATACATCTTTTGTAATGATTACTGCGTATATTTTATACGAATTGACGTAAGACAATTTGCAAGTGCTGTCTCGCATTAAAATGTATTATTTTTAAGCAACCCATCTATGGTTTATTGACTTCATTTAAAACTATGAATTAAAAATAATAATTAAGAAGTTCGAAAGTTACAATATTTCATTGAGTTGTTTCCGCTTGATGAAGCGGTATGCCTTTGGAACACTTCCGTCATATAACAATGAATAGTTTTAGAGTGACCGTAAGTCATCATTGTTTCACGAATTAGAAACACGATTGTTGCTCGATGTGTTCAAGTTGAAGTTATCATTTTTAATTAACTTTTAACCGGTATAGTTTTCATTGTCAATATAAAATAGTTTCATGGACATTGAAATAAAAATTCGTCTTTATGAGATTTTCCGGTCAGTGACAAAATTGACGTTTATAATTATAACTTATGTCGCAGCCATTCTTGGGAGATGCGGTGGAAAATTATCCTTTTTCGGCTCAGAAAACGTTGATTTCAGAATCCCCTTTTGGGATTTCAGCTAGAAATTAAAGTAAGTTAGGTTATCACATATCACTTACAAGTATGTATATATAATTATAATAAAAGCATAGAAATTTCTAGATACATGACTTTGTGACGAATAGATGACTGTGTTGATTAATCTAGCATCGCTCTGCGCCGAACGACGCGATCACATGTGTGCTATTGTTGATGAATTGTTCATGATCTTTACATAACTACCAAAATGTTGCTGAAAAATAGTAGAATCTAAGCTTGGCTTCTTCTTTGTATGATTATAGGTATAGGCTTCAGTAACAGTTTTAGTTTAGTTAGTCAAACGACGAAGTGACCAACGTATAAATAGAACTGAACGAATAGCTTTTTAACCATCATAGTAGCTCAGTGCAAGTTTATTATTGTCGATAATGAATAGCCAATGTTTAAAAATGGCAAACATAATCAAATAGTTGAACATTTATGTTAAAAATACATTCGCATGAGAGCAATAGCCTCGGAACTTTACAATTACAGTGTGTGGGTAGACATGTGAAAAAGTTAACACGAAATATATGACACTTTGCAGGCCTTAGGTTTTATAAAATTAAAAGCCTCTTTTTATTCATTTTTACACGTTTGATTAGAAATTTTATGTACCTATCGGTAGTTGTTTTTAATTAGTTGGTTGCGATAAAATCATTTATTATAATATTTTGCTAATTAACTGTTTAGGAAAAAAAACTAGATAAATATATCACTTTAAGAAATTGAATGGTGCAAAAAAACATTACTTATTTCTTCTGTGTTGGGCTTCCAACCACTAAAAACTCAATGTAGAAAGCCCCGCTTCTATAGTCACCTCTTACGATACCGACGGGAAGTGATTTGGAAGTGCTAACCCAACACTCTACACAGCCACAAGGTTGCGGGAAGCCGATTGATGAGGGCAACACAGGATCGGTAATTATGGAAATCTTTGTTAAAGACCTATGTCCAGCAATGGACGTCTACAGGTTGATGATAATGATGAAGCCAACATTGCATGGCGATCACATAAGGCGGTTGACAGTTGTTTTATTCTTAAAATATTATTTGCAAAAAGTAAGGCCGTATAAATTTCTCATATCTCTTTTGGCAAATATTTGATATTTTTCGCTACCCATAATTTCCAGACCGCGATAATTTTAAAAATAATATCTCGTTATAATACATTAAGGTTGTGTTTAAATCGCGAAAGAGAATAGCATGCGTTGCGGTGAGACAGGGTGGGTCACGTCAAAAAGGTCTGCAATGATAGTGTGAAATGACTAACGGCGGTTCCTTTGAAGTATTCGGTACCGTTTTGTACAAACGCTTTTTTGTGCTGTATCGTTTAGGATGCGGCTATTTTTTTGTAGCGCCGTTCTGTTTGTAATACCGAGCGTGTGGGACCTGACACGTATATTGTTAATTCGAATTATAATAAACCTGTTGTGTTCAGTTCAGAGGCTTCGTACAAAAAACCTTTTTGTTGGATTCTGTTCTGATTTGTTTGAGTGTTTGTATCGTGTTGTGTTTTGGTTTATTTGTGTTGTGTTTTATACTTGTGGTATTATACAAAAATAATAACTTAGTAGGCAAATAGATTTTAAATGTTTTTTTTTGTTTAATGTTTGATATTCAGTTTTTTAGGGATGGTTAATCAATCTTATTATAAACTCTTAAGTGATTTTAAGCTTTTATCAATCTGTTTTTGTGTCACCAAACGCTAAATTCGAAATCCATTCATCTAGAAATTTTGTACTGTTGCATTTTATAGATATATTTTATTTGTGTTCTTCTTGCGGAAGTCGTACAACCGCAAGACACAGCACGTCGATGTATTTACTTATAAATTATTCAAAATCTGCCGTATAATATCGACAACTTCTTATGTTACGTGAACGTCATAAATATTTTTCCTCTCAAGTAACAAACGACAACATACTTCTTTAAATACCATAGTTTTTTCAAAAACCCTTCTGAAAACGAGCCCTAATGCTTTTATAAAATAATATATTAAATATCAGCACAGCAATATGGTTGATTACCTTAATATCTGTGTCAATTTTGGAAGCTAATCTTGTCACATCTCGTTTGCAACCCTCACATACGTTTGTCACCCTGTATTTATTTCCACATCTAGGGCGGATTAGGTGATCGTTGTCTCAAATGTGTTTCTAATAGAGTTGCGACAGAAGGGTTGCGGCGCTTGTGTGAAATGATTACAAAAATAAGTGTTCTCGCTAGTTTTTTTAAAAGGATTATGGTGCATCAGGTTATTTTTTTTGAAATGATTTCTAATATAGGACGTATCAAGCTATGGCTGCAAGCAAATTTTTTTTTTGACTTATGGGTCGCTCGAGCTTTGCAAGGATAGTTTCTCCAATCACTGCTCATTGATAGGTTTATATTGACAAATGCATTTTAAATACTTGTTAAGTGGTTTTTGAGCCTATTCATTACATACAAACAAACATATCTTTCCTCTTTATAATAAGTAGACATGTTTGATTAATGTTTGTTTCTTATTCGGGGACTCCGAAGTAACTAACATTATTTAAATTAAACAAAAGAAAAAACAAGTGACATAATACGTATACAGAGAAATAGTGTAAAAATAAGTAGCCCTTTATCATATTTTTTAACATGCAATATTGCGTTAAGATATTACAATATTGCGTTTAAAAAAATGGAAGTCGAAAAAATTTATAACTCTAATTTCTTTTTAGTTTTTCTCTTAAAAAGTAGAAAAAGCACACCCAAGCCAATGCGATCCCATCAGGATAGTTAGCGACTATCAATCGCCACTTTGTATGATCCTAGCAAATCATCAATCTTTTCGATAGTGCCTTTTATTTTTCACACTTCCTACGCCTGTCATTTTTACCTTGTCTCTAATTATTGCTACTCGTAATAGAGCTAAATTAGAAAAGGAAAGAAAAGAAAAGAACTTTTTATTTAGCACACATTTACAGTATTCAAGGACAATGACATAATTTAAGGAAATGGTTTCGTTTTTTCGTTTAAATTACATTTACATTTAGCTATAAATTTAATAAAACTGTTTCTACATCCTAGCACCACTATTAAAACTAAGAATTTAATAGATATTTAAAGAACCGAGATTCTGCGTTTTCATTCGATGTCATAAACAGCTCTTAAAAATAGTTTTTTTGTGCTTTGTGCTAAATTAAGCACGCCGATATACCATCAGAAAAACTGTACTGTTAGTTAAAATTCCAACAGCTACAATCACATTTAAAATAGCTTAATTCCGTCTTAACATCCAAGAAAATACACTAAACTCCAAGTAAATTGAAGCAATTCTACCGAGCACTATCAACAATGAGGTATATTGAAAATGAAAATGTCCATTGTGATATAAAATGTTAAAAATTAGTGTTATAAAACGCGCAATGAGGAGCGGAACGATCGCCATGACTGCATTGGTAATGGCGTGATGGCGAAGAAGATTGGAATTGGACAAAGAAGCTGTCAGCTTCTGTCTCGACGCGGCAAACGCGCTTTTATTGTTGTTAAAGCAAAATGAAGTCGTAATGAGTCTTTGGGAGTAGGCGACGCAACCACATCATCGTGTAGCGGAGATACAGTTGTTGCGTTTATTCGAATTACAGTTGGTTGTAAATTTAGATAATATGGAATATACGAATAAACAATATTAACAGAAACTATAGCCTAGTCTTTCACACTAAGTAATATCTAGCATATTATTATTTTATTTTGAAGGCGTTAATTTTAACTGAATGTATTTATTTTTTGTTGGTTGGGCTAGAAACTGCATTTAATAAAATTTAAAATTTTATATTAATTTAACATACAAACCTCCCTTCATATTCTCACGCTATTAGTTCCCATCAGGTTAGAAAAAGGCTATCAATATCTATCGCCACTTTATACGATCCTGGCTAAACTCTCTAGCTTAGTTTACATTAATTAATCTTGAAAGACAAGCTCTTTTATTATTTTGCTGGCTTATTTTTTATGGTTGTTAATGTAATATGTCAGTAGTTTCTTAATATTAAAATCGTTTATTTAGTAACTGTACCTCCTCTAACTTTTATAAAAACGTCTAGCGATTGTAAATGTCGCCTTGATTGAATTAAAATTGCCTCAATATTGCGGCTGTAAAATGTCGCGGGTTTGACAAGCGTCGCTGACATCTGTCATCGCTGAATGACGAGTGCGCCGCGATGGCGAACAATGCAATGTAATTAGCGATTGAAATAAGAAATGGGGTACTTGTACAATGCGTTTTGTATGCATTTTTCTGTTAGTTGCCAGAATCATCATAATTACGTAAATGTTATACGTAAATACGTAGGTTATGATCCTGAAGAAAGGTAGTCAGAGCTGCTGAACATTTGCAGTTTATTTTGACTAACTATTAGCCATTTTAAGGGACCTAAGTCTAACATAACCTATGAAAGTTACGGGATTTGCTATACATTTCACACTTTTAAATTCTACCAGTAGTGTAGAAAGTGAAGGGATTAAAATAACTTTATTTGTAAAATTGCAGATAGAATTAAAACAAAAATTAAATAGTGAAAAGTATTCAAAGTTAAACATAGCGTTGTCTTAGTGGCGTACAAGGCCACTAAAGGTGCGAGTCTTTTTAAGTAGTGGTTGGGCGATGCAATTGGAGACCCATCACTTAATTTTTTCTATCTTCTCCCCAGAATACTTCCAAAACCAGCTGAGGAATTACTGATTCTAAAGCTCTGGCTGCCCCCTTTTTGGTAGTTTTGACCGTGAGTTTATGTATATATGTTTGTTAAAGCAATAATGCTACCGACCGACCGACCCGAGGATAAAAAGTCCACTTAAAGGTTCCAAAACATATCAATTAGGACAAACACTCGTCTGTGCCATCGGGTAAAATATTGTATCCTCTGTTTATTAATTCTACTTTTTTGTATGAAACATAAGTTTTCCCATGGGCGTTGTAAGTAAGATGTGACTAAGGAATTTAGGGCTCGTTAGGGCTCCGCCCGAAAATGTCAGAAACTGTGTTCCTTTAATGATGTTCATACTTACTTACGCCTTTGTAATTACAGCGCAAAATGTGCAAGATTACCTCAACTTTTTCTTTTTCTTTTTTATCTCAGAATTTACATTTTTATTTTTTACAAAGTTATATATAGATATACAAAATAAAATTATCGAATTCAATAATAATTAACCTGAAACCTACTTCTCAACTAATATTTCGTGAGATTCAAACAATATATGTATGTATAATATGATTCAAAGATATAAGGAAAGAAATCATTTACTCGTATCCACAATTTAGATATTATTTACACCTTCCCAGCATCCGGTTGTCATATTTACACAGGCCACCATTTCTTCGAGATCCGAGTAACATGAAGGTTCTATTCCACGCCGTATTTTCTCCTTGTTTGTTATTAACGACAGAGCCGCCTATTAGTTGGAGAGGTGTGGAGTCGACTGTTATACTTTTTATTTTGAGTTTTAAGATATTTTACGTTTAACTTTATAGATATATTTTTGGGTAATATTAAATTATGTTTTTTTTTTATTTGTAATGAATCCCCTATTCTTTGATCTCTATCAAAACTAAAATAAAAATAGCAACTAGTTTTAAAGGGAAACATGAGGCCTGTTGAAATAATTTTGACTCATCCAACCAACCAACATAGTAATTTAAAAAAGTAGGTCTTGTATTCTTATACATAACGCAGCTTTATAATAATACTCTGTAAACGATCTTTACACAGTCATATAGTTAAAAAAATCCTTGCTTCATAATCCCACATTATTCATGAAAACCATTTGAAATGGAAGCAACAACATAGTTAACATTGTGACAAAGTCTAGTCCACATCTTCAGTTATCTCATTGCAGCGAGCCAGCCGCCGGCCGCGTTGGGAGTAATTAGCCTCGCGCAGCCTATAATCACGCCTCTGCTGCCCGAGCGTCTGCGCCGACGAGCCCCGCTACCCCCTTCACCCCCCCATACCTCCCACCGCCCCCCCGCCTGCCCTCCGGCGCATATCTTCACGAAAGCAAACAGAAAAAAAGCACCAACACCTCGTCTCTGTTAACGACCCGACCAGTTTTCAACGTTCTGTGGGAAGATTTAGCAAATTTGAATTTCGATTGCCCTCTGCGCCTCCATCCATCTTCACAATTGATGGACGGGGTGCCAAAAAGTTTTAAACTATTTTCAGATGAAAGCGAACAGTTTCGAAATGCTCTTCGGGGAATATGAGTTATAAAAGCGTCTTTATCCTAATGATTGCCCTCGATTTGATGCGGTCCATTAATTTTAAATTTTACATTACTTGTTTGAGTGTGGTGAACGAAATATTGGTTTATTTCTTTCTTTGGGAGGATGAGTATAAAAAAGTTGTGGTATTGTGAAATAGTTATATCTTCAGTATATTATACACAGATCAAGTTAGCCCCAAACTAAGTAAAACTTGTATTATGGGATACTAACTCAACGATATATTTAATAATATATACTACACAACATCCAAGACTGAAAAACGATCATTTATGCTTATCACATAAATGTTGCTCTCAGCCGGGATCGAACCTGCAAAATCCGGACCGAGAAGCAAGTCACCTATCCACTCGGCCACGGACGTCTTAATAGTTCTCCAATCCACTCTTTCCAAAAAAGGCGTAACCGTATCATCACCAAGATAAGTGCCTGATTTTGATATCATTAAAGATGTTGAAACACTAGTGAAGGAGAGGCCGGTCAAGTCGAAAGTTCCCGTAAGCTCGAATCTCGGTGCCTGTTAGTCTGCCCTCTGTACGAGCGACCCCGCCCAGCTGTCTGCCATTAAACGTAAGTTGCGTCGGCCACGAACCAAACAATGGAATTTATCATTATTCCTTCGGCTAACGTATACGTGCTTTATCGTGCCTTCACCGATTTTAATGGCGTTTATTACACGTAGCCGTACTCACTTTTGGTTTGATAGATTTTGGAGATGATATCGTTTTCATAAATAAGGTTTTTGAATGTTTAAATTATTGTGTCCGCCGTAACGTAGGAATCGGTCTTATTGTAGGCCTAGTTACTAGACATGTATTAAAACGAACTTATTGGACATTTATATACAATTGGACTTTTATATGAATAAAGTCAACATTTTTCTCATAATTGGCTTGATCATACGCAGCTTGGGTTTGACTTAAGTCAATACTTTTTTCAGCCAAAAATTGAGCAGAAATTAATAAATTCTGATTTTTTATTAAAATGAATACATAATAATCTACTAGACTAGTAAGCCCGATAAAGCGGTAGTCAGAGCATTGGCTTAAGAAACTTCTCAGTCATTTTTGGAAGTTAGTAGGGAGAGATTGTAAAATAAAGGTTGGTTGTTGGTAATGGGTCTCTAACAGCATCGTCAAATAATCACTCATAAATCCGAATACCCCTACGTCACCTTTTATGACACCCGCGGGCCGAAATTGATAAGTGCTATTCTAACCCGACACTCCACAACATATACATATTTCGAATATTTCAAACAATTAAGGAATTTTATTGAATCTTGTTTGTTTCCCAGTTGGCCGTGGTGTGTCGGGTGCATTTTTGTATGATTGTGTCTTTGATGTTCCGCAGTAATGATGACATATGAGTTCTTTGTGCCGCCGCCGCGAGCGGTGAGAATCGCCACAGGTGGGTGGTTAACTACCCTTAAGTGATCTCCTGTTTACCTGGGATAACACCTCGCACAGTTTGGTCGGAGGCTTTGTTCATAAATCTTTGTTCTATGATTTTGAAGTGGTTTACTATACTTTTGTTTATTTACTAGTAGAATATTTTATTAGCGTTTTAGTTAGTTATTTGATGTATGCATTTATTAAATTTTTACGTCAAACAAACGACGCAAATATAATATTAAAAAAAAAGAAAATAAGACTCATAGAAATATTTTTTTGATCTTTTTGAAATTTGCCGTATGAGATTTTTGATAACATAAATAATCATGAGTAGAGCTTATTCTTGTTCATCAAAGATAGGGACAATTCCCGTTTAAAAAAAACCACATCTAATCATTTCAGATCTTAGTTGAATAATAATATTGTTGGTTCACGGTACTGCATCTGCCGTTTGCCATTCTTGTCCAATTTTCCTTGGGCGCTATAAAAGTTTACGCGTCACCCGAAAGATTAGCATTCGACAGCCACGGGGGCGTACTGGGCCATTGGTCATGCCGCTTGCACGTAATTCCATATTCTCACAGCATTGCAACCTAGTTTTAAAGTTGAGAAGCTTAAGATGTACGATGGCTTGAAGTCATGTGATATTGTCACTCTGCTCACGAGTGCAGGTGGCGTGTAACATGCACGAAACCGACGTACAGCGTTTCTTTAGAAGTGCTTATTAAAATATTTGTTGTTCGGACGTTATTTATTTGTATATGTATAGTGTGTAGCGGCCATGTTCCTTTGATGTCGGTAGGTGGCGCGGCGCTCGCGGACTGCGGGCTTTGTGCGGCGCGCCGGAACGGATCCTTCAATGGCACATGAAAATTTGCGAAATAAACAAAGTGTACAGATATTAATGAAAGACATCTTTCAAAATTTGTTTTGTAATGTTTAACATATTTTCAAATTCATCATTTCAATGTTATGTTCTGTATTGTAACTAATGAATATGTTTGATTGAGATACATTTTTCCTTGTGGAATCCTTAAAAAACAGACAACATCTTAAACTTGCTTAAGTTATTATAAACGTAAATGAATAATAAATGTTTCGGGAGAAAAAATATGGTTAACATTTATGGAGGCACTAAAGAGTTGAGAGAGTCCCCACACCGCGACCATAGAATGCGTCGAAGTAATTATTGCCTCGCAGAAGACGGGGGAAACGAAATTGGGTATCTTCGGCATCGATGCACTCAAACGATGAGACTGTTAAAACATTATGAGGTGTTCAGTTTTATCTCGATTTGGATCGTGCTGAGGGATCGGTGATTCGGCAGACGGGCCGGCGCAGTGCGAGCGAGACGGCACGACCTGATAGTGAGGGACGCAACATTCGACCGGCCGTCAGAGGTCGAATATAAATGTGGAATGTTTATGGTTCTACCGTTTTATTTTATTCTTGTGGCGGCGAAGCATTAAATATTGTTTCAATTGAAAGCGGGCAGATCAGTCGGCGGTGTCTAATGAAGAATAGATTAATAAAACATCCATTTGCAGATGTAATCACATTAGCGGTAACGGTAGTGCTGTTATCTGGATCACTACAACAATCACAAGTAGAAAATCTTATAAAAAACGAAAGCACTATTATTTTTTTAAGAGATAAATCGATAACTAGTGGTTATATGTAACCCAATTCGTTAGGTTAGAGTTCTTTCTGAGTTTGAAATGAGGTATTTTCTTGTGTTTCACAAGAACCCATACGTAAGTACTACATATAATTACGCCATTTATTCTCATTGGGGTAGGCATAGACTATAGTCACTTTGTACGATGTTTGCAAACCTCTCGAGCTTCATTTTCATTCATCAATGTTTTAACTTCGAACACCTGAATTTTTGATTACAGGAACACATTTATTTAAATTGAGTCAAAATATCCGACACTGAAAATAAGGGTATAAGTAAACTTTTATCACAGTTATTGGATTGAATCCGGCATTACTTTGCGGAAATCCATAGCAATACTAATATTAATAATAAAAAGCATATTAATATAATAATGCTTTTCGATTTTTTGTAAGTGGGAGGGCGGGCGGTGCACTGTGTATGTTCCATGAAGACTGCAGGTATTTAGCGAAATTAAGCGAAGAAACTTATTAATATTAGTATTTTATCACAGTATAATAAAAAACATGTGACACATGAAAGTCAGTGTTGTGAGGTATTCATTTACTTCACAACGATAATGCTGAGGCAGCTTCCAAATTCGTTGCTACTACGCAGGTTATACGGCTATAGTTTTTTTTTTCTTTTATATCTTGGAATTAGTGTGTATGATATTGTCTTTTTATTATTATTTTTCTGTGTGTTTGTATATACTTATTTTTGTGCTGTGTCTTCCTTTGTGCGTGTGTAGCAGCGAATAAATGTTTTACTTTCTTTTTTTCTAAAGATTTTTGGGTAAAAGAGACGGGATCGTACAGACTTGCAATCAATAGTCTCCGTCTACAAAAATGGTTACAAATGACATGAGTACATGTTTGTAAATATAAATTACTGATTATAGTTAATATAAGTTACTATATTGCCAGCGGCCATCAGTTCTGCGTGCGCTGTGCCCTATCCATTGCCACTTCAGTTTTGCCAAATGGTTTTGACAAAGCCTTCAGAAAATTGACTTTAAAACAACTTATAAATATATGTTTGCTTTAATTTATTTAACCGCTTTGTTCTTTTACTTTAACATAAACTACTTTCTAAATTCGTAAATCTACAAAAAATATACACCCTATATTATTATTACACAGTGTATATTATGAAACTCAAAATTCAAACGTTCATGCCAAATATCCCCGAAGGGGTTTGCAAAGGTATTTATACTTTTGAACATCACATGACATTGTTTTGCCTTTAGGTTTTGCTATGACAGTATACAGGGTTTACTCACGACGTTTTCTCTCACTGTTAACAACCATGATAAATTAACCACACATATATTTTTAGAAAAGACAAATTAGTGCAGGCCCGATCAGCACGATAAGTCTACCCACTAAGCTATCACGTCTTCGTGAGTGTATAATATTTCGTTGAATAATTTGGTAATTTACAGTTAAGCGATACTATAATGATAATAAGACATTTCCGATTTAATTTTACAATCTTAGTGAAAAAAGTAGTGTTATTTCTAAAACGCTAGTCATTAGTCCGTTGTATTATAGAAAAATCTTATCGCTGATCAGCATGATTTTCCCTTGTTGGTAAACAAATATTTTGGTTGAATCCTACGACATATTTGCCTTTGATATCTTTCTTTTTTGTTCTAAGACAACATAGATTTGTAGACGCCTCGATCAGTCCCGGTTCGGTAATTGGGTCCAATTGTAATACCAATTCGCGATCATGTCATCAACCACTCAGGAATTATGTTTTTGTGAGACGCTCGCTTAAACAGGCTTATCAGGATTATTTTTTCATAATCTCTTGGTAAATTTTACCGGGTAGACGTAGCTCCTATTTTCGTGATAACATTTTCGAATTAGCACAACAACTTCTATTAATACTATATATTATCAACTATATATTTATACTCAATATCCATAAAACTCAGCAGAAAATCTGAATATTAAAACTTCCTAGGCTTTACGCTAAAAGTGAAGGCTTTACGCCTCATTGTTAGTATGTTTGCCGCATGGTAAAGTATAATTTAGAAGAAGCATGAGATGAGAGTGAAGGTGAAAGATATAGGGTCTCTCCAATTTTGTAATCTTAGGTTATATGCGATAGAGTGAAAAATTATGAGAATCATAATTGGTGCATTGAAAAGGTAAATTACCGATTATATTTAAGATTGCATATTTAGGTTATATATTATTTTATAAAAAATATATAAATCTAATTGCCTTAAGTTCATTCATAACGACATGATAGTCCAGTGGGTAGAACACCCGCCCGAAAACAGAAGGGCGTGAGTTCCAATCCTGGGTCGGGCCTACACCAATTTGTCTTTTCTAAAGTCATATGTGTGGTTAATTTATCATGGTTGTTAACGGTGAGGGAAAACATCGTGAGGAAACCCACATGGCTGAGTTGTACTTAGTCATGTGACAGTGTATTCGTACAAAACGGCGATAGGCCTGCCCCCTATCACGTGAGTACACTGTCTAAGCAAAACGTGGGCACCTTCTCTGGAAACTAGATGGCGCTGCCATGTGAGTTCAGAAGTATTGGTACCTCTGCCAACCCCTTCGGGGATAAACGGCGTGAACGTTTATGTTATGTTATGTTCATTCATTTAGCATATACCTATATGTAAATCATTATAATACAAATTGGTTTCGGAATTTAGCGACTTTCTACAAACATTTTGTCGTGTCTCCGAAACTAGATTTACTGTACTATGGGAGAACATTTTTTATCTAATTATGAAAAGTAACTTAATTTTATCCAGCCCCGTGCTTCAAAATAGTTTTTTTTTGTGATAGGAACCGTGACATAAGTGACTTTTACTATGAAAAAAATTATCATACTTAATAATGATGTGCAATGTAACTTATTAAATTCGAGGTGGATTCTAAACCAAAAGCACTTTAAAGAATCGAGTACAATAATAAACTACTGTTTGAAATGTACTGTAACAAAAAAATAGCTGTCATTATTATATTAAGAGACTTGTCGAAGAAAATTGGTTACCGATGTTAAAATAAAATTGCATTAAATTTCCAATGGCTGCCATGGTTAAATATATTACTTCATTTGAAAGAAAGTCAGGTTCCTTCTCAATATAAAATTACTGATTTGTTTGTAATATATATAACACGAACAATTATTTAATATTAATAATTTATTTACGAAATTACTGAAAGCAACTACTTACACCAATTTATTTCAAATTGAATGGAATTCTGTGCGTATTTTGTTCGTTTCATGGCAAGGCCCGTTTCACGGCAAAATGATCTATTTAGAAAAAAAAACATTATACCCCACCAGCGTAATAATAAACAGAAGTCATAGTTTGGTGAATGAGCGTAAGTGCATACAGCTTAAATGTGTATAAATATGTGATGAAAAGATGTTTATCCTAGTGTGTGTTATTATTTATAGGATGTAACTCTCTGCTATGAATCGCAAAATGTCCCGAATGTCAGAGTTACAAAATAAGAAGTCATTCAGTGACGTTTGAAGCTGAGTGGGATCAGAATTGTAAATAAAAGTACTTGCTTATGGGTCTCCAACCGCATCGCTCAACTACTACTTAAAGAGCTCCAAATACCCAAAGTCGCTTCTTACGATACCCGGGGTTTTGGATAAGTGCTATTCTTAGCTGACAATACACATCAATTAGACGGAATAAAATACAAGGAAAAACCTGCCCAGAAGGACTGACACGATTTTAGTTTATCATTACAAGTTTTGTCACCTGGTGTCCCGACTGCCTGAACAGTGTGTTACCCACTCATTTGACCTCAAATAGTGGTGATGGACCAGTACCAAATGTCGGGACTTTATGACCACTGTGCAACCGAGGTGGTTGAAAACTTATGAGAGTGTTGTTTATATAGGGATTTTGAACATTGATCTCATCACTATTATTATACTCTGCGACGCACACTCGTATATTATTTATAGATAAAGGAAAATTTGAGAACACAATGATATGAAACTCTTTATTTGTTTGAAACATGGTAGATTAGGCTGTTACAGAATACATTTTATGATCATAAGTCTTGTCAAGACTGTTTGACATACAAATAAAATAATTAATAAAAATTAATAAATGCGCAGTCAGTTAAAACTACTGTTTAGAACGTTAATTATGCTGTTACACACAAATAACGTGTAGGAGTCATGTTAGAGCGCACCCCACTGCGGACTCACTCGCACATAGCAGCGTCTCACTCATATTCCTACATCGCGGAGTGTAAATGTTTTTCGAGTTAAGCATAGATACAAATTATTAGTTGGTACACAGCAGGGTGTAGTGGCCAGTATATCTTTGCTGTTTCCACAAACGTTTTCAATTAAGTTTGGACTTCAGATGACTTATATATTTTAATTTAGGCATGTGGTGCTATCAGCAAACATTCACAGATATAGAACAGAAAGTAGTGCCGGCTGTGCCGTGTAGTGCCGGCTTAGCATGTCACTATCCCTTTCTACTCACGGGTGCCGTAAGAGGCGACTAAGGGTATGGGGCCTTTTTAAATGGTTTTGATGTGGTTTGCGACCCATCACCAATGAAAATTTATTTCTATCATCTTGTCCTCTATCAGTTGATGCACAATTCAAGGAAACTACCATCTTGTTGGGGACAAGATGATAGTTTCCTTCCAAATGTGGCTGAGAAGTTTATTTCTAAAGCTCTGGCTACCCCTTTTTGGGATTTATGGCCGTGAGTATATGTATGTATGTAGATCAGAATACTATATATAAAAATGGAAGACTATTGCTCATCATACGTATTGTACAATACGTTTTAATAAAATCACAATGTAATGTATTGGAACTATCGATTTGTTTTGAAGGAAGTGCGTTCAGCTCTCGATCCCGTGGTCTTGATTTGACTCCTGGGGTATTAGATCTCACATTCAATTTGTCAATTATACCCCAGATAACGCAGGCTTGAATCACTTGATGACACTAGGCGAGAGTGTTGAACTGGCTATATCATTCTAAAGATACCATTAGTTTTCACTCAAGAAGACAGACTATCGATAACATACATACATACATACATACATATACTCTCGGCTATAAATCCCTAGAAGGGGTAGCCAGAGCTAAGGAATTATAAATTCCTCAGCCACTTTTGGAAAACTGAGAGGGGAAAAGATAGTTAAACAAAGGTTGTTGGTGATGGGTTTCCAACCGCATCGCCCAAAAATCCCTTAAAAGCCCCAATACCGTTAGTCGCCTTTTACGTACACCCACCGGAAGAAATGGGTTAGTGCTATTCTAAGCCGACACTACACAGCATAACGATAACTATCACCAAACATCTTTTAATTAAAAAAGTACCACCACGACATTAATTTACAAGCTTTAGAGAGCTACAGAGTTTACCTACCACCGCTCCGTAAAACTGACAAACCGCGTAAAACTTAAACTAAACCATTAAACATATTCCGTCTTCATGTATCGTGCATAAAGAGGCTTTCACTTATTGTTGTGTTTCAGCCGAGCCGCGGCCTGGGCTTGAAGTCTTTGTACGCTGATTAGTCTCGGTGGCGGATACCTAGTGTTGTGACACCTATCTTTAGTAACACCGACATAGAAGCCGACTGTTTGCATTGTCCTACGTGGTGGGACGTTTCGTTTGTCGGCGGCCATTACAGTGCGGTACCGCCGATACTTAATGGACACTGCTTTGTGTTCTCGAATACATACTTTGATTCGCTGCAGTGTCGCGGCGGGCGATATTGTTTTCATGTTTGCATAATCGATGGTCTTGCATTGATTTTTGAGACTTTGTTATTGTTTTGAAAATTGTTGTAGCAGTCCTGTTGCGATATTTATAAAGATATATACATAGCTATTAAAATTAAGGTGACCACCTACCGCCCTATTCCGACAGCAAGATTTCCTAAAGGGGGTATCCAATAATTCGAAATTAATAATTCTAGAGCCACATACATACATACATATAATCACGGTTATATTTCCCTAGAAGGGGTAGCCAGAATTAAGGAATTATTAATTCCTCAGCCACTTTTGGAAGTCGAGTGGGGAAAAGATGGTAAAAATAAAGGTTTTTGGTGATGGGTCTCCAACCGCATCGCCCAAAAATCCAATAAAAAGCCCCAATACCCTTAGTCGCCTCTTACGATACCCGTGGGTAGAAAGGGGTAGCGACATTCTAAGCCGGCACTGCACGGCATTTCAATTAAAATTATATTTTCATAAAATTGAAACTACAGCTAAGTGTGTCATACGAGGCTTCTAAGGGTATAGAGCATTTTAAATGTTTGCAGGGCAACGACACTTTATTTTATCTATCTTCTCTCCAATCAAAGTTCAAAAGTCACTGAAGAATTGTTTATCGGAAGCTCTGGCTACCTATTTTAGTATTAATACTATTAAAACTAAAATAAGTTTGAATAGAGAACAGCTTCTAACATAATTATAACAACATAAATATTTTATTATGACGTTATAGTGAAATCACCCAGGGATCTTACGATGACGGGAGAATAAATCCTTGCTTTCTAACTTAGTTGATTGTATTTATGATCTTTGCTCACCAAAACGGAAACTAATGGCAGAAAATATTTTTTTTTATTTAAATATAAACAAGGTGAATGGATATTCAAATATCGGTAAATTCAGTTATAAATAAAACAAAGCAATAATTACTTAACTTTTAATATTATTCATTCGTAAACTACTAATGTTTAATAATATAATAAATTAGATATTTCTTTCACAAATTTATTGTCTATTTCCTGTACAGATATTTACATAAATATTAATAATTTACAACAAAATATCACAGCTTTCAAAAATATAGAAACT
This sequence comes from Bedellia somnulentella, assembly GCA_963576735.1. Lineage (NCBI taxonomy): Eukaryota > Metazoa > Arthropoda > Insecta > Lepidoptera > Bedelliidae > Bedellia > Bedellia somnulentella. The sequence continues at coordinate 14,028,731 of OY755174.1, read as the reverse complement.
TATTTATTTTTTAGTCACTGAAGATGAAGATCTAAAGAATAATATGTATTTTGACACTTTCCATTTAAATAACAATTTAGTGAGGCGCACGCAACACTAACTTTTTGATGAGATGTGCTTTTACTACTTTTGTATTTAAGTGATTTGCGATTTAATTTTCAAACACAGAAAAATTATTTAACGCTATCAATAATTTACAAAGTCTAACAGATGGAATCAGTTATTATATCAGTAGTTGAAAAAAAAAAGCAGAGTTGTAGTTTTCACATCATCTTTTATCATACGAAAAATAAAACACCAGCACATGTTGTATAAGGAATAATGGTAAGATACATACTAGTATGATATAAGAATGGGTATAAGTGCAAGTTATTAAAACAACTATAATATATCTGAAGGGCAAGCACGAGCTGTGTTTAAACTAGTTATCGCGTGGGATAAAGCAGCCATCTCTTACGCACTTACTTACTATCGTGTACTGCCATCTCATTCTAACCGTTATCGTGTCGATAAAATAGCGCTCGTGCTTGCCCTTCTGGGATGCAAACACTAAGTGCGCGTGGTAAAGTACAACTTATTACCATATGATCATATTGGGTTGTCGTATTAAGATGGTTTTTATTATTTTTTACTATTTAATTCTGTCTTACATTTTAACTTGCTGTGTGGTGTCGGCTTAGAATAGCACTACCCCATTTCTTTCGGTGGGTGAACGTAAGAGGCGACTAACGGTATTGGGGGCTTTTAAGGGATTTTTGGGCGATGCGGTTGGAGACCCATTACCAACAACCTTTATTTTACCATCTTTTCTCCACCCAACATTCCAAGAGTGGCTGAGGAATTTCTAATTTCATAGCTCTGGTTACCCCTTCTAGGGATTTATAGCCGTGAGTATATGTATCTATGTATGTATGTTAATTCTGTCTCTCAAAACATATTTTTGCTAACTGAATACTTTGAAAAGTTACTTTATGTTATATATGATACTATTTAAAAAGATATTCTTGTAACTTGTAAAAAAATTGCGAAACAATACTGAAAGCAGCTTAGTTTCAAATCCCACTGAATTAAGACTTTGATTTCGAAACATAATGTTCCGATGATTAAAATTTGAGGAACTACAATTTAATTTTCTGTTACACATGCTCCAGGTCTTGTCACGCTGTAAATGCATATTTTTTAAAGTAAGAGTCAAACCAGGGTTTGAAAGGCTCGTAAATACCTCGTGCTTTGATCAAAAGAGTCTGCCAAGAAACTGACGGTATACTTTTGAGCTTTAAGAGCTAAGAAGAATACGTCATATAATTAACACAGTTCAATTAAACATACACATTATAGATTCAGAATAAAAATAGTTACACGTAAGGGTTGGACCTCACCTGGCAGCTCGGAGACATCTTTTTCGATCGCCCTTTCTCTTTCTGTCACTCAGAACTACCATTTAATAGACCGAGACAGAAAGCATAATGCGATCGCCTCGAGAATTTCGCCGCGTGCTATCGCATTATGCTTTCTGTTCAGTTCAGCAAATGGCAGTTCTGAGCGACAGAAAGAGAAAGGGCGACGGTAAAGGGCGATTCCGTGCTGCCAGATGAGGTCCAACCCTTATGCGAACAAAACTCCTCTGTCTAGTAACATCGATATTGCGATGAATATGAACACATAACAGTGAAGGACTCCTGCTATATAACTACGACACGACTATTTAGTCTCTAGGATATCAGCTTAGCACTAGGGACGTTCTGAGATCGATCCGTTTCTATATTTCAGGAACACCTGGAAACAAAGAAAAGGAAATGTTGAGTTGAGCTGCAAATTTCGCTTTTTAAGTGGGAGATCCGAGTCGCTTTACGAGTATACTGTTGGTCGATTCGTTTGGAAACCTAAATTACATATACTCACGGCCATAAATCCCCCAATGGGTCGGAACTTCAGAGCTAGAAACTCCTCAGCCACATTTGAAGTTGATGAGGGACAAGATGGTAAAAATAAGTATCGTTGGTGATGGGTCTCCAACCGCATCGCCCAAAACCACTTTAAACAGCCCCATACCCTTAAGTACTACCCAAAGTGGCGATCGATAGTCTCTACCTATCTTAATGGGAACTAACGGCGTTAGTATATGCATGTATGTATGTTTGTTTAGGAGCAGTTGTAATTGTGAAGTTTTGTTTGAATTACAAATTAAAAATTCAAATTGGATGATAACGGGTCACACGCTGCTTGTATCAGCTCAAAGCTCGTTAAAATATATTTTTTTAAAGTATTTTGACTCCAATGAGATTGATTAAGCAGTAAGCTTCAGTTTAGTTTTAGTGTTTTTTTATTTGTGTTTTTATCAAGTTTTTCATTTCTGATACTTTATATTTTAATAATTAAACACTTATTTTGTGTGTTAATTGTTAGTTTGTGTGCATTTTATTCGGCAAATAAATAACTTTCTTACTTTTCTAATATCAGAATATGGAGCTATATTCTCGTACCTCTCCTTCTTAATTATTATCAATGTATAAAAAAGTTGACAAACATTATTAATAAAAGTCCACCATGCCTCAGTTTACCTTGAGACGGGCTATTATCCTTTCACTAAATGTTTAGTTGTTTGTAGTGTTTAAGCGCAGTACACACTGAACCCGCCGGGCCGGCGACATATGTCGACTACTTTTTGTCGGCGGTCTAGTTTTCATACATACATATACTCACGGCTATAAATCTCTAGATGGGGTAGCCAGAGCTAAAGAATGACAAATTCCTCAGCCACTTTGGGAAGTTGAGTGGGGAAAAGATGGTAAAATAAAGGTTGTTGGTGATGATGGGAGTCCAACCGCATCGCCCAAAAATCCCTTAAAACGCCCCAAGTCCGTTAGTCGCCTCTTACGTACTACACCCACCGGAAGAAATGGGGTAGTGCTATTCTAAGCCGACACTACACAGCTTTCATACATAGGTTAGATATAATTCTTTCAATACATGCCGCCAGGTTGTGTCGCCGGGCATTGTCGGCGGCCCATTCTCTATGTATAAATTCGTTCTGTTAAGTGATGAAATTGGGTGATGGTGCTAGCGTTCCTGAGGTTGTGTCAAATTAACTATACCGTCGAACGCGTCACATGCAAAATCGATTTATATATGTACAATAGAAAATTAACCTAAACGTTTAAATTGGATGTGAAAATAACCATTGATAAAATTTAGGGGGTAGATTGGCAACGTCGGCGTTCCAATAGATGTGGACATAAAAGACGGCCCCCGCATTTTAAATCTTTGCGATTGTTGGTCATGTCGCAAGTTGTTGATAATGTTGTTTTCGAAACGCAAACTTAATGAATCATAACATAACATAAACGTTCACGCTGAATTTCCCCAAAGGGGTTGGCAGAGGTACTAATACTTCTGAACATCATGTGACATTGTCACCTGGCGTTCAGAGTAACCACTTTTTGCATGGGCAGTGTACTCACGTGATAGGGGGCAGGCCTATCGCCGTTTTGTACGAATACACGGTTACATGGCTAAGTACAACTCAGCCATGTGGGTTTCCTCACGATGTTTTCCCTCACCGTTAACAGCCGTGATAAATTAACCACACATATGTCTCTAGAAAAGACAAATTGGTGTAGGCCCGACCCGGGATTTTAACACTAGTCGCTTGCACGTTAACCGGTGTTCTACCCTAATGAATCAATGGTCGTTTAAGATATAAAGGGGCCGGTCTATAGTACCAGTCATAATAAACATATATAGGGAGACCTATTTTCATCAGTTGAGATGAAGAGAGAGAAAAAGAACTTACATGATTCTTATTAGACTTTTATAGTAAACATAATGAACGATATGTTCAGTTTAAATGATTATCTTCGCATTTTACTTCTGTACCATTTGTGCATATAAGATTTATAGAGGTACATGCATACATACTTACATGAAAAAAATTGTACTTACGGTCATAAATTCCAAAAAAGGGTAGGCAGAGCTTCACAGCTAGAAAATCTTAAACCACATTTGGAAAAAATAAAGTATATATGGTGTTAGGTCTCTAACTACATCACCCAAAAACCACTTTAAAAGCCCCATACCCTTAGTCGCCTCTTACGATACCCGTGGGTAGAAAGGGGTAGTAACATTCTAAACCGGCACTACACGGCATGTTTATAGATGCGGTGATTAAAAAGGTACTTGACAATGAATTACTATTTCTATAATGTAGCTTAATTTCAGGTTGATATTGAATTTTAGTTTGAACTCTTCGACATATTTTATTCTATAACATTCTCTATTTCGAAGGCCACGATGTTAGTTTTGTTGCAAAACCTCGTAAAACCTTTTACATTTCATGTTCCAACTTTTTGGATTTTGTTCCCTATGATTACCTTATAGGTTCAATATTTTTAAAGACCTTTCTGGCTATAACCTACACGCTGAATTTTCTTCGAAAATACACCCTTAGCCACATTATGTGTAGGGTGACCTTCCATATTATTACATTGAACTACATGTAAGAACATGGAAACACTCACACACACATGAACACTCTATTTTTGGTTTTATAAATTGGTATACAAATTTAATTTTAATTTTCTACACCAAAGGCCATGAAAGGAAAACGGGCATATATGTTGAAAATCTAAGGGTTTTTTGTTGACTCAGAATGAAAGAGTTATGTTAAATATTTAACTTTTAAATTTTAACTATGTTTTTCCTTTTTTTATTTTTTATGACATTGAAATTGTAATAAAGTTTATATAATATTTTGACATCTTTTATAAAGTAAATCATATTTACTTTATATTATAATAATTATGTTTTTTTTTCTTTTCTTTATTTTTTCATGACATTTTAATTTTAATAAAATTGATAATATTTTGACATGTGTTGCCTTGTTTGACTTACAAAATTTTAATAATGTTTTAATTTTATTTTTTTATTTTTATTATGATAGACAATGTTATTGTAGTAGTTTTAAGATATGTCGAAAAAAAATTATCAATAATTTTAATGTTTAAAAATTTGCACGCCTTACTGGCAGTACATGCATAGGCCTTTATTTTATACACCACCATTTATACTCATGTATTGGCAAATAAATGATTTTGTTTTATTTATTTATTTTTTTATAAACAAAACAAAAAAATAACTTTGATAGAAAACATTTTGTTCGGAATGAATTGCCATAAAACATCGAAAGCAAGATTTTGGGTAATTGTTTTTAAAGTTAAAGTTTTTAATAAAAAAATCAAAAGAGAGGGAGAAGACAGGCAAAACTTAAACTGAAATGAATGATTATTATTGTAACCGCTGTTAATTAATGTTACTTTGAGTACTATCATCCCTTGTTTATCATGGGTAAATCACCAGAAACCTAATTTATCGCGACATTTTGAAGCCACTTTGTAGAGTCTTAGAACATAGAAAAAAACCCCATTTCTTTCTATGACAGTCATTTGAGTTGATCAAAAGCATCAGTAAAGAAAAATAATATATTTTTCTATTAACTACGATTTAACCATTTCAGACTAACATAACTCATTGTAGTTGGATTGAAATAGCATTACTTATGTAAATTTTAGAAGGAAATGACGCATTTTTATAACAAGATAATAGTATATAGTAATATAACTAAATTAAAATAATAAAATAAGGGAAATTTGGGTAATGGAAAATTATGTGAAATGATTGGGTCCTATCGTCCATGCGAGCCTGCTTTAATTTATTTCTCTTTCTTTATACTCTTTTTCTGTAACAAACTTTTTATATTTTACGCTATTTTCTTTGATCCAAATTTAACACCCCGTAATATAAATTAACCCGTTTCTTTCCGTGATGATTTCTTACATAGAGTATTGGGGCTTATTGACTGCATTCCAGAACTGCATTGACCAAAAGTCAATGCAGTTGTGGAATCATCTCCTGTTTTTTTCAATCCTTTCCCCATTCAAATTCCTCCCACTCTTGCTATCCCCTTTTTGGAATTTATAGCCGTAATAATATGTTCGGAAGTACCTATGTATATATTAGTACTTTAAATTACCACAAAACCAATTGATTATTCATCTCATTTATTAAAATTGCATCACTATTCATCAACTTGTGCGAAAAAGCTAGAGTATCTGAGTATAACGGTTATGGGTGCGACATGCAAATGTTCTCTACTTTACTGATTACCGTTATGTCAATTAATGTCACGAAATCGACCATGGAATATATATTTAGATCAATTAGAGAATATACTGAAGAGATATCCATCCCAAGTGTGAAGAATAAAATATCATGAATGAAAACATTGTTGCATTAACTTGAAGCGCAGGCACAGTGCTAGGTTTGTACAAAGTATGTCAATAGTCTCTGCCTACTTTAATTGGAAGTTATTAATGGCATGGGTACATGTGTATGTAACTTGTGTATTGTAGACTTAGAATAGCACTACCTAACTCATTTCTACACTCAGGTGTCGTAAGAGGCAAACTAAGGTTTTGGAGCGTTATGAGTAATTGTATTGTTGGGCGATGAGATGAGGCTGGAGACCTATAGCTAACCATCCTTTGGTTTATCAGATTTTTCCCCTTCTCAACTGCCAAAAGTGGCTGAAGGATTCTTAATTCTGAAGCTCCGGTTAGCCCCATTTTGATATTTACAGCTGATAATTGCTGATACATACTTAATCTGTTCTATCAAAATCAACTCAACGGCTCTACGTTGCTTTAGTTTATTTAGCAGACAACCATTTTTGATGCATCTTTTAAGCAAATTACGTGCGATTCATATAAGAAGTAAAACTACACCAATACGTATATTTCAAAACATTACATTTTCAACCTCAACCAACGATATCTTTGCTGATGATTGCAACTACTCTGATGCAAAGAAAGAAGATCGGAACCATACATTAAATATTATATAATATTTAATAATTACACGTACATATACTCACGGGTACAAATGCCTAAAAGAAAATAAATAAAAAGGGTAGCAAACTTTGAAATTAAAAAAAATCCTCAGCTACTTTTGGAAGTTGAGGGGGGAAAAGACTGTTTTTGGTGATGGGTCTCCAACCGCATCACCCAAAAGTAACTTTTTTTTTAAATAACATAACATAAACGTTCACGCCGTTTATCCCCGAAGGGGTTGGCAGAGGTACGCATACTTCTGAACTCACATGGCAGCGCCATCTAGTGTCCAGAGAAGGTACCCAAACCGTTTTTGAAGGTACCCAAACCGAGGTTTTTTTAAATATATACAGTAATCTAAGAACGTTTAAATTTTTTTTTATCTATCACACGTTTATGTTTGTGTAGCATAACATACTCAACAAACGATATTCTTTACCCAGTATTTTTGCTGCAAGTTGTAAAATATAGTTAATTTCCAGTTTAAGAGAAATAAAACTAAAGCAGATGTACAGCTGAACAAGTAAATATTATTTTATCACTCGTGATATATAATTATGTCTAGTTTCATTTAATGTGCGTATCGAAAATTGTTAGGCGATTATTACGTATTCCTCGTATTTATTTAAGTCAAAGCTTAGAAAAACATAGAAAACTTAAGAGGGTTGTGAGGCTGTTCATATAAAAAGGTTATTTTTTGCCACCAGTAAATATAATCCTATTTGTTTCATTTTCGAATGTGTTAGGGTTTAAGTTTCAATTACATGTAGCATACAAATTAATCAAAACGACTTAAGAAATAAACCATACATTATAATGGGCTATAACGAATGAGATGTCGTCGGCTTAGTTTTATTGGGGTGCGTAAAATACCTCCCGAAACTATACTTCAAGAGCAAAAACATATATCTATACGAAGGCGTTTTCTTTCTTCCTAGATGTGCAACATATATCTATACTACGGCGGTTGCTATTTGAGCGAAGCGAAATTTGTAATTCATTCTTCTTCTGCATGCTCTTTTATATTTCTTGCTTCGGACCCCCGCCTTTATAAGAACGTTTTCTATCTGGTCTAGAAACGTTTTACAAGGCCGCCCTCTATTAACAATACCATCCAAATTTGCTGTATATATCTCTTTCACTACTTTATTTTCATCCATCCTCTCTATGTGCCCTAACCAACTTAACATTCCTTTTTATATCTTACATACTACGACATCTTTCACGCCTGAGTAGGCACACTAACGAACTAACTAGTGAACGAGTGTTCACACTTTTTCTCAATCTATAACACAACCTTACATTACATATACTTCTGAGGGATCTTATTTTCACTGCATTAACTCTACTTTAATGTTTTTTCTCCATGCCATATCAGCGTGGGAACCAGAACAAAATTATGAACAGCCATTCCAGTCTTTTCTGACTCAACATCAGACTGTTTAGGGCTCCATTCACCGCATTTCCCTTTTTAACTCTCCTTTTAATATCTTCCTCACATTTTCCATCCCTAGTAAACAAACTACCAAGATATACAAATTCTGTTACTTTTTTATCACTTATAACAATTTCACATTCTGTCACATCTCGAATTAGTTGGTGTTTTGTGCGTTTACTCTACATAGAGTGACTACAATGCACTTATAAGTTGGCTCTCCAAACCGAACTTAGACAACACCTTCCACACATACTTTCTTTTAGTTAAAAAATATGTGATGCACCTCATTCCCATAATAAAGCAAAAACCTTTGTACGTGTTTAACCGATTTATTTCACGTTTCTCATTTAGCTATCTTGAGAAACGATTTAAAAGATAAATTCATTTAAATAAATAATCGTATGATAGTTTACAATTATTATAACTTTTTCGACAGAATTGAATTGGTTGCTGCTGGCCTTTGCGGCTTAATCATGACTTAATGTGTGCCAGGAGCCGGGCCGGGCCGCCTTGGCGGGGCAAAGGTGTGTTTGTGCTTTGTGTAAGCTATGTCGGATAAAGGTTATAGTTTTCAGAAAAGAAAAGATTATAGAAAGAAGAAAGAAAAGAAATATTATAGAAAAAAAAGAAAAGATTGTAGCTACGTATATACGCTATAGTTACGTATGGGCTCATTTCATAATTACCAAGTACATATACAGTATCCAAGGAGTCAAACCAAGATATTTATTAATTTTCTTATGAATCGATTATGCATCCTATTAGACATGCTATAAAGAATTCATGTTATCATTGTATACCTTTAAAATATCCGGTAATAATAATATCTGAAGGGGTTGGACCTCTCAAACTTCTATTTTTCATTACTTAGTTCAGTGCACAATGTAATGGTTTTATTTGAATACTAGCGGGTAACAACTCAACGGGTATTATCAGATATTCCCTACTACCACAGCTATTTTCTAGTAAAAGTCTTGTCAATATCGTTTAAGCCGTTTCAAAGACTGGCCAGGACAAACAGACAGACAGACAAAAATACATATATGATATTTCTTCCGGTGGGTGTACGTAAGAGGTGACTAACGGTATTGGGGCTTTTGAGGAATTTTTGGGCGATGCGGTTGGAGACCCATCACCAACAACCTTTATTTTACCATTTTTTCCCCACGCAACTTCCAAAAGTGGCTGAGGAATATCTAATTCCTTAGCTCTGGCTACCCCTTCTAGGGATTTATAGCCGTGAGTATATGTGATGTGATATTACAAATATACATATATTCACATCCATAAATCTCAAAAAGGGGGTAACCAGAGCTTAGTCCTCAGCCTCATTTGAAAGTTGATAGGGGACAAGATGGCAGTAATAAAGTATCGTTGGTGATGGGTCTCCAACCGCAAGGCCCAAAACCACTTAAAAAGCACCATACCCTTAGTCGCCTCTTAATGTGGATAGGAAGGGGTAGTGACATTCTTAGCCGGGACTACACAGCATTTATATTTCATACATTTGAGGAGATGAATTGAACTATACCTATACTGACATTATTATAAATTCCAAAAAGGGCCAGCTTTGCATATACCATTCTTAAAACGAATCTCGTTTTTCATTACTTATCATTCACTCAGTTCACTGAGCACTCCATCCCAGCCTTTGACTTGTTGACATTCATCTTTGTACATTTATTTATAAACAGTACATAGAGCTTTCATCACCTACAACTCATCCGCTAAATCTCTAGGATCACTCTCGTAGATCATTGTTGTACTTGAGACAAATACATACAAATGTCCCAGTTTTATTGCCCTGACTTATATTCCTGAAATTCTAAAGACACAGATAAATAGATAGATCGAATCTATCATACATAATATCCGTGGAAAATCTACAACTAAAAATTTAATTCCATAATTTGTAGCTTATGTTTGTATGTAATTTTATAAGATATCTTGACCTACAATATGAATTAAAAATAAAAATGTACTATTTATTGCAATTGCTATAAATCTAGAAAAGTTTTAAATTTGTTTTTATAACAACGTTATTATAATAAAATAACGTTTAAACCTTTTGTTCAAAGATAGCATTAAATAAACTTACGCAACATTCTTGTTTATTTTCCAATACCTAATTTGGATTTATACTTTTAATATTTTGTTATTTTTGACGTGTTTTCCAATTGCATATAAAAGGTTGTCATTAACTTTATATTAAATACATAACTAATAAAAATTAGTTGAAGAAATATTGTCACGACAGAACGATGTCTCCATCAGTGGCGCCATCCAACACTTATAACAATTTCGAGCAGGTTGATAAGCTCGTTTCTTTAGTCGGTATAAACTTGTTTTCACCTTATGCGTATTATGGTAGATACTTCTATTCTATAAGTTATGATTATTTTGCAAAAAGCTATTTTAAATTTTATGGCTTTTATTAGGTTTTTATATTTTATACCATCGCTTGAGAAATATAATAGTCGTATTGACATGTTTATATTATCTTGTTCTGTGCTGCTTGGAGTATTTTAGCCAAGCATCATGTTGCAACCTAGAAAACAGAACCAAAGAACTTTACACAGTTGAATGACTTACCTACTCAGGAATTAAGGGTGTAATGTGTGAACTGACTATCCCGCCAAGTCCATAGCGGCGGCAGACAGGACTGCTGCAGGCCGGCGAGCAGCTCCGCGTGGTAGCGCTGCGCGGCCAGCAGGTACGGGCTCGGCGCCAGCGGCAGCGGGCAGTGCGGCGGCGGCGGCGGCGACGGGGACTCGCGCCGCGGCTCCGGCTGCAGCAGCGCGTCTATGGTGAACGCGCGCCGCGGCCGGGACCCTGCCGGCAGCAGCGCGGCCGTGTCCGGCGACTCCACCGGCTCCGGACTTAGCCGCGAGCACGCCGGCACCGACCCGAACATCCCCACGTTCCCGGCTGGAACCGCACCCGCTTGACGAGCCAAAAACGCACGGTTGAAACTAGCCAGCGCCGCCAACTCTGCGTTCAAACTATCTTTCTCCCCTTTGTGCAACTTGAACCTCTTTCTACGCCGAAGTAGAGATCCATTTTCGAACATATCGAACGCCTGGGGATGTAACGTCCAGTAGGCACCTTTCCCGGGGCGGTCTGGGCGCCGTGGGACCTTCACGAAGCAATCGTTGAAGGAGAGGTTGTGTCGCAGCGAGTTCTGCCAGCGCTGCGTGTTGCGCCGATAATAGGGGAACCTGTCAGTGATGAATCTGTAGATTTCTGATAGAGGTAACATTCTCTCGGGCGAGCTCCAGATGGCCATGGCTGTAAGGGCGATGTATGAAAAGGGTGGTTTCTGGTCTCCGTAAGATTCTCTGGTGGGCCGCGGCATGGCGGGCGGCGGGCGGCACGTGTCGCGCGACGCAGCGGCTGATAAGCACTGGGCGAGCTCGGCGCGCGGCCGTGGGGCGGGAGCGCGGCCCGCCCGGATCGCGCTCAGCCAATCGCGGCGCGCCAACTTTGTTTGTTGTTTTTGTCGGCTACGGACCCGTTACAGAAGAATTTAAATTGTTATCACGTTTACATTATACAAAATTTATTCGACATCGAAAACGCTTTTGAGCTTGTTTTGAAATTGCAATGATTAAAGTAGTGGGTGTAAGCACTTATTGATGCTGTGAGAGATTCTGTCGAGTGGAGATGATGCCTGTTAATAGACGGCTTCGCCTAATCAACGTGCATGTTACAAGTTTAAAAGGAGTCGGCGGCTATTAAATTAAATTGAATTAGTTAATTGATTTCAAAGCTTACTTTATGGTTGCTTAGGATTTTAATGGCTTGTCTATATGCTACTGTCCATTTCCGTTTAATGCTTGCCTAATACTATTTGGTGATAAATAACAATAACTTATGATAGTTGTTAATGAAATGTCTGCCTACGGAATATTTTTTAATTGGAATGAATAATTTCAATATTTTTAAAGTCTATTATTGCTAAGTGATGATATGTAGCATGTGATTAGCTTAAAATCCTCACCATACATTTCGCAGATCAAACGGTGCGCATGCGCAGTGCCGACACCGCGCCTCAAGCAAGCGCTGGCTGCGAAAATAAGGCGTGTTTGCAATCACTCCATGATCTGTGATGTATTGGTCACGATATTACTAAGTGAACTACCTACTTATACTGTCACTACAGATCATCTCGATTCGCTGCCCTCCGCGGCTCTCTCCGACCACTACTTATGTGTAGTAACTATGTGCAGATATCGATTATTCTGTTCCTTCGGGGTATCCCTATTATAAGCAGGAAGCAGTCGGATTATTATCGATTGTATTAAGTAAGGAGTTTACTTATTAATGTACCTTGACTGTACGTTAGAAGGCTTGTTAGCTAGGCGTGTAGGTAGCGGGTTTGATATCCGCAGATACATATATAAAATAGAAGTTCGCTATTTATTGATTTTAAATGTATTTTTTTTAATAAATCGATGAGTTAGTACCCTATAGCACACGTAGTTGTTATTTTGGACATAGCTTGATGTTCGTTCTATGCCAAAAAATGTTTTACTACCAAATGGAGAAAACCACAAGAAACTAGCTTCTTGAGCATATAACGATGAGTAAATCTTATAAAATGACAAAATTTGAATAAATTTACATGTTGCCAATTTTAATAACTTCACTTCTCATATAAACACATCTGTATATTGACGACTTTAAATCCAGAAAAAGGTAGCTAGACCTTCTGGATAAGAAATTCCTCTGCTACTCTGGGAAGCTTAGTGTGAAAAAACTAAAATAAAGGATTGTCTATCCCGATACTCTAAATCACGTCTTAAGACAACCGCGGGATGAAATTGATTGGTTCTATAAGAAGCACTACACTTTAATCGGGCTGATTCTTTAAATATTATAAATAAATAAACTATTATTTTTAAATTTAATTATTTTATTCTGACTAACCATTGTCATATATGCCTTATGGGAAAGAAACAACCATTATATTACTTGTTGTTAATCAGAGCCAAATTTAACGGCTGGTCACAGATATATAAAAATAAACACTTTAAATTTTTGGTTATTAAAACAACGAAGCCGAAAACCAAAAAAGAGATATTTTGTTAAGCGCAAAACTATTGTATATTTAGATATAAATATCTCAATACCTGCAATTAGTTCCTATTTTTATGTAGAAACAACGATGCCTCAATATTTGTATACATGCACTTTTGTTTTTCACACTTGAGCAGGGGCAACCACATTTTTGCTCAATATATCTCCACCATCCTCTCAATGTGCAAATCCATCATTACAATTCACATTGCCATTTCGATCTTATTTCCTATAGGATACTCACTTCTCATCGTTTACCGATCACAAAATTTTTACCTCTATCATAAGACATCCACTGCTAATAGTAGCATAGTATTTTTATTTAAAAACACCACATGGGCAATACTAAAATCGTAGAAGCAAGTTTTGTTCTACATTAATCTAGAAAAAGTAAAATAATAGATAAGTGTGATATAAAACCTTTTTAAAAATAACGTAAAAAAATACTATGTTACAAGATGTCCGATTTGATTCTAATAACATTATTTTGTCACAAAATGTAACATAACTGACTGGGTTATTTCATTTGAATGCTCGCTTGAATCTTGTCATAAAATCAATTATCCGTGTTGTATGAATATCTTATATGTTTTATGAAAAATTTATGCAAGTTGATTTTGCAAGCAACATGCAGAAAACCAAAGCTAAAGTATTTATGGTAGAAAGAGCAAAATGCGTGATATAGCGATTTATTAACGACTTGCTAACTTGAAAGGTGACGTTTTGTGCGGAATAAAACAACGAATATTATTATGGTTCGGGCACATGCAGCGGAGGGATAAAAAAATGTAGACGGTGTAATTAGTAGAGAACGGCTATGCAAGGCGTTTGAGGACCAGACAGTCTTACTAAGGCGGGAGACTAGAAGAGACTCAGGATAGAAAAGCAGGTATGTATGTGTAGCCAGCCGTGATAGTACAATGGGTAGAGCGACCGACCTTCAATACAAGCAGGCGTGAGTTCAAATCTCGGGTCCGGTCTACATCAATTTGTCTTTTCTAAAGTCATATGTGTGGTTAATTTTCAAGGTTGTAAACGGTGAGGAAAACGTCATTAGGAAACCCCACATGGGTAAGTTGTATTTAGTCATGTGACAGTGTATTCGTAAAAAACGGCGATAGACCTGCCCCCTATCACGTGAGTACACTGTCCAAGCAAAACGTGGGTACTCTGAACACCAGGTGACGATGTCACGTAGTGTTCAGAAGTTTTAGTACCTCTGCCAACTCCTTCGGGGATATATGGCGTGGCCGCTTGAGTCTTGAGTATGGATCAAAATAATTATGAATTTGAGTATGGCGAGAGAACATTCTCAGGAGCGTGAAAAGTGGCGATCCATAGTATCTGCCTAACCTAATGCGAATAATAGGCATGGGTATAAGTAAGTAATTGCAAACTTCATAACAGAACAAAAATATTTATCTTTCAAATAGATTGCAGCTATTCCAACTTATTGAAGAAGCTTTGCCCAAGGCGCTATTAATCACGAAAAAAATAACTATTCAATCATAAAAAGAAAAATAAATGAACTTTTTTTTATTATAATTTCGTGAAAAATATACAAAACTAACCCAACGTTTACTCCGTAAAAAAAGAGTGAGTGAGACCCCAAAAGGGTGGCAGAAGTAAATTAGTACTTCGGACATGAAATGTCATTTGTACAGTACAACGATATAGTAAAAGATGCCTTGTTTTTACCAGAATATTTATATATATACCTTTGATTTAGTTTACATACGGAAGATTTTACCGAGAAATCTCCATATTACAACAGTTTTCTCTGTTTTCCTCTTGTGATTCTCCTAAAAGCGCTTGTAATAAACATACCATATGAAAAGAGTACTACCAAAGTAATAAGTTAAAAGTCACCCCCATCTTAACGAGCTTGTCAAACCAAAGCACTCTGGGCTTAAATCGAGCAAATCAAATAAGAGGGTGGACGCTACAGGGGAAAACTTTGTAGCAAATCATTATTTTTTTGCTAAATTAATTTTATTACGAAAAAAACTTGCTGATGTAGCAATTATGAGATCAGTGCGTTTGTCACTTGAAAAGGGTTTTATAAGATGAATGTAACTACACCTATACTGTCATGGTTATAGATTTAAAAAAGACGCGAAGATATCCGACACGACATATCGTTAATCATGGCTACACTAATGCAGCTTTTTTAAAACCATGTGAGAAGTTGATTAGTCTAAGTTCCAAACTTTCTATTGAGTCTTCAATCGGTGAGAAACCAATATGGTTGAGGGTTTAGTGATTTTAATATTGTAACTTTTGTTTGGGCTTTTAATGATATTATGATAGTTCAATGATACACTGCTTAAACCCAAATATTCTGTTTATTTATTTAACTATGATAAGTTGATGAAAATGATATTGATAAGTGAATGTGAACAGTAAGTACGATTACGGTAAACACACTGATTTATTCTACATAATTACTAAATAATTAATACATTGTAATCCGAGCGGAGCCGAACATGACCGACAATCCACGAGTTCAGTGTTAGGTGATATTGCACAGAACAACTTTGATTTATACAAAACGATGTTTAATTAATCTGCCCTCTATCACTTGAATATACTATTTAAGAAAATAATATAATATTCCCAAGATCATGTAAAAAATTATGTTTGGGTCAGTACCACCTTTGTACCTACCTTTACCACTTCTTCAGAAATTTACGCCGTTAATTATATGTCTCTTTTTTATTATGCTCAACAGTGAATTAATAACATTATGTGTTCATATCAATGATACCATTTATTATTTGCACTATACATAATAGTATATAGATACGTGTCAAAACTGTATGCTATACTTTTCTTTCTTTTAAATACCAACCTAATTCTTTTTCAGAATATTTATTAATAGAATGTCATTCAAAAAATATTTTTTTAATAGGTGAAGCGACCAGAATGTAATGGTTAGATTACAGGGTATTGAAGGGTTGCTTGCTTCTTGACCATATTGCTATTTTAAAGAGTTGAAGGGGTCGCCAATTTGAAAAACATTGACGTAGAGAAGTCATCGTTTTTTTATGAAAGAAAAGGACCAAGCAGCTACTAAAAAAACGGCATTCTTAGTTGATAAAATGCTAGTCGTTTGATTATAAGAGTGATACAAAAATGGGATGTGCAAGTAGGATTAAAAAAGAGAGTGGTTGGCCAAATATCTCGATTCACTCGATAGTTTTCATTTATTTTAGCATAATACCTTTTTCCTCTCCAAGTGACAGAAAAACGATGGTTCAATTCCAGAAATAATTATGAAAGAGTGCACGCACAAAATCATACATACATAAATTCACTCACGCCATCAGTTCCCATTGGGGTAGGCTAATAAGGTTGATGCCACTTTAGGTACGAAATTGGAAAAAAGAGAATCATTTTTCTACATATGGCTACATTCAAGACTTACTATTTTTAGAAGAAAAAAAAACGATTATGTGGTTTGGAGGGCATTTTTCGTCGTCGTTTCTGGTCCTTATCCACAGTTTATTATCGATAGTGGTCCATGATCACATAGCCTCATCACCAATTTATGGTATGCTTGTGCCATTCAGTAGAAATATATATGAGCTGTGAAATGAGATGAAAGGAATGGTTTCTTTCATTAAACAACAAAAATATGGTTATCATCATTCTTCAAATTAACGTACTGTGATTTGATTAGCCATATATTTTGTATTATTTATGTTTAGGCCGGTACCAAACGATGTGTATTTTTTATTTAGTAATTTTGTAGTTGGATTACATTAGCTTTGCCTTGCAGTTATTAACAAAAAGTGCTGAAAAAGCTTCCTGATGCTGCGCAAACTATATTCAGGGCCGCGCCGCCCTTGTGTGCGAAGTGTGCGGCGCACACAGGCGCCAGGACTTTAGGGGCGCGGCGCCCGCGCCACCTAAATTATTTTTCTTACCTACCTACCTTGTTACCTAAAAGATTTAGAAGTAAGTAGGTAGAATAGGCCCAACATACGCCTTGTAAACAACAAAACATCTATTGCGCTCATTGAACAAGTCTCTCAATATTTAACCGACTTCAAAAAAAGGAGTGTTCTCAATTCGACCGGTATATTTTTTTATTTTTTTTTTTATGTTTGTTCGCCGATTACTTTGCCATTTATGAACCGATTTTGATTATTATTTTTTTATTCGAAAGAAGATACTCCCGGATTGGTACCATGATGAGGATATCAGGGTCTGATAATGGGATCCTGGAGAAATCGAGGGGAACCCTCAAATTTTATAGGCAAATGTACCGCGTTTTACCTATTTTCTGAACTTATATTGGCATTTGCTTCTGAAAATCATATTCAGAAGATAGAAGGTGTGGATCCTCAATCACTAGGTATTAGGAAACAGTTCTTTCCACATTCTATATAGATTTATACTCCTCTTCGTAGCTTTTATGAAGAGAAGTACAGGTTCACTAAACATTTATTTTGTTATATTATTGTTACCGAGAAAGTACCATGAGACCAGGATCTGATGATGGCATCCCAGGAAATCGAGGGGACTGTCGAAACTCACAATTATGTGACAGTGTATTTGTTCAAAACGCCGATAGGCCTGCCCTGTATAACGTGAGAACACTGCCTAATAAATCGTGGGTACTCTGAACAATAGGTGACAATGTCACGTGATATTCAGAAGTATTACTACCTCTGCTAACCCCTTCAGGGATATTCGGCGTGAGCGTTTGAGTCTTTCTTGAGATGTAGAATTGAAGACCATCGCCTTTCGAAGGATTTTAAGAACAATGTAAGGTTACATATGGTTGAGCCTATTTAATATCGTACTATAATAGAAATACCGGAAATACGAAGAATAACACAGTAACTGTCGCTTCCTCATCCGAGAGGCATCTTTGCTAGGTCTACCCATCTCTAAAACTCGTAAAATAAAATCATTTTTAACAAAAAGAAAACCGACTTCATAGAAAAACAACCGAAAATAAACAATCTAGTACTAAAAAGTACGAAATAAGTTTTTTTAATTGAATATGAGTACTGTGATTGATACCTTAGCAATTTCTTTATTCCACACGCGTCAGTTCAACCTACCTAAATATTACAATTCTCTTAAATTAATTTTTGAGTCGGTGCCACCGATATATTATTGATATACAAGTAAATATTCTGTAAAAAAATTTAGCGTCTACTTATTAACGTTTTTAAAATTGAGCAATAAAATACAATTAAAACACGATTATTGTATGAAATGTTTCTAGTTTTATGAGATACAGCCTGGAGACAGTCAGACAGATAAACAGCAAAGTCTTAGTAATTGGGTCCCGTTTTACCTTTTGGTAGGGAATTTAAATCTTTTTTTTGTTCATGAAAACCTCATGTGGGGATTATTACTAATAAATAAAGGAAAGAAAAACTTCGACACAGGCGGGAATCGAACCCGCGACCTCGGGTATACGCCCCGACGCACTGTGGAAAACGGTAGAACAAGAGCATATCGAAAATACTTTTTACGAATATCATAATTTGTCTAATATGGTTATTTTATTTGGTTCTCTAATAATTGTAATATAATATTCATTACGTTTTTTCACAAAATTGCACAAAATGACATTATTTTTGACGTGTAGAAAGTATATACAACATAGGAGTACCAAACTTATATCTTTGTGTACACGTATTTCAAAACCATATTGTGAAAGAAATATTTGCTACAGATATGCAGTATCATACATTTTTGGAAAGCTTATTTCATGTTTATTAGAATACATGTCTTTGATTTCTAAAAAAGCGACAAATGTATCAGTAGGTACTTAAAAAGTGACATACCATATTTTTCACTGATTTATTTTTTTCGTCGAAGGTTTTCATTATTACCCACGTCTCCCCACGCGCTACATTTTGTGTTAATTGATAGTCTAACTATTCTATAACACAAGAAAAAAAAAATCAGATGCGGATGTTTGCGGTTTTGTAAAATATCAGCAAGAATGTTATAAAGGACGGAACAGAAAATCGGTATCTTTTGCGGTTTACCACCGTTCAAAATTAATTAATATTCCTTGATAACGAGGGTATATTATCAAGTTTGCACTTATTTTGCGTAAGAATAAAAAAAAACAAAAAAATTTTTTTTTTTTTTTTTTTTTTTTTTAAATTTGAAATTATACATTATTTGAATATCCACACCTTACTGCATATATGTACCAAATTTCATCACTTTAGGACAAAAACTCATGAAGTTATATATTTTCGATCCGATACCGACCTGTCTTGCCCACAGTGCGACGCTCTGCCAACTGAGACACTGTCACGGTTCTTTATTTATTATTTATTTGTAATAATCCCCACATGAGGTTTTCATGAACAAAAAAAAGATTTAAATTATGTGATAGTTAGGCGTTTTCAACATTTGCATTCTATCTGAAAAGGTAGACAAGCGGCCTTCCGAATTAGTTAAAATTCGGAGGTAGGAAACGCAAACACTACTTAAACGTGTAAAAAGAAATAAAGGATAGAAGAAATTCGCACTGGCAGCCAATTGACACGGTGGCTCAGTTGGCAGAGCGTCGGGGCGTATACCCGAGGTCGCGGATTCGATTCCCGCCTGTGTCGAAGTTTTTCTTTAGTTTATTTATTCTTTATTTATTTTGGTAGGGAACCCTAAAAAGAGGCGCTTCAGAGGTTCCGCACACAGGCGCTGCCTGGGGTCGGCGCGGCCCTGACTATATTTTTATATTAACATACATACATATACTCACGGCTATAAATCCCTTGAACGGTTAGCCAGAGCTAGGGAATTAAAAATTCCTCAGCCACTTTTGGAAGTTGCGTGGGGAAAAAATGTTGAAATAAAGGTTGTTGGTGATGGGTCTCCAACCGTATCGCCCAAAAATACCTTAAGAGCCCCAATACCGTTAGTCGCCTCTTACGTACACCCACCGGAAGAAATGGGGTAGTGCTATTCTAAGCCGGCACTACACAGCTATTTTATATTAAGGCCGTGAGAATCTATTTGCTTGTATAACAAGTTAACCGTCCCAATGTTCACTTATACTATTCAAGAGTTTAAACTAACACTAGTATGGGAAAGGAGAACAAAGGGCACGATCGAATTCCGCAACCAAGCTGCACCAATTTGTAAACACGACCTATCTCACGAACCATTATTTGGCATTCGAAGCACACAATGTTCGGTGTCGCTGTCGCCGTAACACTTACTATTACCTTAATATCCTTAAATTACATAGTAGAAGGGTAAGTGACGCTTCTGTCGAGCTGAGCCTTGTAGCAAGGGAGATTGAATTTAATGAGGCTATTGAGGAACGGCCCGTTTGCCTTATAAGTTTGTACGTGGCACGCTTGCAGATGGGGCGGCTTGAGTGTCTTCAGACGCCGACATGTGTTCCCAGGTTATGGGAATATACTTAAGATATAATGGTTGTGGTCAATGCTGATCCGGATTGGATTTTATACTGGAGCTGCTAATAGGATTCCAATAGGATTGTTTCGTTTTTTAAGTAGAAGATTATCTACAATGTTTATAATTTGCCGTGTAGTGTCGGCTTAGAATAGCACTATCCCGTTTCTACCGATGGATGGGTGTACGTAAGAGGCGACTAACGGTATTGGGGCTTTTAAGAGATTTTTGGGCGATGCGGCTGGAGACCCATCACCAACAACCTTTACTTTACCATCCTTTCCCCACTCAATTTTCCAAATGTGGCTGAGGAATTTCTAATTCCTTAGCTCTGGCTACCCCTTCTAGGGATTTATAGCCGTGATTATATGTATGTATTTCTAATATGAATTTTGAGTAAAATTAATATGAATGCTTACATTACATTAGTTTAAAATTAAAGCTATGTGTAAGCGTTTCTTTATCTATTAATAAACACTGTAGATTATGGATAATCGGGATTGAGTAGCTGTTTGTGTCGGCTTCGAATAGCACTGCCCTATTTTTCCCGTGGGTGTCCGTAACGGGCGGGCGGCCAAGGGTATTGTGGCTTTTTAAGTGAATTTAAGGCGATGGGGTTGGAAAACCTTTGTTGTACATGTACAATCTTATCGTATACGACTTCCAAAAATGGCTAAGGATTTTTTTATTGCGAATCTCTGCCTGCCCCGTATGTATATTATGATGTTCTGATGATCATATATATATATATTCCTGCCTACAATACTAATCCTAGGTTTTTTGGCCATGGATTTTCAAAAAGGGGGCCTCATGATTGTTCTGTTACAAAGTATATATATTTCAGGCTAAAGTTTAGCAAATTCAATAATATCTATGGAATAACTTAGAAACGCTAATTTTGTCACAGTTATGTTCCGTTTAAATGAATAATGTATAAACGCAAAAGGAATAGCTAAAATGTGTCACCAGAACACCTTGTCTCAAACCCAAAAAAAACCACCGTAAGTTTAAAAATATAAAAAATATGTATAACAGTGATGCAATTACACAATCATTGTCCACATTTGGACACGGGTAACGTTGCTTCCCTATCCTCAGATACATGACACGCTTCACGCCACGTTAACCGATTGTAAAATTCAATATTTATAGCGAAGGCACCCTCTATAGGCTACCGCTACTTACAAGGGGAATCTTTTAAATTCATTACTCACATCTTTTAAGTTAAACCGGAACGATTGCTGAGTCTAATACTTTTTAATAAGTTAAAGATTAATAATAAACGTTATATGATGAATTTAGAATATTCTCATGAAGTATCATACTTTTTAAGAAGATTAAAAGTGATAGCTTTACTATATAAGTGACTATAAAGTGAATACATTGAATGGAGAGATGAAAAGTATGATAAAAGCATATAATAAGATATTGTTTTACCGTAGTTAATATAAAGCACCTTAATATAAAGCAGGCGATTTATAGAAACTGTAAATTTTTATTTAGAATTAAATTGCGGGGTAAAAATAAGATGAATAGTTAGTATTTTAAATAGAAATTGTTCGTTGTAATTTATTTAATTGTACGCAGAATAACCATGATTCGTGTACTTCTAATATTTTCATGCCGTAATGGGCAGAATGAGAATACAACAATTTTTCTGTCAAACTTCCCTGCGGGAACATGAGTACAGAATGTACAGTCTATGTGAATAAGTAACACTATTTTTGTAAGTAAAAATAATATCGGTCTGTTTATGCAAATCGTGTGCGAATCAATTCAAATGCGAACCCGAATTGTTCAATATTTACATGTGCGTTTCCACATTCATTTCCAGATCAGTATTTAACTGGTTGGCAGTCTTTACCTTGATAACATGAAAAGCGGCAATAATCTATTTAAATGACATGTTTTTATTTGCCGTGTAGCTTAGGCTTAGAATGTCGCTACCCCTTTCTACCCACGGGTGTCGTAAGAGGCGACTAAGGGTATTGGGGCTTTTTATTGGATTTTTGGTCGATGCGGTTGGAGACCCATCACCAAAAACCTTTATTTTACCGCCTTTTCCCCACTCAACTTTCAAAAGTGGCTGAGAAATTTAGAATTCCTTGGCTCTGGCTACCCCTTCTAGGGAATTATAGCCGTGAGTATATGTATGTATGTATGTTTTTATCTATTAATTTTATAGGGTTTGTCCTTTTAAAGTTTTAAATTTTATCACACAATGACTTGGTAAACGTGCAATTGCACAAACTCTTTCAGGGAATGCATTTATTCCATTCGAAAAACAATTACATTACACATTTTGAGGCAAGTTAAAACTTAATTTTAAACAGTATTACAATAATATATACAGTACAATGCTGTGTAGTGTCGGCTTAGAATAGCACTACCCCATTTCTTCCGGTGGGTGTACGTAAGAGGCGACTAACGGTATTGGGGCTTTTAAGGGATTTTTGGGTTATGCGGTTGGAGACCCATCACCAACAACCTTTATTTAACCATCTTTTCCCCTCTCAATTTTCCAAAAGTGGCTGAGGAATTTTTAATTCCTTAGCTCTGGCTACCCCTTCTCGGGTGAGTATGTGTGTGTGTGTGTATAACAATAAGTCCTTCTAAAGTTTATTTATAATTATGCCCGACGACGTAAAAAAGGGACTAAAAAGGATGAAACAGGATAGCGATTCAAATAGAATTGGCACAGAAGTGGTCATCCATCACAGATCCATGGTTGAATCTTAGCGAACACCTTTTATGATTATAATTGTGCCAGAAAAATGTTGAATTAACTAGACATGGTGGATACCAGGATTAGTTGCATATCAGTTATGGTGGAACAAATAAATATACACTGATACTAACATGCATACTAGGCAAAATGATATCCCTTCGATTTGCTTCCCCGTTGTCAGATTAAAACAGCTAATTTGAGAAAATAGTTATAAAAAATATATCAACATGATATCAACATAAATTTTGTATAAATACATTGATAAAAAAATTCAATCCGTTAAGATTACAAAGAAAACTTTAAGTAATGGCAACGCAACAAAGCTCTTTCAATGGTGGCGCTATACCTAATTTGATCTAAAAAACTATTCATTGAAACTCTTTGATCTAAGCCGACAAACCTCAGCATAATTCAAACAAATTGTCCACAAATATTCGCGACTACCTGCACCTTCCAAATCCAAAGAGATGGAGTAAAATTGGATAATAATATGGAATTCGCATTTTTTTATTTATCTTCGGATGACATGATATAGGTTTGCTTCTATTATTGTAGTTTGAAAAGTGTCAATAGAATAAAAGCGATACATGTCATTTATTTGACTATTTGTCTTTTGTGTAACTGTTCCCGTGCTCAAATGTTTGGAGCGTTAGACCCGGTGGTCTTGAGTTCGACTCCCGGGGGACGCACTTACAATTTAAAATAAAGAAACTGTGACTAGTTTGTTTACAGTATTCCATGCGGGATCACCTGATTTTATTAACTAATATATTACAACAAATAATAGATTTCCCATCACTCTTTCGGAGACCACGTAAGGTGTTGATCCTAGCTACTAAATTAATAAAATATTATAGAATGCAATAGTTTAATATTGTACAGAATAAACTTAAATTAATCTATGACTTTTAAATGTATAGGTATACAAACACAGAAATAATAATTGAACAATAAAAAAAAAATCAAGATCACTGCCGCTAGGGGGAAGGGTTACCAAGAGGTTGGCTGCGTTGCCCCTTTGTACAGTAATGCTTATTTTTTGGGCAATGTATGTGCCAGCCCTAGGTAGTAGTACGATCCCCACTAGTTTCGACAAAGCGCGTAGATATTTCCTTGAATATTATTGATACTATTAATATTATTAGTGGGTAAGTACCTTCTCTGGAAACTAGATGGCGCTTGCCATGTGAGTTCAGGAGTATTGGTACCTCTGCCAACCCCTTCGGGGATAAAA
The DNA here is from genome assembly GCA_963576735.1 of Bedellia somnulentella. Taxonomy (NCBI): domain Eukaryota; kingdom Metazoa; phylum Arthropoda; class Insecta; order Lepidoptera; family Bedelliidae; genus Bedellia; species Bedellia somnulentella. The sequence goes on along the minus strand of OY755174.1, from coordinate 14,003,967 downwards.
CGGCGTGAACGTTTATGTTTATGTTATATATATGTTTATGTTACTATTAATATTATTATTGATTTACCTTGGAGGAATGGGAAGACACTTGTGTGGAACGCTGGCGCCTTCCCATTTGTCAGTCTGCGGCCCGGGCTGAAGCTGCGGCTTAAGAAGCCGAGGGTCTTAAGAAACGTGAGTATGGCTTCCTTGGAGTCATATTCTTGTTCCTTTTGCTGTAGAGGTCCTTGGCCCATGGGGACCAGATGCGCGTAGAATATTCAAAGAAATATCTACGCGCCTTGTTGAAACTAGTGGGGATCCTAAGGCTGGCAAATATATTTTGCCATACAATAGGTCTGCATAAATACATAAAATATAGATAATTTTTTTTTGGTTTTTACGTTATCACGTCAATAATATATATTTGTGAATATAGTTGACAAAAGTGCTATTATGTTATTTTATCTATGAGTACTCTCGCCTAGATATCCCTGAAACGTATGCAGATACTTCAGCCATTTGAAACGTAAATGGACAAAAGCTTGTAAAGCAGTCGAAAAACTTATTCGCGACAACTGACGAATTACATAATGTAGAGCTAGAGCGAGAACTAGGAATTAGATCAGCAGCAATGAAAACCATAATTCATGACCACCTTTCTCTCCGTAAATGTTGTTCGAGATGGGTGCCGCACAAACTTACCGATGAGCAGAAAGACCGTCGGGTGGATTGGTGCCTATTCATGATAGATAAATTCAACGGAGGCGAGAAAAAAAACGTATATGATGTACTGACTGGTGACGAAACATGGCTATATAACTATGATCCCGAATCAAAGCGACAGTCGACTGTATGGTGCTTTGAAGACGAGCCAACTCCAACGAAATGTCGCCGTGCACGAAGCACACAGAAACAAATGGTAGCCTCGCTTTTCTGCAAAACGGGTCATATTGCTACTGTTGTGCTAGAAAATGAAAGAACGATGAACTACGAATGGTATGTGACAGTCTGTGTAATATCAGCTTGGTGTGACAAGCGACCGAAGTCAGGAATCCGGCACCTTCTCTGGCACCACGACAATGCGGCGCCGCATACGTCTGCCAGGACACTAGGCTTTTTCAACTCGAAAAATGTGTCAATTCTCCATCACCTGCCATATTCCCCTGACCTAGCGCCTTGTGATTTTTTCTTGTTTCCAAAAATCCAAGAAAAACTAAAGGGGAAGAGGTTTGGAAGCAAAGAAAAGGCGCTGGTTGCCTATAATTTCGAGATTTCTGAGGTATCTAAAGAAGGGTGGTCACAGGTATTTTCCAATTGGTTCAGATGTATGGAAAAGTGTATACGTGCTCAGGGTGAATACTTTGAAAAGATCGATACTTGTAATAAAGAATAAATTTTATAATTTTTGAGTATCTAGTTTCTTTTGGCATGCCCCTCGTATATTAACATACAACATATTTCCTCAAAACCCTCAGTGGTTGAGCCGACTCACTCTTGTCCAATATTTCACTTCATGTGACACTTAAATTAAACAAAGGTAGTCTATGACGCCGAGTCTTCGTAGCGAATGTTGATTTTTAACTATATTTAACTATACTTCAACCCTGATACACTAAACAGGAGGCGAAGGGATATAGTATGTTTGAATACCTATAGTGCAAAATTTTCCATTACAAATAGATTCTTTATATTTTTAGGACCATACTTATATAATAAAATTAATAGATTACTAGTATTATATAACTTAAACAACTTTGAATGCAAGAAAAAACTTCAATCGTGGCTATTAAATCTTACATACACGGAATCAGAGGAATTGCTTAATATAATAAGTTAATATAAGATGTTTTTATTTATTTTTTATCATAACAATACAATTAATTAGTTAGATACAATCGATTCTGATAATAATTTATACACTACTTACCAATACCATTATATGAAAACTGATAGTTTAAGCCTTTTTTGTTTATTGTTGCCTGAAATACAGGTACTTTAAATAACTAACTAGGTTTTGTACTTTAAATAACTAACTAGGTTAAGACGAATATTATGTACTTTTGAAAACTGAATAAATTTTTTTATTTTTTTTTTATTTTTATTTATAGAGTTCCACGTTTGCCTTTGTCGTCATTCTAATCAATTCGTGCTATTTACGTTATATTGTTTGGAGTACATAAATACATATACTTCCGACTGTAAATCCCTAGACGTAGACGGGGTAGGTCAAAGCTTCAGAATAAGAAATTCTTCAGCCATTTTGAGAAATTGAGTAGGGAAAAGATAAAAATATAGGTATTTGGTAATGAGTCTCCAATCTCATCGCCCAAAAATCACTTAAATAGCCCTATTTCCCTTAATCGCCTATAGGTGTACCCAAGTAATGTGGTAGCGGAATTCGGTATGCAAAGTTATCTTTTTTGTATTTATTAAATATTTTTATTCGATAGTAAACACGAAAATAAAAGACTAATTTGAATATTTTCCATTTAAAAAGAGTAATTGTAAAGTTATGATTTTTTAAAGATTGTTCAACTTTTGTACATAATGACGTCATCGATTAACAAAATCACGTAGCGACATGCGATGAAGCGAAATTTTTAATAAAAATGTTACTGATTGCAAAACATATCACTAATTTGTGATGTCAAATGAAATTATTACGATATTATACTAAACAAACCTATGATTTTCGATATTTTATTAATAAACTGCAAAACAGAATGTCTTTGAAACAACATTGAAGGTCAAACACTGTTACAGTTTTTTGATAAAATGACAGTCATCTTAGCTTCAATTGATATAATTTCAAAAAAATATTGTTTATAACCATAATATCTCGAAATGATTTTGTAATCAGCATCACTTTAGTAAAACTTTGCATACCGAATTCTAAGCCGATATACACAGCATTTTTTTTTAGAATATACCCCATTTTTCTGTTTTTATCGAATCATATTAAAAGTGTTAACCAGTTATTCACTTAAATATATATATTTTAGTAATTATTTTTTGTATTATTATTACACATTAACTAGTGCTGTTTTTAGTAGGGAAATAGTTATAGAGGTAGTAGCAGTATTTTTTTTTATTTTGTAGGTTAGATGGAACTTTTTGATCTATCGATGTATTATCCTCTTTGGTACTACATACACAAACAAATTCAATATTAACACAGAACAAGGCTATTTATCCGAAAGAAGGATAGCCAGAGCCTCAGAGTTAGAATCACTTCAGCCACTTTTGCAAGTAAGATGGGCAAAAGATGGTAAAATAAAATATGGTTGATGATGGGTCTCCAGCCAAACCATCCAAAATCACTTCAAAAGCCCTAGAACTGAGGAGCTGGCGAACAAAACCGGATTAGTCCACAAAAATAAATTTTTCACAGTGGCTAAAAACGAATATCAACTATAATATACCGATAAATAAAGAATAAATAAAGGAAAGAAAAATTTCGACACAGGCGGGGAGAGAAATTTTTCTTTCCTTTATTTATTAGTAATAATCCCCACATGAGGTTTTCATGAACAAAAAGATTTAAATTATATAATATACCGTTTGGAAATGCACTTTTTAAGCCTATTCAGAGCAGGTTTTGATTGGAAATATTAACAGGGATCGAAGCAACCTGTCATAGATATCACGATTTAAAAAAAAACTGTTTTTTGTATTATAGTGGACTTCTCCGGTTTTGTTCGCCAGCTCCTCAACTCTAAATCGCTTCTTACGACACCAGCGAAAAGAGATGGGTTACTACTTATAAGCCGACGACCAGTTAGTATTAGTATTGTTAAATTTAGTATTCAAATTGTAGACTAGTATTTGGAATGCGAAACTAATCCCCTTTTTTCCGCACCAACATTTTGTGTTAACAAATAGTCAGCCTTTGTGTTTTGTGTTTGCAAACATGTGTATTCAGGTGCTGGTTTTGTTTATATTTACGTAAAACGTCTTTTTTCTGACACCGTATTTTCTCACTGAAACTATACAATTTTACAGTGTAATTTTATTTTGCAAGGCGGTATATTTTAGAATATTAAGTAATTCCAACTTGTATAGATTTTCATAGAGTTGAAATCTAATTGATCAAATAGAAAATTTGTTCAAAGGGCAGGCGTCTGAGGAAGAAACAATAAAAGATCATGTATGAAATTATTGATGAATATTAACAAAGTTTAAGATGTTCGCCGGTTTCGTATATAGTATTGATCGATAGTCACTATCTACTGCAATGGTAACTAATGGCATGCGTACATGGATCTACAGCTATCTTGTCAATAGTAGCTAGTCTGCTCAATAGAGAAAAAAGTGGTGGAAATTATTTGGATGTAGTGCAGAATGTAGTTTTATAACTTAACTAGTGGATCGTCCCAGCTTCGCACGGGTAGCGTTGTTTTTTTAAATATCTGGGGTTTCTTTCTTCAGTCACTGCTCAAGCATTGTGAAATTCAGCGCAATGTTTTCAATTTATTAAATTTACAGCACTCCCTAAACAGTGTAGTTTGGTGATTTTGAATGCGCTTCAATGAACGGTTCAGTATTTCCGTTTAATAGCAAATTTTGGAATAAACCGCTATGAAGTATTTATAAATAACAATCTAAAAAATAATTCATTACGTGATGTAGGATGCAACTACTGGCGCCATCGAGTATGTTATATGTAAATTAGTAAAGATTTGGTTTTGGTCACGGGCGCGATGGCTTATTATATGTATAATTTCGGTGTTTGTCTATCGATTTCTATGATTATTTTTTTATTGAATAGGTAATAATGTTACCTTTTTTAAATTAGGGATGAGTGAGAGGTTAACAAACGTAAGCGTAAACAAATATAATCAGAATGTTCCGAACTGCTAAGCTATCAGGAATTACACGTGTTATTGTGGGTCAACCGTAAAAGATAGACATAAACTGTTCAGGATTTTTTTTAGATAATTTTATGAAGAATATTTCCGTCATACATAATTTCTATGTAAGTTTAACCATTAAGTCTGCACACGCGACGGAAGCTTAAAAAATGGAGTAACTTCTCCCGTTTTCCCAAATTTTTCCCAAAATTCCCCTTTACTACTCTGCTGGAAAGTATACAAAAACCTGCGCAGGAGTATGAAAAATAATTGTACCAAGTTTCGTTAAAATCCGTCGAGTAGATTTTGTTTCCATAAGGAACATACAAACCGACAGACAGACAGACAGACAGACAGACAGACAGACAAAAATTTTACTGATTGCATTTTTGGCATCAGTATCGATCCCTAATCACCACCTGATAGTTATTTTGAAAATATATTTCATGTACAGAATTGACCTCTCTACAGATTTATTATAAGTATAGATAATGAAGGCTATCTTCTTTGTGCATAATGAACATTGTGTCTAAAATATTATGTGTCTGACTATTCTAGTTTGGAACAACGGACTCAGCATCCGAAAGAGCAAATGCATTTTTCCAAAAGAGCTAATTTGGATACTAAGACAGACTCTCCGAGAATCGGCTGGAAGATCGGACTAACCTGATGTAAGCAGAATTATAATCTTTATAATTTTTCATGCCACTTCATATGCCACTGTGGAGTTAATGTTTAAACAAAAGAACCGTGGGTTGTCTCCTAAGATTTAGGCGCAAAACTGATTTGACGGCAAAACAGCAAATGGATTTACATTAAGTGCGTAGACCGTGCACTAAGCAAGACTCACTTAAATAACACTGTCAAGCGGTCCTTGCCATACTACAAAGTCAAAACGTAGTTCTTGCTTCTTGCAAATATTGAGAAGTTGAAATATTGAATAACATTATCCAGTATGAAAAATGAATGTATTTTTTTTTTATTAGAGACCAAAATATAAAAAAATTAAAATCACCATAACACGCTTAAATAATTTATTAAATTAAGACAAGCATAATTATTATTTTTCCAAATCATACTTTTTATTATCTTGTGTAACATACATAAATATATCCTCAGCCACTTTTAAAAGAAAAGAATGAATGAAAGTTTTGGAAGTTAACTGGGGAAAAGATGTTAAATTAAAGTTTATTGGTCCAACCGTTGGTCTCCAACCGCAGCGCCCAAAAATCCATTAAAATCCCAAACTTAAACGTACAATAATGTCAACCAGTAGGTAAGGCTACAAATAACGTTCAGAGTATCCACGTTTTGTTTGGACATATTAAACATGATAATAACGATAATATAATAAACGGTGATTCATTATCACACCCACACGACTAAGTGCAACTTAGCTATCCGGGTTTCCTCACGATGTTTTCCCTCAGCGTTAACAACCATGATAAATTAACCACACATATGATTTTAGAATAGACACATTGGTGTAACCCCGACCTGTGATTTGAACCCACGCCTCCCTGCATGCTAGGCGGGTGGTCTACCCAATGGGCTATCACAGTTGTTTTATGTTTATTTGTATATTTAACAGGTGGGTACTTATATTAATTACTAAATGTCAGTAGTGATTTTACACACCTTTGTCTGTAGTTAGTTTGGCAGGTCATTTTCTAATGCTCATATAAAGTCATTTTTATTGAGTGTAAATAATTGAGTTTGTATGATCTCCGTGCCGCCATCTGTTCGTAAACGGATAACGCTTCTTTTCGGATTTCCTACTTAACTTTAATGTTGTCGTAAAACTTAACATTTGTCCTAATCTCATTGGAAAATATGTCCTATTTGTATTGGTCGACGCATCGAATTCGATTAATCGAACAATGCGTATATCATTTCGGTGCGGCTCAAAGAAATGAGCTGTTTGTCTGGTTTGAAATGGAATTGGACCTTATATGTGAAAGGCTGGGTGTATAAATGTTTGCAAGTGACTGTGGGATGATTTCCACTATGACATTTGTAAGAGGTGTTATTACAATATTTGTTGTTGTGGATAATTTATTTGACTAGTTGTCAGACCCGAGCCGGCTCGGATAAGGCAGCCGAGTAATCGAGTCGCTGGATTACTGTCCCATCACTATTATGTAAATAAGGCTAAGGTTTATTCTGTACATTATGATTTTAATTTTTTGATTTTACTGCCGTTATTTTCTTGTAATTTATGCATGTTTATCTTTCAATTTGTTGTGTTTAGTGTGGGAGATACTATGGAATACTGTTTTCTCATAAAAATAGATGGTGTAAAAATTAACTGCAGCTAATAAACTTTATTTATTGAAAAAAAAAACAGCCTCATGATATATTTTACTTTTATAATAAATAAAATAACAACAACGTTTGATTTTACTATACAATATAATGCACTTACTTTGTGATTCCCAAATGGGTAGGTAGTCACCATCGATTGCCGATCGATAAAATATTGGCTAAGATTAAGCGATATAAGTGTTTACAGGATCTCCCTCACCGTTAACAGCCTTTATAAAAAACCAGCCATATAACTTCGAAGACAGCTAAACCTTTTTAATATTTGTATTTAGATTAAACCTTGCTAGCGCTGCTCTGCCGGAAAGAGCGTGGACACAGATGTAAAAGGGCCTGGCTTCAAATTCGAGTCAGGCTTAAACCATAGTTTCTTTTCGTAGGTCGTATGCGTATGCGTATTTTATTTATCACCATTTATGAGGATAAACCGCTTACGCCTAGCACTAGTTACAGTGTGGGCTTTTATCAAATATAATAGTCTTGACAATGAAAATTGCCATGAAAATTATGTCATGTGGGCACATGGGAACTTTAAGGTAATTGGGTTGATATTTAACATTACAATATTTTTTACTGCTGTGTAGTGTCGGCTTAGAACAGCACTACCCCGTTTCTTCCGGTGGGTGTATGTAAGAGGCGACTAACGGTATTGGGGCTTTTAAGGGATTTCTGGGCGATGAGGTTAGAGACCCATCACCAACAACCTTTATTTTACCATCTTTTCCCCACTTAACTTTTGAAAAGTGGCTGAGGAATTTCTAATTCCTTAGCTCTGGCTACCCCATCTAGGGATTTAAAGCCGTGAGTATATGTATGTATGTATATTTTTTAAGGTGAATCAAAAGTAAGTAAGTAAATCAAAAAGATGTATTAAATCAATTGCAGTATTTAGTAATTTGATTATAATGTTTTATGCGTCGAAACTTCTTTGAAACACGCAAGTGAAATTCAATTGCGATGCGTGCCTCATACAATTTGTGAAATAGCAATATTAAGCATAACACACACATGGTGTTGTCGCTTCGGGCCTGCGGAACGGGAATACATCCAAATTTACCGCAAAGTTTAATTATGACTAATCTATTCGATTTGTTAAGGCGGAAAATTGATGCATATGTTAAAGCAGTTAAAGATTTTCGATTGATATCTGACATATTAAATCTGTTGTATAAGCTAAAAATAGTGTACTGCTGAAAATAGGCCACTTCAACGATATCGATTTTGACTGGTCGTGTGCGTGTCCAACAATGGGTAGCCTGAGATTTTGAATAAAAGAAATCAAAATGATTGCAACACTTTTTATCAGATCTTGCATGGATAGAGCGAATCGGCAAGGTTGTACTGACTATACTGCAAGAAATAGATTCAGAATAAAATTCTACTTTCCAATACCATTCAGTTAAGATCTCCTCTCAGTTTACATACGTACTTTATGTGGAGGCAAAAGTATATGGACACAATCATGATAAGGTGTTTGTTCAATAACTTGAATACGCAACAATCATCACCCAAACACTTCTACGTTAGTTAATCGATTTGAGCCGACAGAAAAACTTATTTTAATTAAATCCGTAGGCACCTTATCTACATCTGAAGATTGTTACGTTACGTTACAAAAGTGCGATAATCTGTTAAAAGGTGTTGTTGGTGTATTGGTAATTAATATCTATGGCGGGGTGGACGCCCCGGGGCGCATGCGCAGGGCCGGCTTTGAGTCGCCGCCGCCGCCCGCCTGCAAGCCACATTTGTCATGTTAGCGGATACAAAGGTGTGAATGATTTTTTCCTATTATTAATGACAATGATATAAAATATTGAGTTTTTGTTACAAGGCTGCTGATTGTCTGCTGCTTTGTATATAACTATGATTGTGGACTTGTAAATTGATTTACTTTTTAGATGTTTAATTGTTATATTGTTAAGTACTATTGGTTTGCAAAGTGATTAGCGTCCATTGCGATTATGTAACATATATATTTTATTAATGTTTATGTTTTTGTGAAATAAAAGCAAGAATTTCTAATCAATCTTATAAATATGTTTTTTATGGTTCCCTGATTTTCTTAAATAATTATTTAACATCTTTCTTACACCATATCGTTTATGAAATATTTGTCTAGTAGTAGATCTACCAAAGAACGCATACTATTTATCTATGTAATTGAAAATTGATGCTGCGTAGTGCCGGCTTAGAATAGCACTACCCCATTTCTTCCGGTGGGTGTACGTAAGAGGTGACTAGCGGTATTGGGGCTTTTTAAGGGAATTTCGGGCGATGCGGTTGGAGACCCATCACCAACAAACTTTATTTTTACCTTCTTTTCCCCACTCACATTTCCAAAAGTGGCTGAGGAGTTTCTAATTCCTTAGCTCTGGCTACCCCTTCTAGGGATTTATAGCCGTGAGTATATGTATGTATGGATGTATAATTGAAAATTGAATAGCAAGATTAAATTTCTCAGCTTTACCAATTTCATTTTTAGAAGCTAGGAGAAATGAGCAACGGAATACTTGATTAGGGTAGGATTAGGACTACCCCTTTTTTGGATTTATGTGTGTATCTATGTAAAATGCTTTATGAATATCCTCCCAACTGTGGCTACTATAAACCGGTAGAATGAGAAGGGATAGTGCTATTAAAAGCGGGTACTATGCGGATTGTAAAGTTCTCTTTTGTTTATTTAAAAAAAATAAAATGACGCTATAGTAACTCATTCATAACTAATTAATAAAAAAATATTTTTTCTAATATTATAATAGACTTATTTCCAACAAAAAGTAAGGAAAATTTCAAGAGTAAGAATCACCGTTTGTTGAATGTCTCACTCGAAGTGCCGACCTCCCTAACTCGAATGAACAATGAATAATAAGTAGAAACATTGCCTATCCATTATTTCTCTTTACAACTTGGAAAAAAGGGGCTGCCAAAGTATAATGAAAACAATAGAAAATTTAAATAATGCGAAGAAAAATATCGTATTTCATTTTGAAAGAAAATGTGGTTCGACATTGTAATATGATTTATTCTTTTCTGTCTTCATGATTTTACGTAAAGCATTTCTGTGTTATTTTATTATATTGAAGAACTTTTGTTTATTGTATTTTTAAGTAATTTGTGAACAATCGTTATCAACATATTAAAAGGTATAAGGTTTATTTCTTGATTAGAATAGCACTACCCAATTTCTACCGGTGGGTGATCGTAAGAGGCGACTAAGGGTATAGGGGCTTTTTAAGTGATTTTTGGGCGATGTGGTTGGAGGCCCGTCACCGAAAACATTTATTATTACCATCTCTTTCCCAATCAACTTCCAAAAGTGGCTGAGGAGTTTCTCATTCCAAAGCTCTGACTGCCCCGTGGAGGGATTGATAGCCGTGAGTATATATGTATATTAAAAGGTTAGTTTCGTTTTTAATTACTATGTTTAAAACTTACAATTACGGTTTTTTCTTAATTTTTAAATCAGTTTAGCAATACACCATTGTACTCGTATATCACATGCATGACTAAGTGCTTATTCGTTAAACAAATCAAACATATCTGACATAAGGAACACACAGCTCATGTCTTCAAAAACACTACTCAAACCTTCTGAACAACTTAGTCACTCAAGTTTTAATTTTAAAAGTATGTAAGCCCACCCTTTAATTATACTGTGATTCGAATAAAACATCCTCACTTTTAATAAGTCACCACTTAAAACATCACAAAAACAAGAAATCATCATTCATACTCCAAGTATAATATTAAAAGGTACACATGAAAAGTTTCACGGCGCTCATAACAATGATAAGCAATACAAATAAGAGAACACAACATAAGTATGGGCGTGATATTTCAAGTAAAACATGTTCGGGGCCCTATTCTGTGTATTAACGTGCTGCTTAGAGATAAGATCGACCGACAAACTCGATTAGCGCCCGCTGCTCTGTCGAACGAGTTATGTGGTACGAGGACTTCAGGGACTACTATTTTATTTAGAGGTTCTTTAATACTATGCATAGAGTTAGAGGGTTTGAAAATATTGGTTCGTACAAATAGATGATTCAAGACAATAAACAATGAATTTCAGGGATATTTTTATCATCTGCTCCATAATGTAAGACATAAGTAAAAAAAACTGTTAAGAAAACCATGTACTGCCGTTGAATCCATCATTTTAAAATTTTGATACAGACTAAAAAGAAATATTTAAAAAGAAATATGTCATAAATTTTAAAAAGAAATATGTCATAAAATACGTATCTTTTTAGCCGTAAGTTACAGGTTTTATTCGTACATTTTGATTTGCAATAAACATTAACAATTATTAAGAATATGGCAAATTGAATGCGGGTGCATCATTTTGCTTTTTCGAGTAAACGAAGTACGAATTAGTGATAGAAAATAATACCGGTGGTAAATATGGTCATTTTCCACTGTAATTCCAAAACTCAATTACTTTTACATCATCCACGCCTAAAATATAGAAAAGTTGGTAAAATGTTTATGACAAATAAATTTAACTTTTCGAAACGCATTCTGTTTAAACTTACGTAGTTGTACCCATATTCAAAGATATTAAACACCCCGAGGCACACAAAGTACGGTAATTACATGCCGCTAACCTGAACTCAAATGAGAAGGTGGCAATCAATTAAAACAATATTTGAAATAGTGTTCTAAAGATAAAGTGTTACTCATAACCGTATCAAGAAATCATTTGTATTGTTGTCTCGCTCTTTAAGAAGCTTTCCTTTTCTCTCTGCGCCGTTTCGTCTGGAAACATTTCAGAGTGGTTCCGCGTTGGTATGAGTTATGGGCAAGCGGTCACCGCCAAAGCCTTCTTGTTTAAAACAACCGGCCGGTAATTAAGTCTGACTTAGTTAAAGTTTACCAGATCCAATATTCTCACTGACGCTTTAATGTGAAAGATCAGTTTTAATCTTCTGCTCACACGTTTTTTTGTTGTTTTTTCAAACAAATTGTTGCAGCTTGTTTGAGCATTTTAAGTCAATGGGTTTTTATATGGAATAAGTAGAATGACTAATGAATGAAAGTCAATTTTAATAGTTTGGTATAGCTATGAGATTCATTTTCTTATCAGACTTTCGAATGTACAATTTAGTTCATATGCACACATAGTTTTTTAAAGATATCATACATAGGCATAATAAGGGATAACCAACCCTTTATGAAGTTTATGTAAGTCTTCATTAGCACATATGTGTTTTAGAAAATTGTAATCTTGGTAATTTTATTGTTTAGAAATCGCTATGATGGAAAATTTTGTTTGGGCCGGATTTCTATTTATACTTTTGTACTGTTAACTTTGGTTTTATTTTTTCTGTAAATGAACAAAAACATATGCAACAAAAAATATTATCTCTATTCTCAGGCTAATACTTTGGTGCTGTAAACTTTAGTTGTAATTTTTCTGTAAATCAATAAAAACTCATGTGACAAAAAAACATTATCTCAGAAGTGTGATTCTTTTAATTTAGCTAATGTATTAATAATTTAAGCCGTTTAAAGTGTGAATAATAAAAAAGCATGTATTAAAAAAGGAACATAATAGTTTGCCCGGTAGTGCATAGTGGCGATTAATAGACTCCAAACCGAACCTGATGGGAACAAATGGTGTGAGTATGGTATGGTATGAGTAGGTCTGTATACATACATACATATACTCACGGCTATAAACCCCCTAACGGGGTAGCCAGAGCTTTGGAATGAGGAATTCCTCAGCCACTTTTAAAAGTTGATTGGGGGAAAGATGGTAATAATAATAAAGGTATGCTGTATGTAACTACAACAAATCACTAGAATTATACCCAATCCGGCTGGTAGAACAAAGCTTTCAATACCACACGGTTTTACTGATCTTGGTCCATTAGATAGAGTAGAATTAAAAAAAAATTAAAAATATTATCTTTACTTACTACCGCACAGATAAAACTTGTTTTAAGAGACTCCACCTGCAGACAAACTGTAAAAAGAGTTTTGCAGGGCTTAGTAATAAGTAAAGTGTAACCTATTTATGCTAATAAAGATTAATAATAATAATAAGGATACTAATACAACGTATTCAGAAAGAAAATGTTAAAATCTGGAATGTCAAAGCAATTATTATTTTATAATTAAAATCAGTTTTTGAACTTTCAATGTTAATTTGAAGTAAAATTTAAAGACTGATACCACTAAATGTATTTTTTTATTAAAATATTAATGAAATTTCCTATGCATGGTAGATACAGGTGCTTTTTCTATTTTAGTAACCCAAACCATTTATTACTATAAATTGAATTTAATTAAAGTTTTCGTTAAGTTGTGAAATCATATACCACCTATTTTACGTGGATTTCACGGAAAAATCTGTCGACTAAAGATAATATTATTGTCTTAATATTTGCGTGCGCATAAGACAGTAAAAGCATAAAAAAATAAAAGCAACATAAATGCGGGCATCCAACAAATAATTCAAAAATCGAACAATCTGAATTGTTTTAGTTGACAAATAGAGTAAATATTTCTTTGAGAACACAATGTGTCGCTAATCCGTGGCACACGTAGTGTTGGGGAGTCGTAAAACAATAAATAATCGGTTACTGCAAACCGAGCAATGCCCGCATGCTCCACACAGTAACCACATTCAACATAAAAACTCTTTTAAAAGATTTTTATTTGCTCAAAACCGCAGTCCAACGCTGTTTTACATACAAGCAGATTTAAGATTTCCAAAATTATTGTTCTGTTTATCGCCATAAAAAATGATTTTGTTACCTTCCAAAGGTTGTCTTAAAGGGATCGCTTTTAGCAATATGACCGCCAATTGCACTTCACTGTAAACTGTTCGATCAATTTAATAAATAATTGATGCAATACATCTATTTGTATTCTTTTCTATTATATACATACATACATACATACATATTCTCACGCCGTTAGTTCCCATTGGGGTAGGCAGAGACTATCGATCGCCACTTTGTACGATCCTGGCAAACCTCTCTGGCTTCGTTTACATCCATCAATCTTTTCATACATGCTCTTTTATTCTTCATACTGCGGACACCTGCACATTCTATTATATAAGTAGCTTTTTTTATTTTTTGGTATTTATCCTATAATAAACTAACATTTTTAAACACAAAAGGGTAACCAGAGATATGGGATACAAATTATTTAGCCACTTTTGAATGTTTATTGACCAAAAGATTGTAAAATAAAGGATGTTTGGGAGTAGGCATCTTCTAAGGTCTCATTATCCAACAATCACTTAAAAGGCCCTATACCCTTTGTCGTGGCGTAGTACACATACGGGAAGAAATAGACTAGTGCTTTTGCCCTTCACAGTTAGATTTAATTGAAAAAATAACCTAAATTTACGAAGTATACAGTTTTGTTGGCAATTGTCTAGAATATAAATAAACGGCAGATGATTCACTGTGTTTAGTTTCGTCACACATATATATAAAGCAATATATTGTTCGAAATCGCCTTTGAACATAATGATTTAATTACTCTTTCATAAACAAAACCATATGTGGAATCGTAGATATAAATTAGCATTATTTGAGAACATAAAAAGGCTTTAATGTATATTTTGGGTATCACTGGAGATAGAAAGTGTTACCAAATTTTAATCTACTATCGACATATTTGGTTTTATTAATTATTGTTTTTAATATTCTTTGCAATAAATAAGAAATATCAACTGTTTATTTTCTCTGTCGCTGAAAACATATACAGATATACAAACAAAAGTTTTCAATCAACCACACCACGTGGCAACGCGGATGTGTCGGTGAAAGTAGATTGAAACCAAATGAGTGGCTTGGAAGGTGGTCCGTGTTGTTAATCTTTATCTAACTCTTGGCTCGTCTTTGTGCCGTTGTCATGGTGACATAGGATGGTGCGCCAGCGCCAGTGGACTTCGGGGGATTCTTAACTGATGGTTTGTGATAAAAGTGAAAAAAGGTTTAAAAATGGGGTACATAGTCTAGTCGATTGATTGGTTCAAAATTTTACAATAAGAGTGAATGGGATTTAATCTTAACATAAGATTGAAGGATTCAAGTTATATCTTTGCTATAGTTAATATTTTTTACCTAACTCCATGGACTCTATAGTAACTAGTAGCGATGAGCTGTGTAGTGTCGGCTTAGAATAGCACTACCCCATTTCCTCCGGTAGGTGTACGTAAGAGGCAACTAACGGTATTGGGCCTTTTGAGGGAATTTTGGGCGATGCGGTTGGAGACCCATCACCAACAACCTTTATTTTGCCATCTCTTCCCCACTCAACTTTCCAAAAGTGGCTGAGGAATTTCTAATACCTTAGCTCTGGCTACCTCTTCTTGGGATTCATAGCCGTGAGTATATGTATGTATGTATGTGGTAGCTACCAATATAACATGCACTGCACGTATATAATTACCAGTATTTTTTAAATTTATGATGTTTTCAAATAAATAAAATGTCATTGACTTGTATTTCTTTGTTTGGGTTAAATATAAACTTTATTGTTCTGATATTGAGAGATGCTAATGCTAACAGATACTTACATTGTTTTATATATATATATTATATATATTATGATTATCTTTTTAGAAAATATAAAAAAGTATTTTATTTGATTCTAAATCAATCTTCTAATTCTAAATGTATATCGTAAAGATTGATTTATGAAATTAAGTATGAACCAATAATAGCCTAACTCCATAAAATGTTATATATACTGTTTAGATATAAGTTCTATAAATATACGAGTACACAAGCCACAAATTTCCTATTGGGTGGGAAAAGACTGTCGAGTGCCACCTTTTAATTCCTTGATTATCGAGCTACATTGAAATTTATGAATCTTTTGTAACATGCGCTTTACACATTTCGGATGGCTGCCTTTTTTATAAATAAAAATATGTTTTTTCAGGAATATATCCCATACTCGTACAATAAATTTACAGATGTGACATGACATCATTAATTACATATGTCTAACCTTGTAGTCATTTATAATTATGTGTCATAATACAATATTTTTTGTCACCAAAAAATAATAGGCTCACTTATTCTCTCACACTCATTTATCACATTCACTTCATCCCCGTGGTTGCTAACTGACGTTACTCTCCACATTTGCTCTGTATAGCTGCTTAAGAATTTGGTCTCATCCATCCTCTCTAAGTGCCCAAAACATCAAAAAATTCCCTTTTAGAATACTTACGTTTTCCCATACTTCTTAAACCTATGTTTCAGTTCAATTATTTGTACCAATTAGAAACTATAAAAAGAACTGGGGATTTCATTGAGAAATTTTGACTCTTATTTATACTTGTATAAGAAATAAGTACATACATATTATGAAATCGAGCTAAACGACTTCAACATAATACAATGCCAGTAACAGCATTCAGAAAAGCTACATTCAACGAATAAAACAGCTCAAAATGATGCAGCAATATAGAAAAGTCTGTAAAGACGCAAAACCCGAGCGTGTCGAATGGCAAGCGTTTCCATCGGCACAACAACCATTGTGTATCGTGGCTTACTGCCTTTACAACTAGTACATTGATTTTTAATGCATCGCCTTTCATACCGCCTAATGTGTGACGTCGTTAGATACAGTTTATGTCAGCCATCAACGTGAAACACTTGATTTATTATACCGCTAACTCGCGAACATTATTCCGACAATTTAATTCAATTTCAACGATAGCATTCTTTACCTTATGCGGACAATAGTTGAAAAGATCTAAAAAACGATCGCGTAATTACAGATCTCTAGTGTCAAAATTGAAAAGGCTGCGAGGGCACCCCGCCGCGCGACCTATCAAAATGGAGCTCGGTATTCTTTGGAACACTATTTGCTTACCACGATTCATTCGATTAAAGCCTTGAATAAACTCATTACGAGTGAATAAGACTGCCCGCCGAAAGGCTCTTTTCAAACGATATTAAACCACATTATCGGTGTTTATTCCCGACCTTGATTAGTAGCGTATCATTTAGTCCTGTTTTGTAATTATAAATTGTTATTTGAAAATATGTTCTAAATGTTTGGGGTTAAGGTTGAAAGTGGTTTTTGGATGGTGTGAATCGGCGCCTTTGAGAGGTGAAGATGAAAAGCGCCGCATCCATTTATCATTGACAACTGCAATTGTATAAGGATGTGACTTAAGAAATCGGTGGACAAACAAACTGGGCACTGTGTCATTGTGTGAGACATAAGCTTTTAAGCTTACATCTACACGTATTTGTAATATTTTCTAATAGAGTTACAATATGGAAACTACCTATTACATGCGAAGTCCAGATTCTTATGTTTGATTATAATTCATATGTTTCCCGTCCCATTTTATGATATGCTATGTTTGGTGCATAATTAATTCTTTCGTGTTACATTCTAAAGACGATAAATATTAATTACATAGAAGAAGCCGGTAAGAAAATTGATATTATTATCCTTATCATTGCTTTGAATAACATTTTAATATATTGATAATTTAGTAAGATGGATTTTAGTTAAATAGTATATTAATAATTAGCTCATATCTGTAAAGTTTCTACACTTACGCGTAATTCTAAAATATTATTTGAAAATACATTTCCATAAACATACCCATTTCTTCTTATCCTTGTTCATAAGAAGCGGCTCAGGGCATTGAGGCTTTTTAAGTGATCTTTGGGCGATGCCGATCAAGACCAATAACCAAAAGCCTTTGCGATGGGTCTACAATCGTTTGCTTACTTAATTTCTATAAGTGGCAGAGGAATTTCATAATCCGATATAACATATAATTTATCCCTTCGAGGGATTTATACCCATGAATATATGTATGTTTGTAGAATCAAATATATAATATATATAATAAAGTGGTCTTTCTCCTTAAAATTACAGAACATTGCTGGATTAAATTAATCAGATTTGTAACAAATTACATATATACATACATACATATACTCACGGCTATAAATCCCTAAAAGGGGTAGCCAGAGCTGTGGAATTAGAAATTCCTCAGCCACTTTTGGAAAGTTGCATGGGGAAGAGATGGTAAAATAAAGGTTGTTGGTGATGGGTCTCCAATTGTAACAAATTGATTGAGAAAATATTTTAAACTCACATTTTAATCATTCAATATTTATACACATTTTATATATATACATACAATAGTTTACTAACATATTTATAAAATACATATAGTCTCAAATTTTAAACTAAGGCTGCCACTACCATGGTGCGTATTAGAAGTAGAGTTAGTCGGGACAGTAAAGGCGTGATCAGACGCACCGCCCTAATCCCACTAACCAATAGGGACTCACCCTCGTTGCAAGATGAACTGAGCCGCTTTTAAAACAACAACCAAATAAAACCCGCGACCATTTAAACAAAAGTATTCTTTATAACCCTCCGAATAACAGCTACAATAGTATGTTAAAACTGAAACCATAATTCATTTGGCGTTTCAAAAATGGTTTACAACTTTTTAAGCCAGGTGCACAGTGAGTGTTTCATGGTGGACAAAGGACATGTTGAAACGTCAGGAAAATAATTGAAAAAGTCAGTTAACTTAGCAAAGGACCGTTTTACTCATAAATTGATTGTTAAACGTAATTGAACGTAACACCTTTGCTAAGTGCAAGTGTATAACTGTTTGTAGCGAGAGTTTGACATGTCACGTGTAGCTTAGCTGAAATAAAGCTTTTCATTATTATTTGTAATTTTATTTTAAAGTACTAACTCTAAATAGTTTAATATGCCTTTTATACCATTGCAAGGCTTTTTTTTTATATGTTTAAATTGTTATAAAAATGTAATTTCCTGATGGGTCTTTAACCGACTTCAAAAAAAGGAGGAGGTTATCAATTCGTCGATTTGAGCTGTTAAATGTTGGACATCTTTGACTCTAGATACTGGTTTTGATTTCTACAACTTCCTTAAGAATTTAATATTGAAATAAGTGTATAAAACACAAACATACGCATATTGTAGTAACATACTCGGCTTAGATCGCGATCTAAATAATATTTCTATTAATCTATCTCTAATTAATAATAGTTCCCAGTCAGTATGGCGGTCTAGAATTATTTACACAAGGCGGGTAAATGTACTCTGATTTTTTAAAAGTTATTGTTGAGTCCACCTGGTTGGAAGCTCATGAGGTTGTATTCAGCATTATTATACGTCTTGTACTGTCTATTAAATAATTAACTAAATTATTGTACTGTCTAATAAATACTACTACAACAAAAGTTACCAAACACATCATTCGCGTTGTTCGTTTTGAATAGGAATCGAACCCAAGATATAAATTATACAGATCCGAAGTACCTGCTACTCGACTATCGCTCATTATATCTATTTCACTAATTTCAAATATACTTGTTATGTCATTTATAAATGCAAATAATCAGCCAAAACTAAAATGCATAGAGCAAAAAATATAATATTAATAAATATTGATACAGGTAGCAGCTGCGTAAAGTCTTCTCTCCCAAATCCAAATAATAATTAGCCTGCCCTTAGCACCTCGATCGGCGTCCGAGAAAAAAGAACTCTTCAAACGCTCTCGCGAACCGAGATAACCTATAATTTGGAAATTATTATCTAACACATTGTGCCTTTCTGTTTATCCCGCCGGTCAATTTGCCGTTTTTATGGCCTCCACAACGGCCGGGCCTCTAATTACCTCCGTCTCGATCGAAGCCTAAGGCGGGTCCGAGCCGACAACTCTACGAAACATTCTCGCCTTAATACCTTCGATTAAGGTCTAAAACTCATGAGCCGCGAACCATATCGTAATAACATAAAAAACATGAGAAAATTTGTTTGAACGGGTAACATGTTCGCGCAAACTTTATTTGCTCTAGAAACGCTTACAAGTTTAATTAATTTTCGTATCAACCATTTATATGTAAATAACTCGCTCAAAATACGATTCTCCAATAGCTATTAAAATGTCAAGACATTGTTTTTGCAACGACGGTGTTATTCATATCAAGAGATTATTGTTGCAATTTATCAGATAAAAGCGATGATAATAAATTTCAGTTTAACAGTTAGTTGCGCGTGCGATGCTTTAAATTCAAATAGTAATAATCGCCCATTCGGACGCCCCGCATCAAATTGGGGGAAATGTAACGAACCGAAAAAACACCCAGAGTGGGCTTTTATAAGTGGCTACAAGATAATGATACGAACGATAAGCATTTTACTAGCAGCCGTCACACCCGAGAGACTACACCTATATTCTATTACGGAGACGACCAATAAAAATAATTTATTTCTTGATTGCAACAGTAAGGCGAGCTCAAAGCGGCCGCAGTGTCGGCTCATTAATCATATTAATTAAGACGAGCCTAAGTGCTTTTGTTCGTGGTGCGTTCTATAAACGAGCGCTTTCTTTACGGTACGCCTTTCCGTAAAAATACCATTCAGATTCGTGCGACGCGGCAATAATGTTTATACGAATTCCTTTGGAACGCATCGCTCAATTTCGTGTCTACTGTCATTTCGTTGATGAAACGAATAAACGATGTTGACTTCAATCGACTTTCGAATAAAGTAAAATATTGGTGTTATTTTCCGCGTAGACGTGATCGGGCAGAAACAATAATGCACAGTGTGTTAGCTAGCACGCTTTTGATGGGCTGTGTCGAATTACTTAGTACGGTGCTCGCAGCGATCTCAGCGCCGCCAGCCGACACGGCTATCTATCACGTATATACACGCGAATCTCCATTTCATTGTTATCATTGTATATCGAATCAAACTTTTATTGTTTCTACACGATGATAGATTATGCTGCGAAATTATTAATTGTCTGACAATTGTATGAAAGCTAATATGATATACCATTGTGTGTAGGAAATAATAAACACGTTCAACTATTCAATTGTTATAATTTGAGGCCAAATTTAACTGCGATCAGAAATAAAAGTATAAGATATGCATGATGGTTTTATGATTTAGGATGAGTAATAAAGTACGTTGTACGATACAAAGTTTCCTGGGATATCATAAAGTACGATCAACATTCTGCAAGACACATAAGCGGCAAAGTACTCAATACGTAATTCGAAGAGAAACATGTCCTCAACAATGCAGGATCGCTCGCCCAAGGCCGCTTTGTGTTCGCGAAATTGAACCGATTTATCGATAACATACACTCAGGTGTGAAGCAAAGGAGCCGAGTTTTTGTTCGTCCTTCACACACTCGCGGTGAGTTCGTATTTCTATCCTGCTTACGCTTCGCGGGAGCGATTTATTGGAAGTGATGGTTCTTGGACTGGACATAGCCCAGAAAAGTAAGAGAGTGATCATTAAATATTTTGTTACGTTTATCTATAAGTAACAATGTAGAATATTATTTGCAGTCTATATAAAATAAAATAGCGTTTATTCACAAAAAAAACAACAACATACTGTAAAATAACGATGTTGATGAAGTAAATAATATGATTTAATTTAATTGCCATTTATAAACTTCTGACTTTAACTGATTCCAGTGTTTGTTTTAACATATCAAGTTATATGTTTACCAAATTCATCAACATAATTCTGTGGCTGAAGAAATATATGTACCTTATATATTCTGTAACCAAAGAAAATCTCTTCAATGTTGATCATTTATATAATACTCGTACACATAAATCCATCTAATAAGACATTTATTGTACTATGTTTCAATTGGCTCCTGTGTCCAAAGTTAAATATTTGAAAATAGATTTAATTTAATATTTTATTCTCGACCACCCTATTTTAAGATTAACGGTTGTTAATCTTAAAATAGGGTGGCCAAAGCTGGAGAATTAGAAACTATTCAGCTACTTATAACCTGAGTAGGGTTGTTTTATATAAGATAGTGGTTGATGAGTGGGACCTCATCGTCCAAAAATCAACTGAAACGCCCCTCACCCCAATTCTTACGACACTACGGTAAGAAATGTTTATTGCTATTCTAAACCGCCACTACACAGAAAAATGAAAATTTTGCACTTAGTTTATATTGTTTATAAATATAATTCTTTAAATTTTACAACAACTAAAATTATTATTTTATTTTGCTGTCTCTTTAATATAAGCCGTACCGTATCCGTACTGAAAAAAAAATACTTGACCAGTTCTAACCCTTCCAAAGGCCATATCTCGAGTGTTGATAAATGAAGGGTCCGGCTGCAAGCATCAGAAATTTAAATGAGCTGCAAGCGAGCTCCGAGCTCGGATAAATAAACGTTAATAGTGGATAAGTGTAGTGCGGGCTTGTTGCGGCGCCTAATGGAGAGCTAGCCTACCTCGCCAATCATTATTTATTCGCCATTGCTAATCACTATTTATGCTAAAATAAACACACAACAGGTTAGCTCGCACTTATATTTGCTGAGCTGTGGAGCTGTGGGAACTAAATCTAGGAGCCACGAGCTTTGAGTTGACAATGTTGATATTTAGGCGATGTTGTCATATTAATGTAATAATGTACGTTCTACGACTGTCACGGCTATAAATCCCAAAAAGGGGTAGCCACCGATTCATAACCAGAAATTGCTGAGCCGCTTTTGGAAGTTGAGTGAGGAAAGGAGGGTTGGTGATGGGTCTCCACCCTCAACGCCAACTATTATTTATTACCTTACAACACACAAAACACAATATACCCTAAGTCGTCTCTCACGACACCCGCGAGAACAAAAGTGAGTAGTCAGTGCCTTTTGAGCCGATACTAGTCAGCTATAATGAAATAATCATAAATAATAAGCTCTAATGAATCTAATATTATCTAATATTTTGAATTAATTATATTTTTTTAATATTGTAAATTAGTTCAACTAAATAGGAAATGTTGTGCATGCTGTTCTGGTACTGCATCTGAATAAAACGTATACGCCTTATGTAAATTATAATATAATATGATGTTGTACTGTGTGCATGCCTAATAAATAAATAAAATAATGAGTAAATCACCTATGAAATCTAGTAAGGATGACGTGTGTACTTCCAATGCTTGATATCAATAGCCGAACTATTTCTAAGGCAGACAATTAAGCGCTACAGTTTTTTTTTATCATCACTAGGATAATTGCCTGAAAATTATATTACTTTGCTTCTATTTTGTCATTAATTCATTTTTATTACATGTACAATTTGTACACTGAAGAAGTGTATCTCATTTATGTTTTCTAGCTGACAATCATTGGACTTGAACAAGAAGCAAAGTTTATATCTCTAGGGCTAGATCGTAAATATTTCAAATTAATTACATAAAGGTACTAAGCGGCTTCCAATTGGCTTCTAGGAGTTATGAAGACCAGCTCCTGTGCTCTATCACTGGTCTGCCTGGGGACATCTGTAACTTATCATCCTAATAGCTTCCTTGTAACGGACTGTATCATATAATTATTATAAAGACTACGAGTTATTAGAGTTCAAAGACATAGACAAAGCATTCATACACTTGTCTTAAAATGGTAAAAAAATGCCATTTCCTTCCAGCGCATTTTTGTCAGCATTTTACCGTGCTTTTTCATGATTTTCAGGTTATATTGGGAACTATTTTTCATTTTTAAGTACTGAATCATCTGAAATGATTTAACATATGAAATTATTATACTGTCCCTGATTCTCGATAAGTGTACAAATTTTGAATTAAATAGGTTTGTTTAAAGGAGTCGGTCACATACATACATACAGGATAAGCTTTATATAAAGGTGTTATAAAGGTTCTCCTCAATAATTCACGACATTATGACGCATAGTGTTCAGAGTATCTACTTTACCATGGCCAACTACAGCCCCTATCACGTGAGTGGAGTGAACCCCGGAAATGTACCTACAGCAATGTATGATTTGAGCCATTTTGCTTTTTAGAAAAATATACAGATTGTGTCTTCTATGTCTTTTGCAATGACTGTGATAATTATTATGTGAGCAATGGAGAGAGTTAGGTCTTAAATACTAAAGTTATTACTAAATCACTTAGCTCTGGCTACCCCTTTCTTGGGATTTATAGCCGTGAGTATATGTATGTATGTATGTATGTTATTTCTGTCCTGTTCATAGCCGCAAAATATCATTATAATTATTATTGTCGCTTACGGACTTCTTCTTAAGGCTTTTTTTTTTCTTTTATTTCAGGATATATCCTATTAAAATATATCAGCAGATAACGTTCATATGTGCTGGTTTATTTTAACATTAATCTGTATTCTTCCATATAGTTGATTGTTATGGTTGCTACAACAATAAATAAATAAATAAATAAAAAAAAAAAAAAAACAAAAAAATAAAAAAACAAAGAAATAGATAAATAGGTGGGGCACACATACAACAGTAATATTTTTTTATGATTTCTATAAATAGGGATCTATCGTGCATAAGCCAACTCGCACTACGCAAATTTGGTAGTTGCTAGTTTGTAAAAGTAGACATATTATGTTAATTAATTAATGCTGTGTAATGTCGGATGCTGTGTAATGTCGGCTTAGAATAGCACTACCCCTTTTCTTCCATTGGGTGTACTTAAGAGGCAACTAACGGTTTTGGGGCTTTTTAAGGGATTTTTGGGCGATTTGGTTGGAGACCCATCACCAACAA
This sequence comes from Bedellia somnulentella, assembly GCA_963576735.1. Classification (NCBI taxonomy): domain Eukaryota; kingdom Metazoa; phylum Arthropoda; class Insecta; order Lepidoptera; family Bedelliidae; genus Bedellia; species Bedellia somnulentella. The sequence continues at coordinate 13,979,248 of OY755174.1, read as the reverse complement.
CTTTTATTTTACCATCTTTTCCCCACGCAACTTCCAAAAGTGGCTGATGAATTTCTAATTCCTTAGCTCTGGCTACCCCTTCTAGGGATTTATAGCCGTGAGTATGTGTATGTTTTTGTGTGTGTGTATGTTAATTATAATGACCATAATCTCGTATCTATTAGTTGGCGCTTTAAATCAGATATTTGTCAAAATTTATATGAAGTTCAATAAGTAAAGTGACAAATCGCAAACCTATTTCGCTCAATGATCTCTTAATAAATTTGACATCATAGTTATTTTATTACTCATATTACACCAGCTACATAAAGTAATCGAGTATTTACCGCGATAGCTCAGTGGGCAGAACACCGCTTATCGTGCAGACGATTAGGGTTCAAATCTCGAGTCGGGCAACACCAATTTCTCTTTTCGAAAGTCATATGTGTGGTTGATTTATCATGGTTGTTGACCGTGAGGGAAAACCTGCCCCTATCACCTGAGTACACTGACCAAACAAAACGTGGGTACTCTGCACAGTCGTCAATGTCACGTGTTGTTCAGAAGTATAAGTACCTCTGCCAACCCCTTTAGGTATATACGGCGTGAACGTTTGAGTTTTGGTATGTAATGGGTAGTTATGAGATAGTATCTCTGAATAAAATGGTTTCAATGACTTGATCCAATGAAGAATTGTTCATCAAGCTCCTTGTCTCTAAAGCTAATTAAATAACATAACATAACATAAACGTTCACGCCGAATATCCCCGAAGGGGTTGGCAGAGGTACTAATACTTTTGAACATCACGTGACTTTGTCACCTGGTGTTCAGAGTACCCACGTTTTGCATGGACAGTGTACTCACGTGATAGGGGGCAGGCCTATCGCCGTTTTGTACGAATACACTGTCACATGACTAAGTACAACTCAGTCATGTGGGTTTCCTCACGATGTTTTCCCTCACCGTTAACAACCATGATAAATTAACCACACATATGTCTTTAGAAAAGACAAATTGGTGTAGGCCCGACCCAGGATTTGAACACTAGTCGTTTGCACGATAACCGAGTGTTCTACCCACTGGGCTATCACGGTTGGTAATTAAATAACTCCCGCAAAAACAGACGATCTAATGTAATTCTATATTGTAAATAAAATGCAATACGCTAAAAGGAAACGGCAAATTGAAATCGACGCATGACATGTAAAGGCGTTCTAATAGGCACTTGTATCGCGCCACTCGTTTTCTAGTAGCCTTAGGAGTTTCGAAACACTTGAAACTCGATTTAAACTAGTCATAGTTTATTCAGACATTTATTTAGTGCACGCTCAGGCTCTAAATTACTGTGTGCTTTACAAAGTAGTTACTAACTAAACACTTTATTTTACTATTCGATTTAATTGCAGATAAACGTATTATAGGTTGTAGAAGAAGATGGTTGGTAGTATGCTTTAGATTTTTTACATTGCTATGAAGTGCCGGTTTAGAATGTCACAACCCCTTTCTGCCTACGAGTGTCGTAAGAGGCGACTAACGGTTTGTGGCTCTTTTGAGTGGTGTTTGGGCGATGCGGTTGTAGACCCATCACCAACGATACTAATTTCTACCATCTTGTCCCCTATCAATTTCCAAGTTCTAGCTCTGAAGTTCTGGCTACCCCTTTTTGGGATTAACGGCCGTGAGTATGCGTATGTATGTATTCACGTTGCCATGTAGTTTCTTTTTTTTTTGCTCCAATCTAACAGTGACAGTGGAAGTTTATGCAGCAAGTATTGAATCCTCGCGTTGCTGATTCTAATTCGCATAATTCTTAATTACTGTTTCGACAAGGCCAGTGCGTGGTGAACTATGAACTACCCTACTTACCCTATCTAGGGAAGGTTTAAGGCCTACTGATCATATAGATACTGTGAAGATAACATTGGGTCTACAAAAAAGTTAAAACATTTTAAACCTGTGGAGTGTTAGCTTAGAAAAGCATTATCCCACTTCCTCCGGCAGGTTTCATAAAAGGCAAATTCCCTAATTTGCCTCTTATGAAATTCCCTATGCGGGGTATTTAAGTGATTTATGAACAATTTTATACATTTTAACAACTTTCACAGTGCCTGAAAAAGTCTGATTTTATAATTATTACTACTTCTTCTTAAAATTTATAGCCGTGAATCACTACTTAATGCTAAAAAACATTACAGCCAGACTCATAAACGCTACAGGATGCTCTCTTATTGCTCTCACTTAATTAGCGAATGTCGTCGTAATTTCGCAAATAACTCGAGAACTCAGTTTGGAGCAGTTGAAACGAATCTGCGGTCATCACATCGCAAATAATCAATAACAATCGACCCGCAACCACTCCGACACTTTAACAGCACAGGAAAGCTTTAGAGTCGCCTGTGATTTTTATAAAAACTGTAGTCTAAAAAATTCATTTTGTTACAAGATTTTTGACGGCTGATGCCTTAATATGTTCTAATTTATTAGATCTAAATTTAACTAGACCCTATTATTTATACTTATTGTAATCATTACGTAAATTCATACACTTTCTATTTATGCCTAATCAATCCAAGTTTTGAAGACTTTAACACTAACATAAAACTGAAAGCAATGTACTGATGAAGTACAGAAACCAAAAATAAAAAAGTTACTGCTAAAAACTGGATCAACAAACAAATCAAGCGTAATCAGCCCTGTTTAAAAATCTCTAAACTCCATTCAGATAAAGACTAAAGGATCGTAAACGCATTTATAGTAATTCGTTGAAACGTCTCATCGAAAGCAGAACATGTCGAGTCGGTACACCTCGTTGTGTCGCTCGTTAAACATTATTACAGCGGGTGTTATTTAATAGTCACAAAATTATCGGTCGGTTCGTCTGGTGTTTGATCTCGAGAGATCGGCCCGAGTTGCTGTAATAAGACGCTCGGGGCCGCAGAGCTCGACCCATCCCTATCATTTCATTCACCGCTGACACTCCGCAGTATTTGGAAAAACACTTTCCACTACGAAGGTAAATACCTGAGTGTTAATTATGACAGCGTAATGACTTGGTGTCTTAAATATTATTTTTTGTGATGAGGTCGTTGACGTTTGTGTTGGTGCTGCGTGGCTATCAGTATAAAGGAACGAAAAGTTTATTTGATGTTCTATATGGCTAAGTGACAACGTTGACGTAAATAATAATAAAGTTTTAGAAATATAATCGATGAATGATGACATATGTTTATTTGCAGCTTTGGTGAAACGAAGTTTGCAAAGAATAAAATACTTTCTGAATTACACTTAAATAGCTCGCTCTTTAGTGGTTTTACTAATTTTTAGGCTACTATCGATTGCACGTCATAAAATATTATGTGTAACAGTTATTCTGAAAGTTATCAAGTAAAATATATCTCATTAACCCTTTCACATTTACATTATCCCCAGTTTGTCAGTTGTGTTTTATTTTTCAACACAAAGTACGTAAGATACTTCATTATTTTCACGCCTTTTAACTGGAGTCAGGAAAGCACACCATTATAATATGCACTAATTTATATGGCTGCGTCAAAGCGTCTCGGGAAGATGGATTATCGCTCACTGCCCGATCGATTTTATACACGGAGTAATTAAATTTTTGACGTCGCTCATATAACGGCAATTACCTCGGTTCGGCTCGAGCAAAAAGCTCGATTTAATAGTGAGTAATAATATGCAGAGTGGCTCAGTAATAGCGCGGTAGCGACGCAAAAACAAACTGACAGACGAACCGAGTTGTAATTATTACACTAGCCGATCGCTGCGAGGTGATAACATACTTTTTCTATCTTCAAGAAAATGTAACCTATGTTTAGTCTGTGAATAATATTAAAGTCTTATGTCCATCAAACGAGTACCGCCCTTGTAAGATTGAAAAATAAATCAAACGCCATGTCGCTTGACATTTTATTAACTAAAGTTGTTACCAGTTTTCTATGAAATTGTTTATGAGATTCCAATCGGGAAGATATCTATAATTTGAAACCTTACCATCAAGGGGGATATAATACTGAATTCTCTATTATCCTTGAAAATAATACTCCTATTTCATTGCTATCTTCTTGATATACATACGTATACACATATACACACGGCATTAGTTATCTTTAGGATATAGAAATACTATTGAATGCCACTTTATACGATATCGAGCTTTGTTTATATTCATCAATCTTTGCATATATGTTCTTTAATGCTTCATTCTCATTCTCTCTTTGGTCTATAAGAGTGCTTCGCGGTTATCTTCTAATAATTCTATCATCTACAATGGTTTTATATATCTTACACCCAGCATCATTAAAAAATCACACTAGGTCTCTTAATCATATCAACCAATATTACAGAATCTGGATATTCTTAAAAGCCAGGAATTCGCTGCAAATAATATTAAAACACAAATGAAACTGATTGAATAATTTCGAAAGTCAGCGCGAACTAATAGCTGAACATCGTTTAAAATGACATAGGCAAGACTTTTACAGGAAATAAAATATTTAATGTAACAAGCAAATGATTGCTGAAGTTACAACATAAGTACATAGTACGGTGTATGGACACGAAGTTGCCATATCATACCCACTCACATTGCGCCCATTGAATAAAATGAAGAGTTATTAGCCGTGGCTACCTCGGTAGACATATTTACTTCCCCATGCAATTATCTCATATTAAGCTCTATTATCGCGCACGGTACATCATTACCTTAAATAGTCATTGCTGTAAATGCACTTACACAATGAATTGCACGCATGCGAATTTAAACAATTTTGTACAATGTGGTTAGATTTTATTTAATAAGTAACTTTATTATGAACGTATACAAATTGTTGAATGAGAGGTATTTTTTATATTGTTCATATAGCAATACTTACGACTTTATTTCTGAAAATCAAGACAGAATTTATTCGTAAAACAATATTTGGGCTCGGTTAGGTTAGGTCAGGTTATACTAAATTCCAAAAAAACTGGCACAACTATTAAAACTAACGTTTTATTATCATACACTAATAAGATACCCATACGCTTCAGTTTATAAGAAAATAATAATAATAGAATTTAAGTTATAGAAAAGGTTTCAAATAATAACCTTTATTTCACCATCTTTTTTATCCGACTTACTGAATTTGAAATGAAAGAAGAGCAGAAACAAGCTAGTACAGAAAAAATACCTCACTCACAATACTGAGGTCTCGTGTTACATTCCTTGGGGTCCAGAATCAAAGTTAAACTTATCTACATCTATACTAATATTACAAAAATTTAAAGATTGCTACTTAGTTCTATTGAAAGGGCTAATTAAAATCCTTTCGCAATCAAAAAGCTTCACTCTCAGAAGAGCTGTAGGTTCATCAAGAAAAATTTCATTAGAGGTGAGCAGTTACTTAAGTGATGTCTGTACAAAGCTGGCTGAAGCGGTCCACTACGTGTATACAATACATTAGCAAATGAGTATTATTTTTTATACAAAAAGAACTATTTTTTATTTATAGTAATAATATTATGCACGACTGTACTTTTGGAACTTGATAAGGGAAAAGATATATAGAAATAAGGAATTGGTGATGGATCTTCAGCAACATCGACATACAATCACTTAAATAGCCCCAAAATAGTCGAAATAGTCTCTTATGATAGCCACAGTTAGTGCTATTCTAAGCCACTACACAGCTCTATCATATTATAAACAGTAAAAATGTCTTTTCGTAATTGTAAGTTTGTAAGGAATAGGCTCCGAAACCATTCAACGACATAAATGGATAGTTATAACATTTAAAAGGAGTTTCACGCCATTTGTTCTATTTGAGTTAGGCAGAGACTATTGATCGCCACTTTGTACGATCCTAGAAAATCTTTATATCAAAAGATTTTAGAGGGCCTTAAACAAAAGAACTTCCATGAAACGATTGGTGAATGTTGTATGCACAACAAAATTTTAATAGCATCACTCAAATTGTTGATCAGCTTACCCCTATGGCAGTGTAAGGTTGCAGTTGCAACCTGGTAAAGAATGAGAAATACAATAATATAAAGTTGCACCGTAAAGTGAATTTCAAGTCGTAAAATATCGTATATAAGTTTAACATTGTTGTCTTATGATATAAATAACAGGTAATAATACGGTGTAAATTTTCGTTTGTGACGCTATCTTTGCGGTATAATGCTAGTTTTTGCGGCAATTTTCGTATTCGATTATTACAGTATTTTGCATGTTCCTGACGGGAAGGTGGTATATAATTTGAACTCTATAAATGGGCGTTAAGAGTGATATTAAAAAGCGAAACGAGGAGATGAAAGACGCCGTGGTCATTTGTCAATACAATTGGGCCGCAATTTCACTATAAGTACAACTGTCCTTAATATGCACTTTGAGCCTGTATTTCAGCTCAAAGTTATATTATAAAGTTTAACTGAATTTAATTAAATATTATAAAAAAATCATGCCTGAATCAAAAGTTATTATTGATATAAGATAAAGTTGATAAAATAAATAAAATATATAGAAAATATGAATGCTGAATAAATGGGTAATTTTTAGTGCATAATTTAATATGTTTTTCTTAATTGCTATCGTCTTATATTATCTAAGGCATATAATATGTTTTTCTTAATTGTTATTTTCTTATATATCTTAGTTTATTAATGCTATGAAAATTATAAATTTGTACAACGATCAATTGCGACAGGTCCAAAAAGTAAATTAATGCTGTATCAGCTGGTCGATAGACATACCTTATTTAACAAAAGTCGTTAACCCGATTTTTAAAGCAAAATTGCAGGCCAACTTACGCTACCCTTTCTGTCGTCTTTGGTTAAACAATTTACTAGCCATGTAAAAGTTAAAAAATGTAAATATTAAGCTCTCAATCATTACCCTATATTTTACTAACATACAAATTATTATAACTGTATGTAAGTAAGTCTAACTTAACCGAACTAGAATTTCATTATTAATATCAGCAGAATAGGTGCAATACCAAGACAAGCGGGAGTAAACGATGGCCCGCCCAGTTTGCACCTTAGTTCTTGAGCTGGTTTTTTCTCATTGCCTGAGGAATGTCATTAATGAATCCTGATTTTGGCATACCTCCGATGAAAGCGTGAAGCGTCATTCCGTCATTAGAATTGAGTAGCCATTTTTGGACATTAAGGAGCATTCTTTGAATTTGGGATGGAATAATTGATGGTTTAAATTTAGGAGCTTGAGTTTGAAACACTTATATAAATGGAAGGATCCCAATTGCAATTGTAAATATATGCCTGATCAAACACAATCTCAATAATGGTATGTTACTAATAAGGATTACTGGCATCTGTAGACTTGCCCGTCATTAATTGAAAACATAAAGTAATAGTAGTGCTGTGTAGTGTCGGCATAGAATAGCACTACCCCGGTGGGTGTACGTAAGAGGCGACTAACGGTATTAGGGCTTTTAAGGGATTTTTGGGCGATGCGGTTGGAGACTCATCACCAACAACCTTTATTCTACCATCTTTTCCCCACTCAACTTCCAAAAGTGGCTGAGGAATTTGTAATTCCTTAGCTCTGGCTACCCCTTCTAGGGATTCCCAATGGAAATTAATGGCGTGAGGATAAGTAAGTTAGTCAATAAGCCAGAGTGGGTTAGTAGAATTTATCACATTGATGGAGGCATTAGTAAGCTGTTATGTATTTGACTTAAAAACAATTGGTATAAAAATGATTTTGTGATATTATTCGTAACTAGTGGATCGTCCCAGCTTCGCACGGGTAGCGTTGTTTTTTTAAATATCTGAGGTTTCTTTCTTCAGTCCCTGCTTAAGCATTGTGAAATTCAGCGCAATGTTTTCAATTTATTTAATTTATAGCACTCCCTAAACAGTGTAGTTTGGTGATTTTGAATGCGCTTTAATGAACGGTTCAGTATTTCCATTAAATAGCAAATTTTGGAATAAAACGCTATGAGATATATATAACAATCTGAAAAATAAATCATTGCGTGATGTAGGATGCAACAACTGGCGCCACCTAGTATGTTATATATAAATTAATAAAGATTTGGTTTTGGGCATGGGCGCGCTGGCTTATTTTATGTATAATTTCGGTGTTTGTCTACCGATTTCTATGATTCTTTTTTTATTGAATAGGTAATAATGTTACCTTTTTTAAATTAGGGATGAGTGAGAGGTTTACAAACGTAAGAGTAAACAAATATAATCAGAATGTTCCGAACTGCTAAGCTTTCAGGAATTACACGTGTTATTGTGAGTCAACCGTAAAAGATAGACATAAACTGTTATGGATTTTTTTTTAGATAATTTTATGCAGAATTTTTCCGTCACACATGATTTCTATGTAAGTTTAACCATTAAGGCTGCACACGCGACGGAAGCTTAAAAAATAGAGTAACTTCTCCCGTTTTCCCCAAATTTCCCAAAATTCCCCTTTACTACTCTGCTGGAAAGTATACAAAAACCTGCGCGGGAGTATGAAGAATAATTGTACCAAGTTTCGTTAGAATCCGTCGAGTAGTTTTTGTTTCCATAAGGAACATACAAACCGACAGACAGACAGACAGACAGACAGACAGACAGACAGACAGACAGACAGACAGACAGACAGACAAAAATTTTACTGATTGCATTTTTGGCATCAGTATCGATCCCTAATCATCACCTGATAGTTATTTTGAAAATATATTTCATGTACAGAATTGACCTCTCTACAGATTTATTATAAGTATAGATAATATAAAAACAACGAAGATCATGTATTTAAAAAAAATGAAAAACAATCCAGATATTCTTTGCTTTTCCGTTTAACTTAACCTAAACCTACAGAGCTTTGCCTTAATTATAATAATAATAATCAGAAGAAATAATAATAATAATAATCCGAGAAGCGTCGAGAAGTCGACCTGGCTCACGAGATCACCGACATGTGGGGTGTGACCTCGACTGAAATTATCCCAATTGTTTTGTCCGCGAACGGGTTAATTCCAACCAGCCTCGCGACCAACTTGAGGCGGTTGGATTTCTGTGGCGTGTCGGTTCCAGCACAAATGCAGAAAGCGGTGCTGCTCGATACGGCTCGGATCGTCCGTCGGTTCTTGAACCTGACTCCCTGACCCCGACCGACTGTGCTTTTGTCGGGGAGTACCGCCTCTCCCATTTAAAATTTATATTTTCATTTTCGGCCATGGGAGAGGCGAGAAACAAAAATGTCTTTCGAAATAATAATAATCATTTATTTTCATATTCATTTATGCAAAATACATCTTTACGTTGAACCTTGCACTAGGCATAGCCTGTATCGCAAGGTTCTTATTTTACATGCTTTATATAAAATGAATAAATTAAACAAAAAAGTAAACAAAGAAAAATATATATATATATATATATATAAGGTGTTACAATGTTATTAATTTGAACTTAACCCAGCTCCTGTGATTATGCGTATTTTAATTACTTTAAACGAAGGAAATATCTATGTATAAAGTTTATCGCAGATTTCCTTTGTTTGTCTCGATTGCGTGCGCTGGTATGGTAGGTGCGCAAATATAAGTAGCTTTGCTCGCGTAAGCTCTCACTATTATTTATTGTCCCCTTGTACTTACCTACAACATTCGTAATCACCTTTCATGAGGATTTATTAAGTGCTCCCGACCTCCTACCGAGAATATTTTAAGAATGAGTGGTATAAGAAATTATTCTTCGGTGTCATAGTTAAAATATCTATATTGGCGATAATAATTTTAGGGCACGTAATTTAAGATTGATGTCAGTGAATTAAATACGAGAGGTTGCAATACAAATGGGCAAACGGGACTCTGCCTAACCCAATGAAAATTAATGAAAACACATGTATATTACATACATACACATACTCACGGCCATAAATCCTAAAAAGGGGTAGCCAGAGCTTCAGAGCTAGAAGCACTTCAACCAAATTTGGAAATTGATAGGGGAAAGATGGAAGAACCTCCAACCGCATCGCCCAAATAACACTTAGAAAGCCCCATACTTTTAGTCGCCTCTTACTGCACCCACCAGAGAAAGGGGTAGTGACAATCTAAGCTGGAACTACACGGCAAATTTACTATTACTAACCTATAATCTGACAATGGTTGTTTCTATAAATGAAACCACTAAAGCTTTACCCTTACTTACATTGTATAATGTCTCCACTTTTACTTACAAGGAAAGAGAGAAAACTTCATTTACATTTTACTTACATAAATTGTTGCGCTAAGCGTGTTTCCACTGTCGTATTTGGCGTCGCCAACTTTTTATCGGTTAATAGATTTTAAGATACTTAACCTTTTTAAGCTAAGAAACATAAATAAAATAAGGAAAAAAACATGAACTTGTTTGCAAGGCTCATGAATGTTTCTTGTTAGAACTATTCCCATTATTTAAATATTTGATCTAAATGTTTCCTCCACGAAGGGCATCATGAGTAAGAAATATTAACATAATGGAATTCAGCCAATATTAGTTACTGATCTGAGGAATTCCTTATGATAATGAGCTACAAAAGCTCTGGCGGTGGTAAAAGAGGTGCCTTTTAGAGATTTATAGACGTGAGTATTGGTATTTATGTTTGTATTATTACCACTGCACGCCCTTACTACCCATATTGAGACAATTTACTAATCATACATATAATAAAAATTGCCTTCATTAATCTTTATTGTCTTGGTCTCCATAATACAGAATGATATTTATTGTATTAAATAGAAGTAACATTCCAACCCGACGATACAAAGTAGTACAACTATCGGTTACAAAGCAATGGAAACGTACCGTCAGTTTAATTTTGAAGTAGGTTCTACTAAAACTATTAATAAAGCAAGCGTTGCGTGTCGACTAAAACAAAGCGGCGCGGTATCGGGGCTTCGATTCATTTACAAGAAAGCGCTCCACCTACCTCTATTTACATAATTTACTTGGCTAATGTCCAAACATGACTAAAAAGTTTGTTGTTTTTGGTGATTTTGAACAGAAAAACTATGTAGTGCCGGGTTAGAATATCACTTACATATTTGGGCCATCTTAAGTGATTTTATGGGCGATGTGGCTAGTGCCCCATCACAAAACAGGAACTGAATTGGTGCCTACATATGGATACCAGCATAGTAGAAGGCCCAGAAAAAGATACTCGTATAGGGATGACCTGGATAAGTTTGAACCAGGATGGGTCTGTTCAGCTTCGGACAGAGATTTGTGAGCTTAAAAACAAAATTTATTTGAAATAAAAAACCCTTCAAAATTTTCAAAGGTAGGTGAGAAAACCTATGAAAATACTAAACTGGAGAGAGAGAGGACGGCTTTTTTTTAACTAAATTTCTTCATTTAGTATTGTGAATTTGTTTAAAAGGGTTTCTCAAAACTTTGGAATAAACCAACTAATCTTTTCTTACCATGATGTTTGCTTCAAATATATGCATACTTATGATAGTTTGACTATTAATTCTTCTAAATTAAAATGAAATTCATTTAAACATATGTCCATTTAATATAATGTATAAGAAATACATTAGAATTAGAGAAAAAGATATATAATTTAACTCAACACCAATAAAGATTCATTTAGTATACATATATATAAATAGAAGCTACTAGTACTAAACTACTAACTAACATCAGTTTAAATAAAATCATCGAAAAGAAGTTAATGTTTGACTTTTATTTCCATTTGAAGCAACAAACATAAAAAAACACGACACTGTAATACTCTACCTCACGTCAATATAATTACTTTTCCTTTTATATTTAGCTATTACAATATTAATAAAAATAATAGTTCCAAATTACTGAAATCAAATGAGTTATATTTAAAAAGGCAATAAGTATATGTTTACGAGTTATAACAGTTCGCGAGTGAGGCCGCGATACAATCTTCCCAAATATTAAACTAATATTTAGGCAAGGCTTTACCCCAGGCCGCCTCATTTGAATAAAGGCTGCTTTCAGTACTTGCGACTCATAGTTTTATATTTATTTCAAATGTTATAAACTATCAAAGAAAAAAATACAAACATGCTTGTATATTTTATTAAACATATTGATCGCAAAATCATGTGGACATTGCACAAATATTCGTTTTACAAGTACAAGGAATTTATCGCTCTTTATGACTTTAAATTTAATAAAATCAAAAATGCCTGTAGGGTTCTTATGTTATTGAAGAAAAATATTTGAATTACTAGTTTTAATAGAAGTATAACCATTTACTTGTCTGCAATAATATTTTTGAATTTTCGTAAAAGAGTCGCAGTCGCAGTGCAGTGGTTTTGTCGCATGTCGCAACAGAGGGAATAGGACCCAAGCGGGTTCATGTAGCAGTAAATATCATAATCATAACCCATTAGAGTATTAATGTCATGTCGCTGCCGGCAGGCCTTTGACCGTTCACACTGTTTTATTACCGAGCCTCTAAATTAGCCGACGATATTTTTGATAAACTACTATTACTAATACCTACCTATTTGGGTAATTTACCGATTTTAATATGATTCGTTTCGTTCCTAAATACAAATAAGAATGCGGCGTTTTTGAAATTCCGCTTTTAATAGGCTCTGCAACTTTTTGATGGTTCGCAAATTAAATGGCTTATTATTTATTAATGGTTTGAGTGATTGTATTTTTAATTTGGTAGAGTTGATTAAAATAAGAATGAGATCTTGATTTTTATGCATATTGGGACTATATCTAATATTGTGATTAAGCCTAGCCAGTTTCTTCGGAATCAATACAAATGTTTAAAGCGAAATTTGATGTGCCATGACTTCAATTGCTTTTTTAATATTATACTAGTGGATCGTCCCAGCTTCGCACGGGTAGCGTTGTTTTTTTAAATATCTGAGGTTTCTTTCTTCTTAAGGTTTTCAATTTATGAAATTTATAGCACTCCCTACAGGGCCGTAGCTAGGGTCGAATTTGAGGTAGGGCAGCATTAGTTACAGGTAGGGCGGAAGTAAAAAAATTATCATAATTGATCTGCCGTCGAAACACGGGCTCCTAAATCAATCACCATGTATATCACCATCATGTGAATAGTTATTCGTAGACAAATAATTACTGTGACAGTGCATGAGCATGGATCTAAGAACTATTAAATCCTCAATGATGTGGGTGATGATGTGGTAACAGTGTAGTTTGGTGATTTTGAATGCGCTTTAATGAACGGTTCAGTATTTCCGTTTAATAGCAAATTTTGGAATTAAACGCTATGAAGTATTTATAACAATCTAAAAATAAATCATTACGTGATGTAGGATGCAACTACTGGCGCCATCTAGTATGTTATATGTAAATTAGTAAAGATTTGGTTTTGTTCACGGGCGCGATGGCTTATTTTATATATAATTTCGGTGTTTGTCTACCGATTTCTATGATATTTTTTTTATTGAATAGGTAATAATGTTACTTTTTTAAATTAGGGATGAGTGAGAGGTTTACAAACGTAAGAGTAAACAAATATAATCAGAATGTTCCGAACTGCTAAGCTATCAGGAATTACACGTGTTATTGTGAGTCAACCGTAAAAGATAGACATAAACTAATAAATAAAGAATAAATAAAGGAAAGAAAAATTTCGACACAGGCGGGGATCGAACCCGCGACCTCTGGTAAACGCCCCGGACGCTCTGCCAACTGAGCTACCGTGTCAGTTGGCTGCCAGTGCGAAATTCTTCTATCCTTTATTTCTTTTACACGTTAAAGTAGTGTTTGCGTTTCCTACCTCCGAATTATTACTAATTCGAAATGAGGTTTTCATGAACAAAAAGATTTAAATTATAGACATAAACTGTTGAGGATTTTTTTAGATAATTTTATGAAGAATATTTCCGTCATAAATGATTTCTATGTAAGTTTAACCATTAAGGCTGCACACGCGACGGAAGCTTAAAAAATGGAGTAACTTCTCCCGTTTTCCCAAAATTTCCCAAAATTCCCCTTTACTACTCTGTTGAAAAGTATACAAAAACCTGCCCAGGAGTATGAAGAATAATTGTACCAAGTTTCGTTAAAATTTTGTTTCCATAAGGAACATACAAACCGACAGACAGACAGGCAAAAATTTTACTGATTGCATTTTTGGCATCAGTATCGATCCCTAATCACAACCTGATAGTTATTTTGAAAATATATTTCATGTACAGAATTGACCTCTCTAAAGATTTATTATAAGTATAGAAGATAGATTTATTATAGAAAACATAATTTATTAGAAAATATATTTATGCTAAGTATTTTTGTAATTATTTCAGGTTTTCTCAATATACGAGAAGCAAAGTGTTTTCCTAAATAGTATTAACTAATTACAAATAGAACATTTGTATTTGAGTACCAAAGAACTAGGTTGCGAATTCGACATCTTTTTAAATAACATAATATGTAATGGGAATGACTTTTTTGTTGAGGTTGTAAACAGCGGCAAAAACTTTTTATGGGGTCAAAACATTCAAACTGGATACAAAACCAATTAATTAGGGAAAGAAATTTTTTTAGACACCAGCAAAACTCGAACCCACCACCTCCCGGTCAATGCGCCGGTCGCTCTGTCAATTGAGCTATGGTGTAAAGTGACTACTGATGCGAAAATATTCTTTCCCATGTTTTCTTAACACCTTAGTAGCGTCAGCGCTCCCTCCCCCTCAATTTCCGAATTTCTAAAGAGCGACCGGAGCATTAACCGGGATGTCGCGGGTTCGAGTCCTGCAGGTGTCGAAAAAAAATTCTTTCCTTAATTGATTAGTAATAATAATAATCCCCACATGACGTTTTAATGAAAAAACATTCCAGTTTAGATAAAAAACCTTCAGTGAATTGGGTATTCGTGATAAGAAATGTAAAACTGTTTTTTTGTTTTTATGTGTTACTGTTTACGTACTTTCAGTATATGCGTTTACTCAAAGCATTAATCGAATGCCAAAACTGTATTCCCATTTTACTACAATAGACCTATAACATAATTTGAATGTTTCTGTTCATGAAAACCTCATGTGGGGATTGCATATATACATACATACATATACTCACGGCTATAAATCCCAAGAAAGGGGTAGCCAGAGCTAAGGAATTAGAGATTCCTCAGCCACTTTTGGAAGGTGCGTGGGGAATAGATGGTGAAATAAAGGTTCTTGGTGATGGGCCTCCATCCGCATCGCCCAATAATCCCTTAAAAGCCCCAATACCTTTAGTCGCCTTTTACGTACACCCACCGGAAGAAATGGGGTAGTGCTATTCTAAGCCGACACTACCCAGCAACATGTGGGGACATGTGGGGATTATTACTAATAAATAAAGGAAAGAAAAACTTCGACACCGGCGGGGATCGAACCCGCGACCTCGGGTATACGCCCCCGTCGCTCTGTTAATTGAGCTACAGTGTCAAAGGCTTCCAGTGAGAATTTCGCTCGGTGTCAAAATTTTTCTTTCCTTTATTAATTAATAGAACTATAAATCAAATTCTATAGAGTCACCGTCCATATCATTTCATCTATAGTTGCAAGTACGCATTACGAGTATAGTAAGTAGCCGTTAGACGATTGACAGTTGCTTTCAATTAGCGTTATGATATTAATGAGACAGAGTATGAAGCTCAAAGAGGCGGCATTAGTACACGCCCCTTTCTTCTACGCCAATCAGGCACCGATTGTTTGTCTCCGGGAGAGGAACATTGCATACGTTCTTCCTCAAGCGATGGGAGCAGAGAGATTTGTCAACAGCTAGTCTTTGTGATTTTGCAGTGGCTTTTTGTTTAATAGTCTCATATGTTTTGATATGCTTCGCGATTTGAATTCTGGATTTGAAGATCGTGAAGATGTATTGCAATATGTGGCGTATAAAAATTGACAATACCGCTTTTGTAGGAATGAGCCGTTAGCGCTATCTATTAAAGGAAACTTTACGTAAACTCACTTAAAGTATTTGGTAGGTTTTCTTAAAAAATATACAGTATAATAACATAAAAATTGTTGATAGACTTAAAAAAACTGTTACACTGATTAGATGTAGTTCAATTGCGAATCATCAACATTTTATAGAATACTAATATCAATGCAATTTGTAAAGATTTTACTTTATCAAGATCTCACAACACTAAGTTTCATTGGAGTAAGCAGACACTTTAGATTTCCATTTCGAAGTATGCTGAGACACATCTCTCGTTTCCCACACATTCATTATTTTTTCATCCATGCTGTTTGGTTCTTTCACTTTGGATTCCCGTCTCTTTGAAAACCTTTTATATCTTATATTGAAGAGTACTACGTGGCCGTCTGTGAGCTCTATATATTTTCAGCCTTCTGATCTAATATTTGTACAAAACTTCATTTTTCTTTTCACACACATATACGCATAGAGATCCACATATCGAATATTTGAGTTTCCGATCTGCAGCAAATTCAACAAATTCATTTTAAGTACAACACATCAACTGCGTATTAAACTTATGTCATTATACAAGTCTTTTTAATTCTGAATAAAATGATATGATACTTTGACATTTTCAGGAGAATTGTATATAAGACAGTAATTGGAGTCGTTTCATTTTATTTTAATTGTAAGGCATTGTACTATTAAATCAAATCTGTTATTTCGATAGTTTTGATTCCAAGTAATATGCATATATAATATGCTTACGTTAAATGAGTTCAAATTTACAGGGTACTCTCTTAAAATAACATCCCTTGATCAAGTTAAGTGAAAGGATAAATTTTAAGAACAATAATTTGTTACCCTTTTGGGGATGAAAATGGATTTACCCAGTGTTACCTCTAATTTTTCGAGTCAATATCTTGCACCACACAGCATAAAGATAGCGCTTTCATAATCCAATTAAGAATAATCGTCGATAAACTGACAGCGAAGATGGCGATTTATGCGGTGATATTTCAGCGTGCTTAATAAATTTATGCTTGTTCTTGCCGTTGGATTACACGCCGTGTTCCCATTAATAATATTCCAATTGCTATGGCGGGTATTGGAAACCAGCAATTCTGTGATTTACGTTGAGTACTGCTAATTTGATTAATTCAATAACGTGTTTATAGTGTCAAGATGGCTCGCGAGTTGTGACTCGCATCTTTGCTTCATTTGCATCCGTTTATTAATATTTATCGATTTGCAATCTTAACAGTTTTTTTAAAATTATATACACCAATAACACCTACAGTTGGAACAACTATTTTGAAGAATATTTTTAACTCTTATTAAATTATTTCTTTAAATGGTGCCATCTTTATAACCAAACTAAAAATAATTCAAAATTTTTTTTGCTTATCTGTAATCTGGTAAGTACCGTCAAATAGGTGTCTAGTAAAAATCATAACATAAACGTTCAAGCCGAATATCCCCGAAGGGGTTGGCAGAGGTACTAATACTTCTGAAAATCACGTGACTTTTTTACCTGGTGTTCAGAGTACCCACGTTTTGCATGGACAGTGTAATGACGTGATAAGGGGCAGGCCTATCGCCGTTTTGTACGAATACACTGTCACATGACTAACTACAACTCAGCCATGTGGGTTCCCTCACCGTTAACAACCATGATAAATTAACCACACACATGTCTTTAGGAAAGACAAATTGGTGTTGGCCCGACCCGGGATTTGAACACTAGTCGTTTGCACGATAACCTAATTCTACCCATTGAGCTATCACGTCGGTCGTATGAGTAAAAATCATAATGCTTAAACTACACATTTACGGCATTGTAACCATACGTAAATAAATGTAAGTGTGTAATTTACCTAACACAATTCTGCATTTGAAAAAATGAGTAAAGTTTATTCATAAATACCGCTATATCGTTATGATATTAGCTGCAAAAATACGTTTACCAGACGTTCATACAGATATAAAAAAAACTTATTCCATTGCATAATTCCAATTTTCAAAGATTCACAGTCCTGATTTGGAATATCACTTCAAATGAAATTCAAATCGCAAAGTTAAAAGTGCAGCTGTCGCAAAAATGACAGCAAATGCTAGTGTATTCTGTGGTTCTATTGATTTCGCGGCACATTGGCTGGCGTGAAATACGAGCTCAGTGGGCACGAGACCTAAGTTACGACCGCCTTCTGTCGATTTATAACGTAGTTACTACTTCAACTGCCACTGAAGATTGGATTCGATATTTCACCTATATTCTCTTTTTATTCGATTTTTGGATTCGTTCGAACTGTTGTTGCATGAGAGTAAATGAATCTCTATTCGTACGTGTACTTACATTAATAGGAAGGTTTGAAAGCAAAATGCTGTAGATGAAAACTAAAATAGTTAATGCTGTTAATAGAGACGGGGAAACAAAAATTTGGTAGTGTTTTTTCAGTCGATGTGTATGTTTTCCCCATTTGGCGCTAATAGCATGAGGATATTGACATAAATGAATTAGCTGCCTAATATTTTCAGTACAGTACAGGTAACCATAATTTTAATCACGCGGCTATTAATTCCAAAACAGGCAAATCCAGAACTTCGGAATTATCAATACCTCAGCGACTTTTAGAAGTTAAACCAGAAAAAGATCTGGTTTTAAAATAATATCGAATGCCCCTAGATGGATGAAATAGGGGTAATACCCATAGAAAGGAATACCCCAGGAAGAAATAGTACTATGGAAACCCGATATTACGTAGATCATTTAAGTTCCCTTGTAAAGTTTTTCATAAAACAAATTATATACCTTTTTCTTCACTCCCATAAACTCTATAAAAACCCAAAGAAAGCAAAACCTAATCTAATTCAATTTTAAAATATCTCCTGCAGAGAAAGGCCAATTCAATTGGAATGTCACAGGCAATAAAACGATAATTCATACATTGCTGCTCGGAATAATGGCTACGGTTTGTCATGCGGGAGCGCTGTCACAACAAACACTATGTCACTTTATTTTATGCTAACAAAATGGCCGTGAAGCGTTGCAATTCGTGAAAAACTGAATGTAATTTATATTGTAATCGCAACAAAGGGACATTGTAATGGCGGTCGTATAACTGTTGTATAAGCAAACTGTATAACGGTTTAAAGTTTAAACCACACTTTAATTGATTGTTATCAGAAACCTTTATTTATTAGTTATATAAGAATGTGTCGCATTGCATATATGATTTATTTATGAATGTGTACATTAGTTTGTTGGAGTTTTCATTGTATGTTTTGTGTTTACGAGTATGTTGTTGATGTGCCTTTGAAATAAATGTATAAATGAAACACTATTTTTACTATATTTGCTGTGTAGTGTCGGCTTAGAATGGCACTACCCCATTTCTTATAAAAGGCGACTAACGGTATTGGGGCTTTAAAGGGAATTTTGGGCGATGCGGTTGGAGACCCATCACCAAGAACCTTTATTTCACCATCTATTCCCCACGCACCTTCCAAAAGTGGCTGAGGAATTTCTAATTCCTTAGCTCTGGCTACCCCTTTTTTTAGAGTGAGTTTAGCCGTGAGTATATGTATGTATGTATGTATGAAACACTATTTTTATTTTATATTATAATTAATGATCTTTATTTCAATGTTCGTGTATAGTATTTCTTTTCAGTTACTATATATATCGCGGTCTCTCAAGATTACAAGATAGCATTATTGTGTGTTAAAATTTTATAGAACCTTACAGTAACGAAAACTCTTACTATGGTCTGTAGCCAGCAATATACGTTTTTTGGCTATCATGATAAAAAAGTTCAGGGGAGAGAAATATTCAAATCAGAATTATACACACCAGCAAAAAATACTTATAAATAAACAAGCTTTCCACAATAAGAGTTTTCTTTGTAAATTTTTGATAAATATCCAAACATACATATACTCACATATATAAACACCTTAGCTACATTTGGAAGTTGACAGGGGACAAGATGGTAGAAGTAAAGTATCGTTGCTGATGGGTTCTCAACCGCTCTCCCAAAAACCACTTTAAAAAGCCCCAAACTCTTGGTCGCCTCCTACGACACCCGGGGGTAGAGCGGGGTAGTAACATGATATAAATACATAAAACATGAGAAATTCGTGTATGTTACCAAATACTGCATTTCAATTATACCTTAGGTGGTAAACAATGTAAGTGTCAATATAAGATCATGGCTATAAATCAATATTACTTATAAATAAAGAATAAACAAAGGAAAGAAAAATTTCGACACAGGCGGGAATCGAACCCGCGACCTCGGGTATACGGTATATTAGGCGTTTTCAACATTTGCATTCTATCTGAAAAGGTAGACAAGTGGCCTTCCAAATTAGTTAAAATTCGGAGGTAGGAAACGCAAACACTGCTAAAACGTGTAAAAGAAATAAAGGATAGAAGAATTTTGCACTGGCAGCCAATTGACACGGTGGCTCAGTAGGCAGAGCGTCGGGGCGTATACCCGAGGTCGCGGGTTCGATTCCCGCCTGTGTCGAAATTTTTCTTTCCTTTGTTTATTCTTTATTTATAAGTAATAATCCCCACATGAGGTTCTCATGAACAAAAAGATTTAAATTATGTGATAGTTAGGCGTTTTCAACATTTGCATTCTATCTGAAAAGGTAGACAAGTGGCCTTCCAAATTAGTTAAAATTCGGAGGTAGGAAACGCAAACACTACTAAAACGTGTAAAAGAAATAAAGGATAGAAGAATTTCGCACTGGCAGCCAATTGACACGGTGGCTCAGTAGGCAGAGCGTCGGGGCGTATACCCGAGGTCGCGGGTTCGATTCCCGCCTGTGTCGAAATTTTTTTTCCTTTGTTTATTCTTTATTTATAAGTAATAATCCCCACATGAGGTTCTCATGAACAAAAAGATTTAAGTTATGTGATAGTTAGGCGTTTTCAACATTTGCATTCTATCTGAAAAGGTAGACAAGTGGCCTTCCAAATTAGTTAAAATTCGGAGGTAGGAAACGCAAACACTACTAAAACGTGTTAAAGAAATAAAGGATAGAAGAATTTCGCACTGGCAGCCAATTGACACGGTGGCTCAGTTGGCACAGCGTCGGGGCGTATACCCGAGGTCGCGGGTTCGATTCCCGCCTGTGTCGAAATTTTTCTTTCCTTTGTTTATTCTTTATTTATAAGTAATAATCCCCACATGAGGTTCTCATGAACAAAAAGATTTAAGTTATGTGATAGTTAGGCGTTTTCAACATTTGCAGAATATCTGAAAAGGTAGACAAGTGGCCTTCCAAATTAGTTAAAATTCGGAGGTAGGAAACGCAAACACTACTAAAACGTGTAAAAGAAATAAAGGATAGAAGAATTTCGCACTGGCAGCCAATTGACACGGTGGCTCAGTAGGCAGAGCGTCGGGGCGTATACCCGAGGTCGCGGGTTCGATTGCCGCCTGTGTCGAAATTTTTCTTTCCTTTGTTTATTCTTTATTTATAAGTAATAATCCCCACATGAGGTTCTCATGAACAAAAAGATTTAAATTATAAATCAATATCCTTGTTGATAACTGGATTCAATCAAACGCACTCCCGTAGCATGACAAGGACCTATAAACGATGAAAAACATAACTAAAATAACAGCCTCTATTCAAATTCCCGATTTGCGTCGGATTAAATCAAAATCATTTTTACGTAAAGTGTGCCTATCATCTACGGTATGATTCATGGAATTTAATGATAGCCTCCATAAAGATTATTCAAGCTCAACTTAGTGAGCACACATTAAGTTATTTGTCTGCACGCATGCGTATAAGTCAACTTTAATGTCTTGGTTGATGATTAAAATGAAAAATACTGTAAACTACAAAGAAATATGAAATAATTAATTGAATTATAACTATTAGAGTTATTTTTGAGAATAATTATCCAGGCTTAACCTTAAAAGGGGTAGCCAGAGCTTAACAATTAACTCTGCCTCTTTTGGAGCTCCAGTGAAGAAAAGAATAGAAAATACAGGTTGGTATTAAGGTTGAGTCTCCAGCTTCGCCCAACAGTTACATAAAAAGCCCCATCTCTTAGTCATATTTTACGACACCCCTGCGAAGAAATTCGTTTGTGCTATTCTAAGCTAACATATGAACTTATTAATATCATAACATTATGTAAAATTATCAATGATATTCCAAAAACGCAACTCTCATTTCTCATCGCTTAACTAATTTAAACCACCATGTCGTTGTAGTTTTATGTTTCTCAAACGCACAGTTTTACAAATGTTCTAGATCAAATTAAATCACGGAACTAACTGTAACATCTAAATCGGAATAGTCGCGTGCCAATGAAAAATTGGCGATCATAATAATAGTCATTGCAGCTCGTGCCATTAGCCTTACAAATAAATAATAGCTCGAGTAAATTGCTAGAACAATTGTATGGTAATCTTTAATTTGAACTATTTTATGGCCCAAAAAATTGCACTTGTATTAATTCACGCCAATTTTATTGGCAAAAGCCGATATTTGTGTTTCTGTGTTGTTTGGTTTTTATGTTACCATTTTGGTGTCATTAAAAAAATCTTATTGTTAATGATGTTAAAATGATGTTATAAAGTAAATGATGTTAAATGTATGTCCCCAGTGAATGGCTCGAGCTTACCCTGGATAAAGTAATTTGGCACACCGAGGTGGCTAAGAGCCGGTTGGCAAACTTTAGTCGTTAAAGTAGCTGGGATCGACGGCTTTAAGTTGTTATTTGTAACTTGATAGACCTCCGGTTCATAAGCCAAACGCTCTTACAATTAGACCAAGAAGGCAAGGAGTGTATGTATAACTTGAGTGTATCTTGGGCGTATCTCAAGACAGTGGGAGCAAATTTATCTTACAGTAAAGTTTACATCATAGAAACTACAGTTGTAGAATCACAAGTTATCGTATATACTTGATTTTTCGCGTCTGCAATTACAATGAATAAATGTATTATTTTTTTCAAGTTTTTCTCGTATTGTAAGCTATCCTAAACTGTTAATTATTGGCAATAAATTATCACACTGTTTAAAAATATTAAGGATGTTTGTATTTAATTACTTCGAGCAGAAGTTCATCGACTTATAAGCAAACAGTTTAAAAAGCTTATATCATGACGTCATTTTATGAAACAATCGCCAACGAACGCCTTCTTAAAATGTCGGCACAATAATAAATATTTAAACAGGTTAGCAGGTGCAATACAACACAAATCGATATCCGAAATAACAGTGTACGTTCGAGGCCAAAATTATGAATAAAAAAACAAACTCGGCCAACAAAGAGCGGCAACCCGCAATTTTGAAATTAATTCTATCACATTTCGGACCAGTGTTGGGTTAATGTGCCATTTTATGGCCTTCCCAACACCACACCGCTTGATTACGTATAAAATAATCTTGCCAAAATCAATTGACGAAAATTATCGGCATAATTTGCATTAAAGGGTACAAAAACTTTTGTTAAAATTGGCTAAAAATCGTTTATTGAGCCGCAGTTTAATTATTCTATTGTGTAACAAATCATAAATTTTAATGTTCTCCACAAAGCATGTTCGCGGCATAAAGATGGGGCTCTCGAGTCTTGGGTCATTAGATACCAATCAGCAGACGAAGAATATAAACCGATTCGTCACATGTGATTAATCCAATCCTCTCAAGGTCAAGGTCAACGAATCATACTCCCACGGATTACTACTCGATACCGTCTGTATATCGATTCAATTATTTTGAATGGATCCAATCAAAATTTGACCGAAAATACACTGACGTTCTTTTAAGTAATTCATTAATAATATTGATTTAATTTCAATTAATTGAAATTTGAAAGAAACTTTTTGTTGTAAAGTGTAATTAATAATATACTACTATTCTCTGCAGTTGCAAATTAACAATGTATCAATAACTGCTTATTAGTGTCTCTACGCAATTGTAAATAACAGGCCAGTGCTAATTAGACATGTCGTTACAAAATAGCTGGTGACGTAAACAAGGTAAGTAATCGGAAATTTTCAGCCCACGTTCCTCCGTCACGGTGCACTTTACAACGTCAACCCACAATACAACAATACACCGCAAACAAAAACGGAAATGTAGCAAGTGCTAATTCGAAAAGTATAAATGTAGAGACCTTCATACGGTGAGCGTTGAATGACTATCGACGACTTGCAATTAGTTGTCGAGGCAAAATGGCTGACCGTTTCACCATTGTCGTTTGAGCTCCCTCCCTCTTTGTTCTCTAATGGCATGCTAATAGAGCTACTAAAAAGTAGAGGTCATGATGGACTGGGCAGAGTTACCCTCCCCGCATTACGTGATGTGTGTATGTGTTAATTTAATTTTCTGCTGGTAGTAATTGCAGTGATGGTCGGCAAGCTGCCATCAAACAACTACAGGCTATAACAATGTTACAAGCTATTTGTGTATAGAACTTTTTGTTTTGCTTTACTTCAAATAAAGGTTTATTTTCACGCATTTACTAGGAATTGCAACAGCTTTGTTTTCATGTAATGTTTGAATCTGATTGAGCGCAATCCAGCTGTTCAACCAGTCTATGCTTCTGTTAACTTTTACCACCACTATCATCATATCAGCCAATAGACGTCGAATTGGTAATCATAAATTTTATCACGACGTGTGTTTGATTTGTCAAAAATATTGGCACTCTGGTCTTAATCCAATAACATAACATAACATAACATAAACGTTCACGCCGTTTATCCCCGAAGGGGTTGGCAGAGGTACCAATACTCCTGAACTCACATGGCAAGCGCCATCTAGTTTCCAGAGAAGGTACCCACGTTTTGCTTAGACAGTGTACTCACGTAATAGGGGGCAAGCCTATCGCCGTTTTTAACGAATACACTGTCACATGACTAAGTACAACTCAGCCATGTGGGTTTCCTCACGATGTTTTCCCTCACCGGTAGCAACCATGATAAATTAACCACACATATGACTTTAGAAAAGACAAATTGGTGTAGGCCCGTCCCAGGATTGGAACTCACGCCCTTCTGTTTTTCGGGCGGGTGTTCTACCCACTGGACTATCATGTCGCTAATCCAATGTGCCTAAAAAACAGTTTCATCAATGATTCTTCGATCCTGGTATACTTGACAAGTATAAAAATTCATGGTCTATACATATCAATTGCTATCTGAACAACATAAAACGATGTTACTACTTTACAACTTCAAATAAAAATTATAGTATTTTCTTAAAAACTTTATTGGATTTTAATACGAATTTATTATTATATTCTGATGTGCTCAGCCTATTATTAAACATGTTCTTGAGCAAACCATCTGTTAATATATGAAAGAAGTGAAAATTAAATGTGTAGCCGGAGGCTTTATGGGTTATAAGGAGGGGAGGGCGTCCCGCAGTGCGGCGCGGTGAGCGCTTTGTCTGAATCCACCGCATTTGTCATTTTAACACTAAACGTGTGAAGCCAATCTGTTATTAATGATTTAAAGATAACCTTTATAAAAAATCGTATTATTGATTGAATTTATTATTATTGTACAATTTTTTAAATCGTTTTTTGTACTACTTGCGTAATACACAATCTAAATTGAATTAAGTTCGTGTTGAGGACATTCTAATCATTGAAATTAGTTTTACTAATTATATACAACTTTATATGTTACTCGCTCTTTAATTGACTTATTTTTTGTTCTGTCAAATATTGACCGATTGTAAAGCAATTAACACCAGATCTCCGAAGCCGAGAGGTGATAATGCCATAAATACATAAACTTATGATGCACAGGTGTTTGGCCGAACAAATTTGTAAAACGACCACTGCCTCTGGATAGCAACCATTGCCGGCAATCAACTAAGAGTTTATAACAAGATCGTAATTAATAAGCAATGGACGCTTTAGTCGTAATTCTCGTAGTTTATTGTTTTTGAATACGAGCGATCTGGTTTCTAATTTGACCATACAGAAGTTTTGTGGTGGGTTTTACAAATTTATTGGGGTTATTCCACAAAAATCATCTTGGGTTCGTTTATTGTAGTTTGCTTGCAAAAAAGTGATACTTTTCATTACTAATGTGGTTAAAGGAAGTGAACCAATTTGTTCAATAATTTGCTTCTAATTAGTCGATAACTAAGGTTTATTAATAGACTCGAATGGAATAGAAAACTTCTTTACTGCTCATCTCATTTTTATGTAGTAGAAACAGTTTTACAAAATAAATGAGCATTCGCCTTTTTACTAAATACTGACTTTAATTTCTAGCTGAAAACCTTTGGATGCAAAGATCACTAAAACTATAGTCATGCTAGGTTTTACACAACTAATAGTTTATTAAATATTTTTCATAATACTGATAAACGAGTATTTTTGCTAGTAATTGTTTGAAACTTACATTCAATCATAAGTTTATAGAGTACATACATGCATACATACATATACTCACGGCTATATTTCCCTAGAAGGGGTAGCCAGAGCCAAGGAATTATAAATTCCTCAGCCACTTTTGGAAGTTGAGTGGGGAAAAGATGGTAAAGATAAAGGTTTTTGGTGATGGGTCTCCCGAGTATCTATAAAATTAAATTATCTTTGTAGTTTCGGCTTAGAATAGCACTACCCCAGTTTTGCCATTGGTATTTGTATGAGGCGACTAGAGTAATGGGGCGTTGGGCGTCGCGGTTTGAGAATTATCACCAACAACCTTTATTTTACAATCTTTCCTCCCAACTTCCAAAAGTGGCTGACGAATTTTATATTCTACGGTTCTGGAAACCCCTTTTTGGGATTTATAGTTTTGAGTATATGTCTGTTTTTATATACGTGTTATGTTGTTTATATACGACAAAAGCGAAAAGGCTTTTGTCGTATATAAACAATGAATTGAAAGTTGATTTTGAATAGCAAACTACCTAGCTAAATTAAGGTGAAATCAAACTCTGTATTTTACCTCCAAGCGCTTATAGATCTAAAATAATCAAATGTTTATCTTAATTTGTCACCAGCCAACGTAAAGTAATAAACATTGTATGTCGTTAAAAAAACCGTGTGTAAAAAAAAACGAGTTAGTTATTCAATAGTTCTTATGGGTGTTTAAGTAGGTACTACAGCTTCTTTCATAATAATCGACATAATTTAAGAGTTTTCGTAAGGCTGAGCACAAAAGTTTTAATTTTTTCGATGTTTATTTTGCAAAATAAATTTAGAATTTTAAAATTCCCGTTAATATCACTTAATATCACAATACAATAGACCTACTTAAATAAAAGTAATACTTAAATGGATCATAGAATTTTCTAGTATTTTTTAAGACTTTCACGATTGCACACAAATAAAACAACTATTGACTTTCGGATATTTTTTCCCATTCCCATTCTCACAGCCCATATATGTCCGCACTAAAGGGCTCGAGCCTACCCTATATAGGTACCGTGATAGTAGCCGGGACCGACGGCATAACGTGCCCTCCTAAGCACGGAATCATCT
Organism: Bedellia somnulentella; assembly: GCA_963576735.1. Taxonomy (NCBI): domain Eukaryota; kingdom Metazoa; phylum Arthropoda; class Insecta; order Lepidoptera; family Bedelliidae; genus Bedellia; species Bedellia somnulentella. The sequence goes on along the minus strand of OY755174.1, from coordinate 13,951,902 downwards.
TAATTTTCGGATAATCAGGTGATTCAAGCCTTCAATATCCTTCCAAAATGGGTTATATTTGTGATTTTACCACCCAAGGATCGAACCCAAGACCTCCGTACTTGAAGCCAAGCGCTTAACCGCGGGACCACGGAGGCAGTTTTTAAAGCCCGACAGAATCTTCTCTTAATACTAACATTTATAAACACTTCATTAACCTGCTTCTTAATAACCTGCAATATTTACCTGTGCATATAATCAAAAACATTTTCTCCATCACATCCATATTATCTGCAAGTGATACTGCAATAGCAGCACAGCACGTCGATAATCTAACTTACGATTTAGCTGCACCAGCAATTACAATTTGACATTTACCCAGCAAATTGCAAATTGAACATAACACAGATTAATATTTAGATAAACAGCATGGTGGCATCATTTGTCTTATTGTACGTGATTCCATTACAGTGGGCACAAGCGGGCAACTTTAGTCACACCTGGCAATTTTACTGCGACTAACAATTTCTTGCTGTTTTGTATGGTCAATTTTCAATTTAGTTCGATCGGCTAATGCCAATGATTCCACTAGTACAGATTTCCGTCTCGCTTCTATGGAATGTTGTATTTTGGTTGGAATTTGGCTTACGATAGTGTAACGTTTAAGGTATTTACTGTTGCTATTTAAATATCCAACAAGAAGTATATAATTTTTCTCAATTTATCTATTTTTAATGAAAGCTTTTAAAATCTGCAACTTTCAGAAGACATAAGTTGTATGGTATCACGGTAACTATCATAAAGGGATGAGTAGTTATTGTATAATATTATACGTGCAAATCCGGGCCAATCTATTAATTGATCATAAATCAAGTGGTAAACCAACAAAAAAACTTTAATAAGTTTATAATAATGATTTCTCATATTAAATGAATAAAATACAATTGAAGGGATTTAACGCACGAATCCTGAAAAAGGCTAATACGTATGTTTAAGCTCATGACATAATTAAAATTCATATGACTCAAGTAAATGCTGAAGATCTCTATTACAACCGGTCCTGAGCTGCCCTTATCTATCGGTTTCCAGCGACCATCATCATCAAGTCATTGGCCCATCCTATTATAAGAGACCTACTTTGCCCACACTGAGTCGTCAGGTATCCAGAAGTTTAGATCCATGTTAGGTTCATTTATTAGAGCTGTCAGCGGTAACGGAAAAGATCCTGAGAAGTCTCACGGTACTTTGATAGTTTAATATTAATAGTATGACAATTTTATATGTATAAATAAGTCATATGCAATCACGAGATTGCATTGTCCAGGCAAGTAAGCATTAAGAACACCAGGGAGTATGTAAGTATACAAGTAAATAAAAAAACTTCTTTTGCATCGTCTTCTATAATAGATGCACATTTGCACAAGTCTCTGAACCGAATAATTTTGATAGACCATAGATACTCAATAAAACACTTCATTAGTAAGAAAAAACATGCTTAAGCCTTGTAAAAAAAACTAATTGGTTCGAGTTGACTGCAACAGTTGTATCTTATTCACAGACAAAACAGCTCTCACAAGTAATGGAGCATAGAACACGATTAAATTCAAATGTATCAATATAAAACAACACATTAGCAATAAGCTCGTAGTGTTTCGTGATCGGGGCGTGTCCGTGCGTATTAATGGTTGTAAAGAGGTAGATAAGGATCACGGACTCCTTTGTGAGAGCCGGCCTATTGTGTAACAGCCGTACGGAGAAAACGCTCACGCCAAAATATACTTAAATAATTTAAAACTGAATTATTTATGTTCCATTTTTAAAATATCTATTTATGCGTTGTTTGCATGGTAATGGTAATTAATATGTATTATTGTATTATCATTTTTATTTGAATCCTTACGTATCGTTATGAGTTCCATTTCAATTAGTTATTAACTAAGTCCCAACAATTGGAATTTATTTAATTAGTTCAAAATTAAAAGAAATTTGTTGTCGAACAATATAGACGGAAACCACTAGGAGTTAGAAGGGGTTTCCACCTATGTCCTGCAATTAACCATTGGCATTATAATTTTATGGGCTGTGTTAGTGACTCTGTCTTATCGATTCAAATTGATCAGTTATTTAGTGAAACTCAAACTAGAAAGTTCAAGCCAAATATCCCTGTAAAGGATCGAATACCCACATTGTGCTTGGACAGTGTACTCACGTGTATGTGGGCTGGCCTATCGCCGTTTTCTGCGAATTCACTGTCACATGATTAAGAAAAACTTAACCACGTGGGTTTCCTCAAGATGTTTTCTCTCACCGTTAACAACCCTGATAACGCTATGACATAAGAAAAGATCAATCGATGTAGGCCCGACCCGGGATTTGAACCCTCGCCTGTCTGCATGAAAGGCGGGTATTTTGCCTATTGGGCTAACACGGTTGTTACTTAGTTAAACTCCTAACATAGCCCTCTCCAATGCCCTTTGGGTGCCTCTGAGCCATCTCAGAAAGCTCATTGGATGAGGCCACTAAATATACATTAAGCCGTGTAAGTTTTCTGACCCTTTCTCTTTCGCTGTCGACAACATTAAATGCCCCTAATAAATAAAGGAATTTTTTATTTATTCCCGCCTGTGTCGAAATTTTTCTTTCCTTTGTTTATTCTTTATTTATTAGTAATAATCCCCACATGAGGTTTTCATGAACAAAAAGATTTAAATTATTAAATGCTCCTCTTGGATGATCAGGTTCAGAGTAACAACACTACTAGGCACAACCCCACCGATCGTTTAAGGTTATTTTACAAGCGCATTGCAATCGATGTTTGTAATATTAATTACCATTGAGTAAATAAGTAGTGCGCCAGGCACTTTCAATGTTTATAGCAATTAGTCCCACAAGGAAGTATCTTGGGTCCGACCTTGTTTTTAATATATATGAACGAGGTGTGTCAAGTTACAATTGAAAATGGAAATATTATAACTTTTGCCGATGATACTGCTATAGTGTTCAGTGCAAACTCGTGGGCTGAAGTATTCAAATGCGCTCAAAACGGATTACGTAAAGTATCAAAATGTCTTAGCTCCAATATACTTACGTTAAACGGTACAAAGAGTAAATATATGACTTTTTCATTTAGAGAGATTGACCAACCACCAAAAAATGACCACTCTCTAAAAATCCATTCCTGTGATGCATCTATTGGTGAAGCTTGCAATTGTCATAGTTTGGAAAGGACGGAAAATTATAAATATTTAGGAGTTTGGATCGACAATAAAGTTACATTTCAGTATCATATAGATTCGGTTGTAGCGAGGTGTAGAAAACTTATTTATATTTTCAAAACGCTTAGAAACGTAGCAGATAAGCAGGTAATGAGATCCGTATACTATGCTCTATGTCAAGCCAATATATCGTATTGTATAACTTGTTGGGGTGGTGCTGGCAAAACTTTCATGCTACGATTAGAAAGAGCTCAAAGGACCATTTTGAAACTAAATAATTTTCTCCCAATATATCATCCCACCACTGAATTGTATACATTATGCAAAGTTCTAACAGTTCGTCAGCTTTTTATTTATCAGGTCATTAAGAAAAAACATTGCGAACTTAGTTATGATACTAAAAAAATGTTAGGTAAGAGGAAAACTTACGCCGTATGTCCATCACAACGTTTTAAAAAAAAGATAACAAAACATTTTTACTGCTTTCTCGGAAGCTACCTTTACAACCAAGTAAACTCAAAGCTGTCAATTTATTCACTACCAAAATATATATGTGAACAAAAAGTCAAAGATTGGCTTTTGAAAAAAGATTATGCCCAAACCGAGACATTATTGGTTGTTTTAATATAAGATTTAAAGATAAAATTTAATTTGTACATACTACAAATATTCTCATTTCTCATTATATATTTATATATATATGTATGTATGTATATATATATATATGTGTGTGTATATATATATAGGTATATATTTCATTATATGTGTATATATGTATATATATATGTGTAATATTTTTTAATACTATATATATGCAAATTCAGCTGATGCTTATGCTTATTATAACCTGCTTTATTATGTTTTTCTTTTTTTTTTTTTTCAATGTGTTATACTATATGTTAGTTAAATGAAATGTCATCTTGTATAGAAGGGGGGGGTCTGGTGATCTGTCATACAGGGAAACCTAGTATAGACACCAGCTCTCGCCACAAAGACTTATACTGTAAACTAATCATATTTTTGTGACTTTTTGCTTTGTGTTGAGAGAAAATAAATACATTTTATTATTATTATTATTATTATTACTTATCTATAGTGGCGGTCAGCCCCAGTGGCCAGTCACGATGACGCTGAGTTTCCTCTAGCCAGCTCGCCGATAAATTAGCCGCTGAGCCGCACTAATCGCTCGCTACACAAATATTTAATAATAATCTCGGATCTCTCCGACGGCCACTTACCGGTTAAAAGTGGATAGCGGCATCTGTGGAGTAGGCTTTGGGTGTTTTAAGACTTATAGGTTTTGTGTGGACTCAAAATATTTTTTTTTTTAAATTTTACTCAAATATTATAAATTATATTATAAGAGCTATACATTAATTTGTATTGATAAAATATACTAAAAAAAAACACATTGGCATGAAATATAAAAATAAAATTAACACTTTTTATATAAAGACACTTACACTTATACTTTATATTACAGATAATAACTATAGGTTACATATAATAATTTTCTTAGAGCATTGAAGTAGTACTGGTAGCACATTTAGTATCAAGATATTAAAACTATTTTCTATAACCCGAAGTATTGTTTCTAAATTTTACTGTTGTAATACAATGCGACTCCACTTATTTCGCAGTTCAAATTATCGCTGCTCGATTGTTAAACATTATTACGTCGGTTGTTGTTTAATAGAAACAAAAATATGTGGCGGACCGCTCTCTGTTTGATCTCGAGGCGTTCGGCCGTCGAGCGCGATTAGCCCTCGCACAACGTGTAATCAAATGCACTCAGACACCATTGCACGACCGAACTTAAACACATTCCGCAGCCTCAACACATACATCACTCGTTTATACTTCACAACTCATTTGTCTTCTCAATACAAGCCAGCATTGGATGACGCGAAATTCAAGAAAATTGTATGGGTAGTTAGATGTTGTCAGAAACGGCAGTCGAGACGGCTCGGAACCCTTTCATTTGAGTGCTATTTGTCGGCCATTTTGGTGCAACATTCATAAATGGGCGCTCGCGCATCACACGATAAAACGTGAAAAATCATATATATGCCTCTCGTTATTATGATGCTAATCAATGAGAGTGAAGAGTAAAATCTAGAATCAATAGGATTATGCTGTAAGAGGATGAGATGTTTTCTATCTTTCCATGAGTTCATGTAAAAAGACTAAAGATGGACAAATAAATATCTGGTTTGAAACTTGAATAAAAATTTGATGTATTCGTTGAAACTAAACTTTCTTAACCGCGATTTATCATAACTAAAAATAACCAGATTCAAATGCATTTATGTTGATGCCAAGTTGAATTGTAAGTTAAGTAAGTCAAACAAAGTAACTTTTCATCACAACAGCATATAAAAATCTACAAAACGAAATTCCCGTCGCTGAGCCACAAAAAGCGGACACAAACGCACGCCCTCCTAATATGTAACGCGGTATAATCATCAATTACAACCGGTCAAGGTATTTGCGGAGCTTATCTTTTACACAGAACTTGGTTGTGGCTGCACTAACTCGAGGATAATGACGTACAGAATACGGCAGACGAGCCGGCGCAGACCGACAGAGACACAAGAAACGAGAGTAAAAGAGACAACACATAAATTGGAATCAACGAAAGAATGTTTATAACCCTTGCGCTCTTTATCTTTTTACCGGAATATTGAATTTTGTTTTAATAAGTGAGCGTCGACAAAATGTTTTTGTTTAAATGTGTGCCTATTCTGGTATTGGTAGTCAAGTAAAGATGTTTGTATTGTACGTAATCAATTATTATCTGTTGCAAACTAAACTAAGCTTTGCATAGGTTTTCGTTATAAGTAAATTATTTTATATACATTATTTTTTATAATCTGATACATAAGAAGTTTATATTTCATGTAAATTAAATTGTTAAGAATGGAAATCAGGTGAATACCTAGTTACAACTTGGGATAGTATATATACCTATTAGTAAAATCATAAAATGCAGCAATCAATGCAAACTTTGCAGAAAGAAAAAAAGAAAGGATAATGCTCGTAGCAATTTACATACACCAGTTTTGTATTTAAATTAAAGTTTAAGTGTCCTCTAAAAAATTTTCAGATCTAAGTTTATTAGTCCAATAAACTGATCGACTTATCGCCGCTGGATTAAATGATCTAAACATATCAATAAATAAAAAAATATTCCACCAGAATACGTCCTTTTGATTAAGTACGACCTCATCTAATTACTTAAAAAGATATTTCAGAAACGAATGAATCTGATTCATATGTTCTAATGAGCTTTTTGTGATATTACGGTTTGACGTGATGGATGGGAGCCGAAATTGTTTGATTAGTTGGGACTCGCCTACCTTAATTTGATTTATAATAGCCCTTTTTATAAACACCTTATGTTGTTTTAATCTAAAGTGAGCAGTTATGGTTTTATTCTATGTTGCTGAGAAAAAACGTTAATACTATAGACTACAAAGATTTTCGTAGACGGGTCGTAGCAATTGCGGTGCGGCGTAGTCTATAAGTAATGTTACGTAGACTTATATATAGCAACAATTATAATTATGGTTTTCTGATATAATTTAAAGTTAAAATATTATGACGTTATGATTTCACTTTTATAATCCAGCCCAAAACGAATAAATATCATTATTTTTTCTTCAGTTATAATTTATGATAGTTTGATTTCTAAATACAACGCATAATTTCAAATTATACAAAAAAAAACATCTCATGTGTTCACTCTTGTCCTGCCTAGAAAATTTTGGGACGATGCACTTATAAAAATGAATTGTTCATGCTGGCGCCATCTATTAGTGAGTAGATAGAAACGTTTGCTACTTTTATTTAACGTGTCAGACGCAAAATGCAATGCATTGAATTTTGGTTGTAACTTTATAAAACATTTTATTTATGATACTTTGTAGTAATTCTGGCTATATAATATAATAATAATAATAATAAAGCCGACACCGAGAAGCGTCGGAAATATCTCGATCTGGCTCACGAGATCACCGACATGTGGGGTGTGACTTCGACAGAAATAATCCCAATTGTTTTGTCCGCGAACGGGTTAATTCCAACCAGCCTCGCGACCAACTTGAGGCGGTTGGATTTCTGTGGCGTGTCGGTTCCAGCACAAATGCAGAAAGCGGTGCTGCTCGATACGGCTCGGATTGTTCGTCGGTTCTTGAACCTGACTCCCTGACCCCGACCGACTGTTCTTTTGTCGGGGAGTACCGCCTCTCCCATTTAAAATTTATATTTTCTTTTTCGGCCATGGGAGAGGCGAGGAACTAAAAGTCATGCCAAAATAATAATAAAACTCTTTATTGCACATTTACAAAAAAAACAACAATTACAAAAAAAAAGATCGGTACAAAAGCCAAAGTACAACTGGCGGTCTTATCACTAAGAGCGATCTCTTCCAGACAACCCATGAATGGAAAGGATTTGCTGGATTAAAAACATGTTCGGTCAATAATAATCATCAATAATAATCAATGCAATGTTAATAAGGTATGACTTGTACATAACGCGGAGCACATAATATGATACCATGCATGTTGTAAAATCACAATTAAGTTATTCACATAAAAAGGATCTCATTAAGTAAATGATGGGATTTATAAAATGAATGCTTACATTTCCAGTCAACTGCAATTATTACTAATTTCACAACAATAGCAATGAGCAGATAGCTTTACAATGTCATAACCACGGTTGTTAAAAAATGCAATTAAATCCTTTTTGCGACGTTACATTGTCAATTTAGCTTGTCAGTTCACGCTTGTTAAGCACGGGGGGCGATTGGTAATGTGTCCTTTGTATTGGGGTCCCCTAGTGTCGCGCCCTTCGCCGCGCCAATATGCTGACTACCTCACCACGACTTCTCGCCTCCTCCCTAATACAGGGGGATGTCACCTTTATCATTCCACCCCACATTTACAAAGAAAACCACACGATTCTCAACCTTCATATCACACAATACGATATTGCATCATATTCACGCTATTAAGCGCGGAACATAAATTTTATAGCATTTTAATACAGCCGTAGCATAACATCAAAACAATAATAGGGTAAATGTTTTGGTAAGCCATAAATAAATGAAACGACTCGACAGTGCGCGACAAACTTGTAAGTTTGAGGATGTTCAAATTATGTTGTTGTTTTCGTGAAAATTCACTTGTGTTTAAAACTTAATAGTTTGGATAATAGTTCAATAAACGTTTACTATAATTTTAGTAAAAGAACTCAAGTTTGTTTGAAATATTATATTACTTGACAATAATCACAGTATTATTCCTGAAGCGCAATTATTATTTTATCGTTCCGTATAAATACAATAAGTTATTTAAAGATGTTATTCCATTAGCTGTGTAGTGTCGGCTTAGAATAGCACTACCCCAATTCTTCCGGTGGGTGTACGTAAGAGGTGACTAACGGTATTGGGGCTTTAAAGGGATTTTTAGGCGATGCGGTTGGAGACCCATCACCAACAACCTTTATTTTACCATCTTTTCCCCATGCAACTTTCTAAAGTGGCTGAGGAATTTCTAATTCCTTAGCTCTGGCTACCCCTTCTAGGGATTTATATCCGTGAGTATATGTATGTATGTATGCATTCCATTTAATAAAAAAACGAAAAATCTTAACCAAACATTGTCCTCAATACACCGTAGCGAAGAAGTAGCATGAGAAAATAGTCTCAAATATTCCCCACACATACAGCAAGCCAAACACATCAAATGAGACAAGCAACAACAAACAAAATGCAACTATGTTGAAAGCTCGATCGTGGATTGTTTAAAAAGCGAAGTTCAAGACGCTGAGTGGCAGTGCTGTGATCGGCACGGAAGAAAACAATCTACATGTTTACTCGCTGCCAAGTTAATCGACTATTACCTGCAGGCCAGAATTTCTGTTATGTGAACTTTGCTAACATACCAGGCACGCGAACTCTATTGTTTATTCTGAAGTAATTTTAGCAAGTTCATAGTAGTTTTAGCGACGGCGAAATTGGTTACAAATCTATTGAAGATTAATTGGTACTGCTATTTTGTGGATTTAGGTCATATCTCTATGCGTTACTAAAGCTATGTAGTATTGGCTTAGAGTAGCACGACCCTACTTCTACCCGTTGTTGTTCTGAAGAGGAGACTAAGGGTTTTGGGGTTTTTAATGAATGGTTCGAGCCTACCCTAGAAGGGATGCTTATATCGTCAAGGTCGGTAGACATTATCGACTACTAACATGACAGTAGGCTGCGCTGAAACGACGTACCGTTAAAATCATAGAAATGTCATACACAAATATCAGTCATAACAAATAGTATTGTTGAAGTTGAAAGTCACATGTGAAAGTTACAGGTGCATAATGAAGAGCTGCAATATTTTTTTTTCTTTTTCGTATATCACATAAAAATAATATGAAAATATAATGGTAATAAATGAACATCACGCCATAAATCTCAAAATGGTATAACTAGAAACTCCTCAGCCACATTTAGAAGTTAATAGAAAGTAAGACAGTACAAATAAAGTATCGTCCGTGACGGGTCTCCTACAGCATTGCCCAAAAACCATTTTAAAAAGCCCTATACCCTTAGTCTCCTCTTACGACACCTTAAGAAGAAAGGGGTAGTGACATTGTAAGCAGACACTACACGTTGAATTACTACGTTAAAAATCCAAAAAGCAAAGTTGGTAAGTAAAAAAATGTTACGATTCATTGCTTGTAATCCAAACGCCATGTAGCTTTTATTACTTCACCAAATTGTATCAATAAATCGAGCCAGATTTTTGTCCACATTACTAAACCTATAAATTCGTTTGAAAAACGGACTAAAGTGTGAAGTGTTGTTAACAGTTAATACTAGGCAAACGAAGAATATTTATTTAGGCTACGACGAGTGTACGATTCCATACTTATTACAGCAAAATGCTCCTTATTTCGGATGTAGTAAGGGTGGGTGTAGTTGGAAGTTATTCCTGAGATTTGTAAAGATTGGTTGAGTAAAGTGGGGCAAGGCAAACTCAGCACTCCGGTTACCAATTGCCCAAAACGAATTAGCTCGTAAGTCGCGCTACTCACACACCCGACATCAATCTAAAACTCTGGTAAGGGGCGAAAATAACAGAGCTATTATGGTATGACGAAAATTTGATAAATATCAAGATTGAGTAATTTGACGCAGAATAAGAAAAAAGCTTTCCAAATTCACAATTTATTCTAAATTACGTTATAAATTATTATTGCCTTTTGCATCGCTATGAATAACTAGGCCTTTTATATTCGTATTAATCTTATTGATTTGATTTTTATCGTATAAAATTTACTATTATTTTTCGTAAATACATTTACTTACGGCTATAAATTTTAAAGAAATGAGTGAGGAAAATATTGTTAAATAAAAGTATGGCTTCGGGTCGCCAGCTACATCGCCCAACTTCACGTCATCACCAACCCCACAACCCCATCCCATCATTACAGTATTGAACCAATCATATAGCTTATTTATGGGTTTTTTATTGGTTGATAGTAACCCAAATCCAAAAATCTTTTATTACATAATCTGACTTCATTCGTACGGTTAGCATTATTTGATCGATATTATTCTGTTTTCTTCGTAGCCGCCCGACTCATACTTGGACGAATTATGTATATAGTATACACTGAAAATAAATAATTTTGCAATTACGACGTAGGTAATCGTACTAGGTTGGCATTGGAGCTTCGCATGCCGAAAATTGGAGCGAAGCCGGACAAAATCAAACATTGTTTCTGGTTATCTTCTTTTTCTGCTAAACACAACCAGTGAAGAGCGTAGTGGTCGACAATAGTATGTGGCAACTTTTCTCCGCTTTCAGCATTTGAAATTAGATGGTAATTTTCCGTAAATATGAACATTTTAAAATTCTATAAGCGCGAGCTAGTTTTGTTAGCAATAGTTTCCCATAGACTTACAAGGGAAACTTTAAGGGTGATTATTCCTCAATGGTTACTTCGTAAACAACCTCTCCGTCGCGACCTGGTACTTGAAGCTTATGTGACCATCATGAAAAGTTTAGTAGATATCGGTCTAGCCGTATAGGAGAAGTGATGTCAGTTTATAACTTTAACTGTATTTTTCATTTGCATAAATATTAGAAGGCAGAATATTTAAAAACTGTCAATATAAAAAAAAAAAACAGAAATATGAATTAAATTTAATAGCAAACAGTTAAATATAACAGGTAATTTCTTATCACAAATGATTTTTAACATAGTCATACGTATTAATTTAATCTTGAACGATGCACGAAGTACTTAGAACTCTGTTATTACGCGGACACAATAATTGGCCAATTGCGCAGTATGTTAGCAAATGTGATCATATCACAAAGTACCTATATACGATGACAGCTAGTTTATTTATTCATTAAGTTAATGAAGCGAGCGGCTCCCGTGCTACGACACGCAACTCTAACACAATTACGATACATTAGCTCCGATTATTCGATACAAGCAGATATCAATTTAATTCAATGCCGTTTGAACAAATGACCCTCGACAACGACAAAGTAAGATCGGCCCACCCTGTTATTTTGTTATGAGGTAATGATTAGCGCAGTGCAGTTGGCTATTTTCAACAATAATCATGTTTCTTGCATGTTGTCGTGGGCTAGTGAAATGGATAGGTGAAGAACGCTCGTTCATTTTCGTTTTTCATTGGGTTTCACTACTTTTAACTAAACTATTAGTTAAGAGACTTTATTGAATATTTTCTTTAGTACTCACACCCCATTTACTTACTATAAGAAACCAATTACCTACGTTCCTATTGTTCACGGATTGAATTCTCAATAGGGATAGTCATAGTTTTGCAGTTAACTATTCCTTTATCGTTCAGTGAGAGAAGTATGTTCAAATAAAGTTTAAAATGTCCCGTATTCATGGTCACCTCGTTTAACACCCACTTGAAGATATGGGATGGTATTTTTCTAAGCTGATCCTATATAGATAAAACGTATATAAAGAAATTGGTGTTTCCACTTTGTTCTCCTAAAATATTAGTCGCTTAATTTCCTTCATAACAGAAAACTAATTTCGATGTGGTTTCCATTTTAACAGTTTTTAACATTTGATAGAATAACAAAGACAGTTGCAAACTTGGTTCGCAATAAATGTCTGAATTCGTAGTCAGCACATGGCATACAATAGTTTTGCGGTGAAGTCACACTGTCCAGTGTGTGAGGGGCAGAAACTGAACGAAGCGCAATGAAAAGAAGGAAGCAATGTGGTCTAAAGCCGCGACAATACAATAGACAGGCCTCCTGTCCGTCCCTCATTAGTTTTAATAACTCCATACACGCAGAACTGGAGAATGTAAATTAACGTCAAATTGAAGTTTCTGCGGTTTTTTCGAAGAGGAAATAGTCTTTGCCGAACACTAAATTATTCTATTTATGGTGTTATTTGCGGTAAGTGTGCGGCAGCCGAACGACTAAAGAATAGCTTTGGAATTCGCGCCGTAAATTACATGTTTTATATATAAACTTTTCGCACATCAACAATTAATTATCAATCATTGGTTAAATATATTAAGATAAAGAAGGATACTAGTTTAATCGGAGATTGTTATGCTGAGTTGTGTATATTAAATAATAGGATAAATGATCGATGTTAGGTATTCTGATGCTAATTAAGGGTATGGAAGTAAGAAAATTTCAGCTTATTAAAAAAAACTTGGAAATGAAAAAAAAACAGCATTTCCTCAGACACCCTTGGGACTTGAGTGGGGAAAAGATCGTAAATTAAAGGTTGTTGGTGAAAGGTCACACACTCATCACTTACTATTTTCTTGCGAACATCCACGGAAAGAAAGGGGCAGTGCTATTTAAAGCTGACACTACACAGTTGTTCTCATAAATCATGTTCAATATTCATTAAAGTGGGATGATGATGACGCAGTGTTGTCTGATGGTGTTTATAATTTCCTTTTTGAAACGTTACAATGTTGAGGTGTAAAAGTCTATTGCGGGTTACGCAAAACTTAGGGTTGAGGGGCTTTTTAAGTGATTGTTTGGCGATGTTGCTGGAAATTCATCAGCAACTATCCTTAATTTTTCATACATAAATCCAAATGTGGCTGAGGAGTTCCGATTCTAAAGCATTGGCTACCTCTTTCTTGGGAGTTATACCCGTCCCATCCGTATGTGTATGTAACACTGTTTATTTGATGTTTTATTAGTTTATCTGTTTGTGTTTCAGTAGCAGGAGATTTAATAATATTAATTAAATTTTTTTAATGAGCTTTTTCAAAATGTGTGCGAGGTCTCAACAATACGCGGGCCCGTAGCATTTGCTAGTCTTGTTGCTAGGGTAATCCGGCACTGGGTAAACATCTATAACTTTAATAACTTAGTTATATTGATAAAACAAAGATGATTTCGATTTATATTTTTTGTATAACGTTTTTTATGTAAAGAAGTTGTATGTTTTAAGTACCGCTCTAGTGCGTTATGTTATGATGAAGAAAAAGTATTAATAATTTTTCGTTTCTTGTTGAAATATGACTACGCTTAAACATGTGTTTATGTTATACTAAACAAAACATAAGTCATTAGTTTTATGGAGAGAGCGAGTGTTCCGCATTTTTCGTAGGTTTATCAAGTTAAAGCAACAATTTTTATATTTTTCTATATTTAGTTCAACATTATCAACCTAGCGCCATCTTACGGTGTGTAGAAGAACTATAAAAAATTTCAATGGTTTTAAAAAGGCAAAGATTTAAAGAGGCATTTGTATATTCGCTAGGTGCGCGACGGCAGCGCCAACTAGCGTTCACAATTATGGCGGACATTGAAATGTCAAATGGGCGGCTGTAAATGTAAACAAACAAATAATTTCAAGAAAGTATCGTAATTTATATATATTCTATTTGATCTTGTAAATCTATAGCGTCGATAATAACGCTGATGTTTTGTATTACCCGTCTAGAGTGACAATAAATAAATTACAGATAGTATACACTGACTTTCTCATCGCTGACTTCACGAGAAGTAAGTACAGAAATAAATAAATGTAATCGAATAATACATTTTATAAATATTGCAGATGATAATTTATGACTGTATTGTTGTAAGTAATGAACTCTTTTTATGTATTTTCAGTTAAATATGGCCAAATTAATTATAAAAACTGGATTCCAAGCAATAACACACGACATCACTTTTCAACTACAAACGACAATAAAAGGAAGAAAATTAGTTTTAGCTCAACATGTGCAAGATGTGAAAGAAATCAAATCTGAAAATAAAATAATAAACAGATTCTGCCAAAGCGTTCTTTTACTGGTAAAAACATAATAAATCTATAAAAATTATGAAGTTAGGTGAATACTGTTGTTGATTATCTGTTAAAGTATATTATATTGTTCTGTTCTATTATTGTGTTCTTAAATAAAAGTAAATTGTGTTATATATTTTATTTTATTGAGTTCTGCAAATTTACTAATACTCAACAAATATGCAAAATATCATCTGTATGGCAAATAAGTTTTAATAAAGTCTCAGCCGTTGCATTATCGACATGAATCCTAACCCGAGTGATACCGATGTAAGTAGCATCTGTCTCATCTCTTGAAAATTCTCTTTTATCACTTCGAAAAGGTGGCATAACAAATCCTATTTCTTTTCCACTTTCATTTAAATTTTCTTTATTTGTGGAAACCTTTGTCAGCCAAAACAATGTCTTTATTTTCTAAATACCTAATCAACTAATCCTGATTCAACTGTTATTTGAGCATAGCTCTTCCTTCCACCGGCCACTTTTGATATAAAGGAAATGAAGCCTCCGGGTAATACCTATGAGAACCTTTGCAGTAAATCCTTTCTTGTAGCACCACACACGATAATCAACTGTAGATGGTATTTCTACTTAAAACTCTGTACCATCAATAATAGCTCTAGTGTTACTGTAATTTGGATGAAAGCAAGCCGGCATTTGCAAGCAAGGTTGCTCGATGAGCCAAAGTCTTTACAATCATATTACATCCTTGGTGCTTGTTTTTTTTTGCCAAACTTGATAATCTTCAAATTGCTTGATATTTCAGTTTGAACTTCAGAATCACATATATACTTCACTTTGCCACTATGTGCATAAATATTGCAGATGAATGTTTTTCCTTCATTTCCGACACGCGAAAATATATTAACTTGGCATTATTTGTAAATTTTAGTACAGTCGCCATCAAATATATCGGAGCGGCCAAGGTACACAAATGTTTCCGAGCAGCAATAAATTTCAATAAATTCTTTACGGTAAATAAGGTCAATAATATCTGAACCTCCAACAAATTCGCAACAAATATATGAGCAGTGGGTTTTCAATTAAATCTGAACTCTCAACGAGACAATAATATCTGAAAGCACAACTCGTCAAAGTTATCTGCGCAGACAGGGTGATCATAAATATCTGAACATTAAGAGAAAATATACCTTACAGCACTAAGCATACAGTTTAAAATTATTTAATGTACTACGCTGGAAAAAAAAATCTACGCAACCACCATTTGGTTTTATCAATGTCAAGACTAAAAAGAGTTTTCTGCTGGGAGGTATTCCCCACTGACCAACTAATCCGTTCAACTAGTCATACGGTTAGTATTATCATTAGAAAAATGTTACGAAATCGTTCCCCACTGATCAACTCTTTTTTTTGACAGAAACAAGTAAGTACATGGTGATAAGATAATACACATATATCTCCGAATCTATTAGACCGATTAAGTTAAAATTTGGTACACATATCAATTCCTGTGACCCAAACACAGAGGTGTGACGTGAGCAGATGAAATCTGTATATGGGGGGTCATTTTTGGAGGGGAAGGGGACAATTAAAAAAAAAAACAATGCGGGAAACCCGTCACTCTTCGGCAATTCATAACATATCTAATGAAAGGTCTTGTTGAGAAGATCTTAAATGTATTTTTTTGTAATTTTAAAATAAATAGTTTCAAAGTTATTCAAGAAAATAGACGAAAATTGACCATTCCCCACCCCTTATCTCCGAAACTACTGAACCTAAAATTTTGAAAAAAAATACAGAAATTAGTTTTTTCCTTATAGATTATAGGAAAACCTATAAGAAGTCCATGATATTAAAATAACATGGTAAATCACTCAATATTGTGCGTACCAACTTTAACGTCGTACGGAACCCTCTTCACGCGAGTTCAAGTCGCACTTGTCCCCTTTTTTTTTTGTCTCGACACTGTCGTCTTTGTAGTGCCAATACGTATACGTAAGTATAGAATAATGCAGTTCTCGAAAATTAATAATGCGCATGCAGATCTTCGTTACTTCTCGTATTCCGAAAAAACCCGAATAATTGAATCGTAAGCGCCCTAAACGATGCATTTGCGTTTTGCAACTTATAATATCATGTGTTCTCAAACGAAAACAATTCGGGCGGGCGGTGGCTGTCACCGGGCAGTCAAAGGTCCGGCTATGTCAATCGTCTTTCTTAACATATTGTTGTTGATTCCTCTGTGTGGAATTATATAGAGCTGCTGTTATACACCCGACTGGGGTTTGTTTTCAAATGTGAATTTAATCTTAACTTTATTGGAGCGTAGCGAGCAAATCTCCATTTACGCCCTACTTTTGAGTTAGGCTTTTAACAGAACTCCTCCTAAACGGTTGATCCGATCACAGCCAAATTTTGCATGATGGTTCAAGTCATCAAGAACAAGATGTTAAAAGTACTATACATTTTTCGAAGTAAATCAATCCAACAAAGATTGTAGCATATTCGCAACATACAAACATAGATATACTCACGGCTATAAATCCCGAGACGGGGTAGCCAGAGCTAAGGAATTAGAAATTCCTCAGCCACTTTTGGACAACCATTCGCAACCGTGTGGATATCCTTGCATCTTAGACTTATCGAACATCATGATAATCGACATGGAATCATCGAATCAAATTCCGTTACTGATAAATTATGATATGCACTTAATCACTCTATATACATATCGTCTCCCGACTCTCGGGGAACACGATCGTTGCCGAATAGTGACGAAGATTTCTATGCGCATCTATAATTTTGGAGAACTGTAAATCTGTGAATATGTGATAAATACATGCAGTGAATCATATGCAATGACAGTTATGTTACCGTTTTTGTAAATTGTGAAATATTTTATTCAAATGTGTCTCTTCTAAAAAGACTGTAAAATTGCTTTTCGCAGATTTATATTTTGTATACCTACTCATTTTGTAAATGTAAAAAATACATTACGTCTGTACGATTACATTTGAACTGTATACCTAGTGCTTTAAGGTATATTTTCCTTAAATGTGCAGATATCTATGATCACCCTGTCTGCGCAGATAACTTTGACGAGTTGTGCTTTCAGATATTATTGTCACGTTGTGTGTTCAGATTTAATTGAAAACCCACTGCTCTACATTTGTGGCGAATTGGATGATCAGATCTTATTGACCTTATTTACCGTAAGGAATTTATTGAAATTTATCGCTCCTCAGAAATATTTGAGTACCTCGGCCGCTCCGATATATCTGATGGCGACTGTACTATGAATATTTTCCATCATTTCAATTTCACTTGATTAGCCGCCGAATGTTCCTTTTTTTGCCACAGTGTGCGCTGTGATCGATTCGAGTTCTCCTACCCCCTACTTTGCACCCAGCGAATAGCGGTTTTGGTAAGTTAAAAAATATAAATGGCACGTTTAATAACTAGATCAGCAGTTAAAACTAAGCAGTAAAGTAAACAAAAATGAGTAATAAAAAATAATGAAATGGATCAGTGAATATATAATTGAGTAGGAAAATAATTAAATGGGCGGTAAAAAATATTGAACGAGCGGTTACGCGTGGGTAGTAATAAATCGGAATTTGTCGGTAAGAAATCTCATTCTAAGCAATTCTATAAAGTAAGTAAGCATATAGGCATGCATATAGGCATGCATCAGGCATTTAGGGCTCGCTCCGCTGCGCTACGCTCGCTCGTTTTATACATAATCTAACCTAACCTAATTAAATGTGACCACCTAACTTTTCTTTGTCTGCAGGGGGCTTTCGACCCCCCGCCCCCCGGTTATTTTATCATACAATGTCAATTCTAAAAATAATTGAGTAGTCCAATAATTAAATGAGCGGTAAAAATGATGGAATGAGCGGTTCGATAAATAGTTCGGCAGATCATAACGAGCGGTGACACCCGAACTCAAATTCATTATTGAAGAAAAGTTAGGTCACATTTAGTCACTGCAGACAAAGAAAAGTAAGGTCACATTTAGTTAGGTTAGATAAGGTTAGATTATGTATAAACCGAGCGAGCGTAGCGCAGCGGAGCGAGCACCTAAATGCCTGATGCATGCCTATATGAATACTTGCTTGCTTGCAGCTTGCTTGCATGCTTGCTACATATAGGGGGCGGGGGCGGGGTACACTACTTAATATCTAATAATCTTAATTATAGAATTGCTTAGAATGAGATTTCTTACCGACCAATTCCGATTTATTACTGCCCACGCGTAACCGTTCGTTCAATAATTTTACCGCCCATTTAATTATTTTCCTACTCAATTATATATTCACTGATCCATTTCATTATTTTTTATTACTCATTTTTGTTTACTTTATTGCTTAGTTTTAACTGCTGAATTAGTTATTAAACGTGCCATTTATAATTTTTAACTTACCAAACCCGCTATATACAACTGCCTCTTTAAATCAGTGCCTTTAAAAATTAATGTTAAATGTCCTGCCCGACTAGTACGAGCGGTGTTTAAACTAGTTATCGCGTGAGATAAAGCAGCCATCTCTTACGCAATTACTTAGTATCGTTTACTGCCATCTCATCCTAAGCGTTATCGTGTCGATATAATAGGGCTCGTACTAGCCGGGCTGAAATTCAAAAAGTCCGCAGACCGGAAGTTTATTTGCTGCTTTATGTTTAGGTGAACAGAACGAATATAGATCTTAAGTTAATACCAATTTAATATTTATTTATATATAAACGGGATATTTGTCCCGTTGGCTGGAGGTCGGTTAGAAAACTTTATATTTCCGTTATTTTTTACGAAAAAAAAACCGTTATTAGCATCATTCAGTATGCAAAGTGTGACAAAAGTGATACTGAATTCAAAACAAATCCGAGATATAATGTTTTCAAAGAATATTTTTTTGAAATGAAATCAAAGAAGGCTTTTATGTTATCAAAAAAACTGTTATAGTTTTTGACCTTCAATTTTCTTTCAAAGACATTCATTTTTGCAGTTAATTAATAAAATATTTAAAACCAGAGGTTAAATAAATATATAACATTTGAGATCGCAATTTTAGACAATGTTTAGCAATCACCAACATCTTTATTAAATATTTCGCTTTTTTTGTGTCTGCTATCGAATAAAAATATTTAAAAATAACAAGAATCAACCTTTGCATACCGAATTTGATAGAACCAATCCAAATAAAAAATCCTGCATCACTTGGAAGTCTCCCAGGTAGGTAATGTTAATTATTCTGTGGTTATTTGGTAACGTTATGGAGCGGAGCCCTGGTTCAGAGTTTTTGTGATACTGTCAACGTAGCTTTGTCTATCCATTCGTCTGGTCATGTTCATCATCAGTTCGTTAATCCAGTCAAATCAATCAATCATTGATCAATATAATTGATTCAATAGTTGTCTAAATTATTTATTTCGTCTTTTGTTATGTTCATGTTCATTGTTCATTCAACCAAATGATTAAAATAACCTAAAATTTGTATTATTATTTTAGCCGACCATTCAAATGATTAAAAATTTTGATATTGATTTAGTTACTGTTGCGATTATTTTGTGATTATTGGTTCTTTCGATTCAGAATCATGTCTCTCACGCGTTTATTTTCATTTCGATCCCTGTGCAACATAAAGAAGATATCACAAGTTTGTGATAGATTTTACTCTAAGGAAGTTCTGAATTTATCCGAACCTGCAGTTCAAAAGTATCTTAAAAATTTGATCTTTGAACATGAAGATCTTATCAATAAACAGCGTAGGAGTATCGAAGAAACAAAACGTATTTATAAAATTAAACCCATTATTGATGTTCTTGAGCAAAGAATTGCACTATATGACAATATAATGGCCCTCAAGGAATTAAATAAAAAAGAGGGTGATGATTTAGAAATCAAAAAGTTGATAAAAGAAGAGGCAGAACTATATCTAGCAAAATTAAACAGTGTTGATAATGAGCTACAGGATATATTAATAGAACCACGTCTGACAGATGCTGGTGTTTTAGTTGAAATTGTCGCTGGTGCTGGTGGTCAAGAAGCCATGTTATTTGCAAGAGATCTATTCAATATGTATTGTGCTTATGCTGGCAATAAAGGATGGGCATATGATGTTGCATCTTTAGATCGCTCTGATATAGGTGGAGTGAGAAAAGCTTCATTGTTAATTGAGGGTTATGGAGCGCCACAATTAATGTCAATAGAAGCTGGTGTGCACCGTGTACAAAGGATACCTAGTACTGAGAAAGGGGGCCGAATGCACACAAGCACAGTTTCCGTGGCTGTTTTGCCCCAACCTTCAGAAGTGGAATTAAGTATACCTGATAGAGATCTCCAGATAGAAACTAAACGAGCAAGTGGTGCTGGAGGACAGCATGTGAACACTACAGACAGTGCTGTGCGCATTGTACATATACCTACAGGAACTGCAGTAGAATGTCAAGAAGGTAGATCACAAATAAAGAACAAGGAAATAGCACTGCAGAAGCTGAGAACTCTACTTTTACATAAACAAGAAAGTGAGCAGACATCTAAAGTCAATGCACAACGTAAATCACAGGTAGGTTGTGTTCTTAATGGTATTTGATTAAATGTCTATAAGAGAAACACTATTTCATAGTATTAAAGGTGAAGTTATGCATCACTATCCCTACATAAAGTTGATAAACAAAAATGACAGAAAAAGATTGCATGTGTATAGTGACATAATAAATGTCAGTTAATCTAAATTTGCATCAGAAAATTACCAGCTAAATGTTTATATATCAGTCTTTTATGGCACAAAGAATAATAATATAAGTTTAATGACATTTCTGTTTATGCAAAGTTTGTTTTGTTTTTATCTTGCTTATATTAGTTTATAGGTTTTTGCACATAACTCCTTATTAGAACTTTTTCATATTGGCCCTAGCAGCCTTACAGTACTACTTGTTGCACTGCACTACTTATAGCAGGGACCCTAATTCTGTGAACTTTTTACAAATTGTCCTAAATCTTTTTAAAACTTCACTGTACTACTTGTGTTTGTCAAATCTATTGAGTACAAACTTGTTAGAGCCTGCCACTTGAGTAATGGGCTGTCTGTTATACCTATATTTTGAAAATGCTTATTCAGTGAGCAATTCTTTTTATGTTGTGTCTTTTTATATGTAATTCATTCACATCAGCCTGCCCAGGACATAATCAATTGCAGAGCTCTTGGTAATAGAAAATTAAGTGTGCATAACTTGACAACTCAATGGATAAAAACATCCGTCCATGCAGACAGGTGTGGGTTCAAATCGCAGGTTGGGCCTACACCACTTTGTCTTTCCTCAAGACATATGTGTTGTTAATTTATCATGGTTGTTAACGGTGAGGAAACCCAGATGGCTGAGTTGCACTTAGTAGTGGAGTAGCAATAGGCCTGCCCCCTTTCACATTAGTACACTATCCAAGCAAAACTCAGAACACAAAGTGCCAATGTCACATGACATTCAGAATAATTAGTTCCTCTGCCAATCCCTTTGTGGATGTTCGGCGTGTACGTTTGAGTTTTAAATTGAAAAATGTTGGAAAACTAATTAAACAACCTTCAGAGCACAACCTTAGATGTAAAACACATAGGTTTAATTTCTAAATTGGGTTTGCTATTGAGATACTTCTATGTGTTTCTAGTTATATGTTTACCTAGGTTGTTAATGGGGAGGGAAACTTTTTCATCTGGCAACATATCAAACTAATGTCAAATAATTTGCTTTTTTTTTCTCTGCTTAAATTGGGTACTATAAACTTCTTAAACACTTTGTTAGGGCAAATATTTAACACGGCAACTAAAATCCTTTTTAGGCAACTTTCTATTAGGTCACAAAAAAACTAACTTTGCAGTGATTAAATATCTTAGCAACTATTAAACTATACAAGCAACAAAATGCTGGGATCAAACGACTAAAAAAACGGCTGCTACTGTAAGGTATCAAATATATCAAGCGGGATCAGTGAAAAACTGGTTTGGGTATTATAAAACCTAATGTGGCGACTAATTTTTCCGAGGGGATATCATACATTCTTCAGTGGCAACTATTGGATTTCATTATCATATAAATACACATCTGGCAGCGATTTTTAGGTAGCATTGAAACTGAAAATGGGTATTATAATAATGTATTTGGATATTAAAATATTGTTTGCAGATTCGTAAATTCTTGGAAAGGCGGCAAATGCGCTCGCTGGCTTTTTTATTTTTGTGACTATTATATTAAGGGCCAGTTTTTTGATCCGTAGTTAAAAATATAACCATTTGTTACATTGACGTGACATTGACTATAGTTAAATGTCTAACCAGTAGTCAAATCGTAAATCCATTTTGGTTCGATATTTGACATTAGTTACTCTAACCACGGGTCAAAAAATGCATTTGGCTGATATTTAACTAATAGTTACGATTTTTAACAAATGGTTGAGTTAACCACGGATCAAAAAACTGGCCCTAAGTAAATTACATATTATGTGTATTGAAGTAAAAATTAATAAAACTAAAATATATTAGATAATTTAAATCTTTTTGTTCATGAAAACCTCATGTAGGGATTATTACTAATAAATAAAGAATAAATAAAGCAAAGAAAAATTACGATTCCCGCCTGTGTCGAAATTTTTCTTTCCTTTATTTATTAAAATATATTAGGTTAGGTTAAAAGTTGCTTCTCCCGCCCTAATGCGCAGATGCAATTAAGATAGGGAAAGGAAACGGAGGGGGGAGGGGGGGCGAAGCCCCCCTCATTAAAAACAATTAATCACCACAAATGCGTTTGTGCTAGGTTAGGTTAGGGTTAGCTTATGCCCCTTAGAGCGGAAATAGGGCGCGAAGCGGGGTGACGTCGATACGCTGTTAGGTTAGGTTAAGTTGTGTAGGTGTAGGTTCATTTAAAAGAGGAATGTTAATAAAATAGACCAAGAATAGTTTTATTGCATGTCACAATTTGGTTAATTTAGATCCCTACAAATGTAGCCAAAAGTATTTTTTTAAGATCTTGTTTGTATTTATTTGAGACCTTGGTCATGTTTATAGACAACCCCATTTTAGAATTTATGAGAGCCTATTTTAAGTTTTTTATCCGCCAATAATTTGTCGCCTTGGAAGAAATTCAATTGCCACAAAAGAAAATCACTGCCAGATAAAATTTAAATAAAACCTCAAAACTCATTAAAAAGCCGCCGCTTTCTAGTTAAGATGTTACCTCTAATTAGTCGCCAAAGTAGATTATTTACCATCCATTTTCAGTTTTTTTACGACCCGGAATGGTATCAATTTGTCGCCGCGTTAAATACATGCCCTTTGTTAGTATGATTTTTGATTAAATAAATATTAAAATGAAATTATATATTTAAAAAAAAACTAGTAGTAAACTCAATTAGATTGTCAAAAATCACATAGGATATTCGGAACCATCTCGGCCATTCAAGCCACAATATATTGCGTGAATTTAGTTGGATATTGAGTGTGTGATTAAGGGGCCATCCTTAAATTACTTCACACGGATTTTATTTATTTATTTATTATATAAGGATCATCAACAGCAACACATAATATATAGTAAGTTGAAACAGTACAGTAAATAAGGCCAATAACAGATGATCACAAGTTAAAGTTTAAAACTTTTAGAACCCTTCAGTCCTTGTCACAGGTTGTCACATTTTTAGACACGCCCCTCTCTGATGTAACGTCACACATTTTTCAAACTTAAACATATAATAAAAATAATCAAATAAATACAGTTATTTTCATTAAGTAATACAACGCCGCTCTAGAAGTTATGTTGTTGCTTTATTGTTGTTGTTTATGTATCTCATAGCCAGATTGCTAAATTATTAATTAATATAGAATGAGTTCGATATTTTATAAAAAAAATATTTACACATAAATTTCGTGTTCTGGTATTTTAAATTTTAGCATGTGACGTCACAAAGCTTTTGACACCCACCTGCCCCTTGTCAGACTATGTTACATTATGTTGATAACCTCCCCCCCATTAACGTGTGACGTTATTTATGGATAGCCTCTAATTAAATTTCATCTACAATTATAATATTAGAAAAATATGTAAAATTCCAGGTGGGATCAAGAGAAAGGAACGAAAAAATACGAACTTACAATTTCCCACAAGACCGAGTGACAGAACACCGAAGTGGTGGAGGCACGTTCCACAACATCAAAGGGTTCATGGAAGGAGCAGATGTACTTGAACAATTACAGGTATAGGAAGTCTGTTTTTTTTCATTAATATGGTTTTGCATCGATTGGATCATATCTTTTTTAATGTATGAATATTCTGGCCTTTGGGAAGCAATATTATTATGAAAAGTTAAGTCAAGTGAAGAGGATCAAATGCATTATTATAAGTGGGTATAATGTTCAACATATTTTAAAATCAGTTAAACTATAAATTAAAAAAAAGATTAAGGAATAACAATAGATGCTTCTTAAGCAGCGTTTTTTTATGTATACTCACAGCTATAACTTACAAAAAATAAAAATTAGATGTGTCTCAGGCAAGTTTGAAAAGGTGAGTGTCTACAGCTGCATGACTAAGGAATTTATAATTTCGAAGCTCTGCTGAAGCTACCCTTTTCCGGGTTTTAAAGCTGGAAGCATTATGTGTGCATGATTCTTTCTTTCTTTGTATAGTTGCCAAGTAAATTTTGGAAATTGAAATTCCTGCTCTACAGTTATAGAATATAAATATAAAATTTTGTAACATTGATGTTCAAATAGTACTAATTTATGTATGAAATATATGAATAGGTAATGCTATTCTTTTTTAATTGTGAATTAAACCCTCGTTATTATTATTGGTCACCTATTATAAATATTGTTCTTCAATTATTATTTTTTGTACAAAGTTTTAAAGAGTATGATTCTAGTGCAATTTGGTTTTAGAAATGTTAGAAAAGTAGTTTCTACCCTGTATATTAAAATTCTCCTTACAGCGTAAAAAGTGACAGTGGACAAATATTTATGTTACCGTTGCATTTATGTGTAATATGTGTCGTCTCAAGTCAGATGTTAAACCCTTTTCTTAAAAGATAAACGGCATAAATTATCAAATATAAAGTAAATTATGAGGATTAGGTAGTGACCACATGGGCTTAATGTGGGACCATTGCACACCAGTTCACTAAATTGCATGGAGTGCTGAGAATTAAAAATTGAGGATTAAACGGCGTGAATTTATGAACTGATGTGTGTGGCGTGAAATCAAAAATGTTTGAACTCTAAAATTTTCAAGAGAATTTTTATTATTTTATGTACTACAATAACTTACTGTTATATCTGTCTAATTTCAGATAAACTTATTGAAGCAACAGCAGTATCAAATACTCATGGAGGAAATCGCAGAATTCACAAAAAAACTTGAGCAAGAACAATCTTCCGAATCATAGAATTAGTGAGTGAATAAATTAATTTATTTTAGAGTATTTCTTAGAGATTCATGTTATCTGTTGAATAAAAATCTTTTGTTGATTCCAGTAAATGATATTTATTTTGTACAAAACACACATTTATAAATTTTTCGCTATTTTGACAGTCATTAAAAATTTATTTCTCAGCTCTTTAACCGATAAAACTGAATGAAACACCCAAACAATAGTAACCTTACAATATAAAGAGTTAAAAGAACAATTTAATGACAAACACTGAAATTACAAATTTTAACAAAGTAGTGACAAATTACTTTACTAGATCTTATACATTGATTATGATAAAACAAATTTAAATAATTTAGTACATTATCTAACATTGATATAACTTTAAAATTGTAAAACAGATTAAAAGGTGATAAATAAATTTGTTCATTAATATACATTTTATTTAACACTGAAATAATATGATTTCTTATAAATAGACTCTTTGAAGAGATTGATTTACATGTAAGTTTCTTTTAAAACCAATTCCAGACTTTAGTCCAATAATTTTAAATTTATTGTTTGATATGAAATTCAGATATGTACCATTTATTTAAAGAAAAATAAATGTATCATATGTCTCCATCCTTCTTGAATATTCTGATTCCCTAACAAATGTAATCTATAATTTAAAAAAACAGAAATTGCAAAATTAAACATAATTAATTATAACTTCTATTGAACTAAAAAAGAATGTTGTATATAATTTAATATTTGAAAGAGTAAAACACTCAATTTATTACGACTGATATGGAAACATTAAGTTTAAAGCGTTTTAATGCAGATTCTATAAATCATTTTTATTTGTAAATACATGGGTACAATGTTTCTATTACTCCGTCAAAACCTTCAATAAGAAAAGATTTGGTATAAAACGAGTGGCAGCCAGATCAATGAGACTTTCAGGATTGTTCCACGGCCACACATATCTATGTTTGCTTCCTGAAAAAGAAAGCAAATGCAATTTTAGGACATTTGAAGACGAAAAATGAAATAGGCATGTTTACGAAAACTGGGTTTGAGACAGATAATTTATCTGCGGTGATATTTTATAACTAAATATTTTAATAAAACCTCTCGTTTATCGAAATAGTGATTGATAAGTGTTTATCAGATATGTAACAAATATGGAATCTTAACTGTTCGTAGTGTAATAATAGGGCATACATTATAAGATTGATAATTAATATAAACCAGAGAGTTTTTCCATGAATAACAACCAATAGTCTCGGCCTGCCCCAATGGTGAGTATATTTATGGAACACCAAAAACTACATTCTCAGGGTTAGAGCCACTGTCTTGCTGACTGTTATTTTAAGATTACATTCACATGACTTCACCATACCTATTTGCTATACTTTATGCTACTATAATTAGCTACACTTATAAAAACATGACTTACCTCAGAATGATTTCGTATACACGAAGCTGGCTGTTTCCTATAGAGGGGATGCATATGTTTAAGGCATGGCAATGATTCCTCGTAATGTACTTCTGTCGCTTCCACCGACATGCCCGGTGCTTCGTTCAGGCATAGTGCATCGACCACGATCAGTAACATGTTGGTGTAATTCACCAGCTGAGCGTAAAATGGCCGAACGCAATCGTCTAAAGGCTTGTGGAGTTTCGCATCCAGATTATTGAAGTCTAAGTGGTAAAGAGTCATTTCTCTATCGCAAGGTGTTGGCCTTGTTCGATTGATCAGCACTATTTTCTCAAAGTCCCGTTCTAAACTCCTCGATGGTGGCTTCGGCATATATTGATCGTCAATGTCATCGTCGGTCTCGTAAATTTGATAAGCTGAAATTTTATTCGTACTATTATTTTTTGTATAAGTATTCTTGAATTATGCTCATGCACACTGACATTTGACAAAAACCATGCGGATAAACGGGATTTTCAAAATGTACATGTACATAGTGCAAGAGAAACAAAAACCACGATATCAAACAAGTTTACACGACTGACATGCATAATTCTGGCCTAATATATATTTCATGCAAAAATATTTCGTGATGGTATTTATTAAATCAAAACTTTTGATTCTGAAAGGTATAACGTTGGTTCGGAGGAGACATGCTTAAAGAATTTCGGAATCGATTTTTGGAAAAGATATCAAAATTGTAACTACTAAATGTGCATCGATGTCTAACTAAACTCACCAGTTGGTGTTATATATTCTGAAAACAAGATGGAGTCGTTACTACCAGTTATTTCCTGCGCTACAAACCAATTCTAGACTCCAGTGAAAATTTTAGGACTAGGTGACCAAACACAGTTGTTTCGGGAGCTTGATTAAGTAATACGTTTTAAGTATGTCAACATTCCTGAGAAGTTGAGTGGAATAACAGATTTGCGTGAAACATTTCATGCACATTTAACAAACAAGCACATATTGAACATCATGGCCGTATGCTGAAATACCATACTATGTAAAATGGCGTTCGATAATGCTTGGAAAGCATTGTAGGCATGTTTCGCGTTTCAGACTACGACCTAGCACTTCTTCACCAGTTCTTGCGTTTGTGAACAGAGGCAGAGACCTAACATTATTGCACGAAAAGTAACGTGCCGAGTGCTCGTTGGCATGCAAATATTTCACAAATCATGCCGACACTTTATACACACAACATATATTAACACTGACATCTGCAACATCAAAGACTTTTCATCATTAAATATATATATTTTTATCCTTCAAAGAAATAATTCAGGAAAATATTCAATCACAAACGAAAAGGTTGAAGATCAATATAATGCAGTTAAGGAAACCTTTGATCTATCATTTCGAAAATGCCAACTTGCTTTGCAGCTTGAATAAAATATCTGTAAAATATTTACCGTCATCGAAAGAATAACTGGATGCTTGAGCCCAAGTTACTGATATGGAGTTGTAAAGCCACAACGAGGTCGCCATAAACCATGCCATGATAAGACGAAGATGCTCTAGAGGCTGTAGAAAAAACGTTTTATAAAATAGAGGAAAGTTAATACAGTTCAATGTCTAGTCTGTTCTGCAATCTAACACTGGAAATATAAAATCATATACCATTACAATACAAATAATGAAAAGCTATTATATTTACCGTAGATAAAAGATATCCCAAGTTAGTCGTCTTCTTTTCTCTAAAACATACAGCTTGGTAATCCACTATATGAACAGGCTTGAAAACTTCGTCATCCACTAGTTTTGACATTATATCAGGTCTTATCTGAAAAGTAAAAACATAAATAGAATTAAATAAATAAATAGAAATGCTACGAGTCTTCGTAAATGTAGTTTAGTAACGCACCTTCCCGAAGAATTCTCCGGTGTTGTTAGGATTCTTGCTTACAACGATCCAGCCATTGTTATCCACCAAATAACATTCCCAATCGGCCGAGCTACAACTGACGCAATCCTTATGGTGTTCGCACTGCAAGACAACGATAATATAGAATTTGGAATTATGAATCTATGATCGACATACAGTAAAAACAGTATGTTTAAAGCACAAGTTGCAGTATAGACCAACTTCTGCTTACCGAAGAAGTAATATTTTCAAACCACTCGCTCAGTCTCTCATGCTTAAGCTGGTAGCCAACTACAGCCGCAGGGGATTTCCTATGACCGTCTCCGTGAAAGACGGCTTGCGCTGCGGTCACCATAGTTGTGCTCAGGTTTAGTGGTGTGATTTCATTGTTCATTTCAACACTGTACACGAAGCTGAGAGGATCAATGTAGTGTTGGTCCACTGCTCGACGATACCACACTTCGTCTATTGCTCGGGGCCATCGTTTGCCAAAGTCCGCTCTGGAAATATTTGTACTGTGAGATTTTTACTTAATTCAACATCCAATCGTATTGTTTTATCACTAGATTTAGTTATTTAAGGCTAAAATTTCCGCAAAAATAAGAAAATAAATTCACTTACACTTTTCTTAAAAAGATGGTAACTTAAATCTTAATACTTTCAAAATAGTAGTTTTTCGCTAATAATTATAAAGAAAAAGCTTTAATAATTCTCACTTTTGTTTGTCGTCTTGGTCGCTTCTTGGAGGATGTGTCTGCCATCTTGTAAGGCCACTGTGCGTTGACATGAACGCCACAATATATCCAAATCGCTGCAGAAACTCCACCCTGCGAAAAATACACCGGATGTAAATTTTACTGTTCAAACATATTTCGAGATAGAAAATCACAGATTATTCTCAGTTACCCTAATTAGTATTAAATTGGTGGTTTCACAATGCTCTAATTTATTAATATCTATGTGATTTACTCATAGATATTAATAAATTAGAGCATCGTTTTTATTCAACGCACACTCCGTACTTTATAATCAAGCGTTAAAAAAATATTAATATTAAAATACGTATAACTGTGTGGGTATTATTGTCATTTTGAATTGGATGTTTTATGAATTCTAAGACGGCTTTTATAAACATAACCTGTTCATATTTCTTTTTCATCCTACTATTTTATCGTGAAGAACTAAAGAACCCATGCACATAAGTTCACGTTCACACGCATAAAATCTTAAATGCTTATTGATAATGTACCTATTTCTTAAATTTAAGTTATTTTTCAGCATACTTACTCTCCGTAGCAGCATAAAATAGTCTTATTACTAATTACTTTACTTACTCATCCTTTTTTGCGTAAACTCTCGAATAAGGAATAAATACTTATACTTAACATTTAATAAAAATTAAATACAATTTACAACTTTTGTGACCTCACATTTTGCCAATTTTTAGCACATTTTTGTAATATGTGAGAATTTTTTTATTCTTATCTGAATGTGATAGTTTGTTTAAAGTTTAAATTAATTTTCTTAGTTTTTAATAGTTGGCAGACTATTTTTATTTTGTGCTCAGACGCACTTAAAAAACCTTTGTAAGTCATTGAAATCAAGTTGAGTACTCCCACTTAACTCAATGTATACTAAATGAACTGGAACAGCCAGTTCAATGCAAGC
The DNA here is from genome assembly GCA_963576735.1 of Bedellia somnulentella. Classification (NCBI taxonomy): domain Eukaryota; kingdom Metazoa; phylum Arthropoda; class Insecta; order Lepidoptera; family Bedelliidae; genus Bedellia; species Bedellia somnulentella. Next base: position 13,921,003 of record OY755174.1, on the reverse strand, counting down.
TTTGTCTATAGAAATCAATTAATATTCGATCATGCTGAGCTCAGAATAAAATATTTATGAATTTATATTATTAATTTTACGGTTTCATGGAGAGTATATTTGATTTATTATTTAGTAAAAAGCCTTTCTAAAAATTGGCCAAATCACCTTTGACTATCGCAATATTAAACACTTTTTGATACACAAAATGAATACAGGTTAATTTCATGCATTTGTATTTTCAATGAGATGTACTTTACCTCGGCAACAATCCGATCACTTTAGTCAATGGGCTATCCAGGTGTAATTATAACATAAGAGACCTTATATGTAATTAGTCTGATACATAAATAACTCAAGTGCAATCGATAAATAATAAAAAATGAGAGGGCGCCACTGAAGTAAAACACAAGAAATAAAACATAGTTGGGAGTTCAGCAGTCTCTAAATTGTTACCTATATATATGACACAAATGCATTTTAGGGTTTCGTAGCGTTCATTCTGTCTGTGGTTCTGTCCGCATGCGACAAGCTATTTACTTCCATTATGTTTGTTATGCAAACACTAGAAATGAAAGGTAATTTCGAAATTTTATTTATGCCTGCAATGGTTCTTACAGGTTATTTATGTTTCCAATAAGAAACCCTTATGGACGAGTGAGGCTACGACTCTTGCTTGCTATTTTTGCCAAATCCATTATTGCTCGAAATTAAAGTTTAAATCATATAATTTTGTTAATACTCCTATTCTAACATGGTGGCACCTCTAGTGGTAAAATTTAGAACAATTATTTTTTTAGTGCTTTTAAATGTTATATTTCATAAAACTTACGCTTTCTCATCAGTAGCAGAGTTCGATATGCTCTTGTTAAACCAGACAGTGTTCCTTGCATCGTATACCAGAGCTTGCATTAAGCCGTGATCACCTGAAAAAATATTATTTCACTGAAGAACACATTTACAATTTACTTAATGAGCTTCGAAAATATATAGGCTCAAGATATTTAATTTAAACTAAGTTATACCGTTTTAAAGCTAAGATAGACAAAGTGATTCTGAAGAATATTATAATTATTACAATTTAATTAAGGTTTTACACTTCATTTGAAGATACTTACAGTAGTATTCATTTCGAGGAGTGTTGTTTGTCGCTTTATTTCTCTCTTTGGTTTCTGAAACTACATGAAATTATTGTGTTGTTTTCATAGTAAAGTTTGGAGTAGCACTCACCTCTTTCTTTCTGATGGCAATTTCGAAGGTTATTATTCGAAAATTTTAATTTAAGCTCAAAATAGATGAAAAAACTTTTAATAAAGTTCCATATATCTTCTTTTTACGAGGAACTGTAATCATCATATGAGGTTTAGATGTCTCGCTCTGATGCCATCTGCTAATAAGTTGATGGGACTAAATAAACCTCCGGAGCACAACATATTACATTGTAACAACGAATAAATGTGTTGAATCCATCTTATCATAGTAGTAGGATAGAAACTCATAGTAAAATATCGGATTTATTTAACTTGCTTGCAAAAGTTGTTATTTTATTTCTGTTGAAAAACTCGCTTTCTTTTTTTATAAAACCGCAGATCTAATTAGTGTCATAGCAATACGTACCATTATGTTTCTCATGTCCTTTGTTTTTGTGATGCTCCGGTGGCCTAGGCTTAGCTGGCCAGCGCCACCCCGGCTTTGCCACTCGTTCTAAGAAGTATAGAAGCTCTTCTTCGGGGGATGAAAAAGATCTCTCGTAATGACGACAATATAGCCTTTAAATAGAAAATTTGTTAATAGATTTGTTATGGTATTATGAGCTGCACATATATCACGTGAGAACTGAGATACTGACAGATTATGTTTGAATAATCTGCGAGTTCTTTCTCGGGTTCAATCTCACTGCTCACGAGATATTATTGCTCTCTACTTAGGCTGATCCAACAAAAAACGTCTCGGTATAAATGAATAAAAATAAAAGAAAGACGAACTCTATCATTCAAGGGTATGAATAATAACCCCTATATTATAAGAATCAGTCAAACCGCTTTAAAGAAGTTTTGTTACAAACACTGTGAAATAAAAATTGTATAAACTACATAATTAGAAAGTTCTAATTTGCGTCTTTCAATTATGACATTTATAATTTGAAATTGCAGCTGCCATAAGTTCTCAATTATTACTATAGTTACCAATCAGGGTGTATGCTCCAATTCTCCAAAAGGTATTGACGAGCAGATATATTCTTGGACGTCAATGTAAGTCGGTGGATGTCGTCAGTGGGTGGAGGAGTGAGTCTGTGCCTTCCATAGTTCTCTGGGATGGCGAGGACTAATGTGAACGGAGAATCACTTATGCCGGTCCAGTAATAGTGTCTTCTGCCACGCGCGACCCGCTTCTACAAAGGCAATTTCATATTAATATTCCTACTTAATATTAATAATGTGATGGTTCGATATTTGCGTAGGATAGTGGCTGTCGATCTTCTGTAATTATAAGAAAACCGGAAACTGCATGTCAGAATCATACGCCGGCACGCATTTTATTTATTTATTTTACTAAGATTAATTGTATTTGTTATTTTAGCGGTAACGTGAGGTTTTGCCACTTTCTACTAATAATCTAAATGTATGGGAAACAACAATAAATCAATTGTTACAATATTATATTTACCATGTCTTCTAAATGATATTTAATGTTCATCATCTTATTGCCCGTTTTTTGATCTATAATCTCTTTGCGGAGCTGAAACAACAAATATATTTTTATATTCAAGACAAAAATGTTTTCGAATAAAATACGAACAATGTTGTATAAAAAAATGTGTCAAAAACATACCGCAGTTAATTCTTTAGTAAAGTTCCTCGGTCCTCGATCGTCGTCGAAAAGTTCAACCTCTATCATGTCTACGCTGTTGTAGCTTGGCTTTAGAATTTGCTGGAACTGTAATATTAAAAGTTAATGAAACTGAATATCTGTCTTGCAATGTTACAATCTTTTTAGCTCTGTAACAGATATCGCAGAGTCAAATCTAGGACACATACATTTTAAAATGAAAACTTTGAACTTCCTAAATGTGTGATATATTTATTACAGTCGTAAGAAAAAGTTTGTTTCGGGGAAACATGATAAAGAAAATACTTTTTTAGCTTTGCCGGAACCTATTCGGCAACTTTTCGCAATCACCACCAAACTATTGTACCAATTAATTTTTATTGCCAAATAAATTACTTTTCTTTATTTTTTCCTCTTTATTGCAAATAATAGTCAGTATTACATTAAAGTTAATGGAATTTTACTCAGACTTCAGCGTCAAGCCGAACTACTACCGGTACATTTCTAATTTAATAGTGAAGAACATGTATTTAATAATCTGAGGAGGCGGTGTCAAATTTAAGTTTTTTGGCATTAGTAGTAGTACTCGTAGTTACGTGATTCTTATGTTTCGCGCTATGTAAAGATAACGTATTCGTATGGAATAGGCGAAGAGTTGAAGTTATCTTGAGAAAATAAATTTTACTTACCACTGGCCTCAAATCTGGGTGTATAAGTATGTAGCCGTTATTAGTCACTATAAATGCGTACCCATTGACACCAATCTGAGAAAATATATTTTCTGTTACTACTGGTACAATAAAACAGTCTTTATAAAATTATCAATTATACAAAGCAGTCAAAAGTGCAGTATCGTACATACCATACATACATACAAAATATTTATTGGATGCGATATGGAAAAGAGCAGTCACTCGTTCACAACTTACATTCATTCTCATTGGAGTATGTAGAATTCATCTCATCAATGTTGATCCTGGCAAGTAACATTTCACCTGTTTTGCTGCCCTCACATGCATTAATTCAGATTCCTGCCTGCTTGAAAACTTTTTTTATCTGATCTCAGACCGGCCTTCGTGGCCATCCTATACTTGCAATCAATACCAGCAATCACATTTTCCTATACAACTCTTTAAACAATTTACTGTCATCCAACCGCTTCGTTTGCTTGAACCACTTTTATTTTCCGTAGCTACTATTCTGTGTTTCCTAATAACGGTATTGTTAGCAAAAGCATATCGTTAGTGTCTTAATCGATCTGTGCATCTTAGGATTTATCTTAACTTCTAATTGATTACTAAAGGAGACAGGTCATCTCTACCTATCAATTTGTGATATTGATGTGATGTCACCGATGGATAGATTTATGTGTTTTATGAAATCTAATTACATACCTTGTAGGGTGTCATCAATGCTTGTATTTCAGACAAGGGTACATCCGTACCTGCTACTCCCAACAGTCTTGCTATACGCATCTGAAATTATATCATAGTTATACTATTTATTTCTGTTACACTTAAATGTATTCAACAACATCCAATACTACTTTATCTCAAAGTATTAATGTCGAAACTAATGGGTACTTTTTTATTAACGCTAGACAAAATATAACTCAAAATATCTATGTTCTACTCAAGTTTAATCTATAAAACGTACTTTTTTTGTATAAAAATAAATGTAGTAACTACCATGTTTATATATTTTTAAACTTAATACTACTTTATATTTACTCGTGTCTAGCAAATACTTGTATTGTTTGTAGCAACTACGCCCCGTTAGTCTAAGATCCAAATCTCGGTCAGTAGGTATGCTATATGTTTTAGCAACAAATTCTAGCAAACTACTTATATTAGTTACTTATTTATTCAAAAGTTAAAAGAGCTACAAAATCAAAAGTTCTACCGTAGTCTGTTACTGGTAGTAATTTGCATTAATTTATCTCACAATGAAATGTCGGTCCCATCACTGCATTTCAAATCTGTAGAAATCGTTAGGAATTAAATATCAAGCTTTTATATTGACTCCTAGTCCCCAAGAATTTGTCCAAATCAAAACACACTTCTTTAAATTGATAGAAACTTCGCGAAGCCGTTGTGATAATCTTTATATTTTTTTACATAGATTTATATACGATATTTTTAATAGCATTTTGATCAGAAATAAATATGAAAATTGCCGTTGCATTTAAATAAAGAAAAATTACGATTTTACATATCCAAAATGCTATTAGAAGCATCGTTACAGACATCGCCAATCACTCACAACCAATAGAATTAAAGATTTTTGCTCAAGCCTACCTCTTTTGGACCATTCTCCTCGACAGACTGCGATTGGTTTGACGAATGAATGCAATAAAATATAAGTAATTATATAGATAAATGCATATTTATAAATAAACATACCTAAAAAACATTTTCTCTCTATACTCGAGAAATTGTTTCATTAATATTAACATAGCATTTGTTATAAAAACTAGATATCATTCGAAGAAATTAGTTTAAAAATATATTCAATCAAAATGCCCGATCCAAGTCAAATGCTGGGCTACGCAATCGTTAATTGAAAATATTTACATTTGCTGCTTGTAGTGTTTGGTTCGGATGTCTCTACAAAGGCACCGCTAAAGTCAGGCAAAAACGTTGTTATCAAACAGTGTGATGTAACCATAACTGTTGCATTCAAATAGACATTGAGTAAAGTCGTGTTAGTCACCCTAGTGGTGTGCTACGCCTACTGCTAGCAGTAAAGAGCTACGGTCTACAAGCGAAGAAAGTGATAGAGCGCTGGGCAGAGCGGCGGCGGAGACGAGCTTCGCCCAGCCCGCGGCCGCCAGGACCATCTATCGAGGACAGATGCATCGCTAACGGGGCCAAATAATAAATATATCCTTACTGAAATCCAAAAAACTAAATCATAAAACTCTCTTGTATCTTGCAAAACTTTACATTAAATCATCAAATTTCTAAGTGTGTTAATACCTCTTTCGTAACCGATACCCAGTAAGCTTCATTTATGAGTACATTCTCTGTGATGTTCTGAGGGAAATCATCAAAGAAAATCAAGCATTATTACACATATAAAAATAACATCAAATATTAGTAAAAGTATGGGGGACTGAAAAGACAGATCAGAGTAAAAGTTTGTTGAGAAGTCACAAGTACTCTAAATACGGGTTTTGGAGGAGTATATTGTATGCATGCAAATTTATTTTGAACATATTTCGTTTACTTAGAGAATTTGACAAATGTTTATTGATGTTTTACCTCGTTATGCCTTAAATCATATATAGGCATCGAAACAGATGTCATTAATTGATATTGGGAGTTTCCGATTTCACTGTACTGCCCCTGCTTCATCTGCAATATTTTACAAGCTTAGTTGTAAGGTCTGCTATATTAGTAGTTTTCTGTCTTACTATTATTTTAGAAGTGTGGTGTAATAAAATAACCAAATGTCATATTCATAGGCACTGCTAAATATGATTCTACCTGAGTTAATCTCCAACGTCGCTCTTGTTCCTTGGCTGAGTTGAATAGATTTTTGTCTCGTCGTTGACTCATGAATCGTTCTTTCTGTTCAGCACGTTCACGTTGGTCCCAAAGATAATCTGCTACTTTTGGATCCTGAAATCAAAGGTTAGATTTGTGACCCCTTTAAAATTAATAATTATTTAAAAGACATTGAGATGTGAAGAACATACCATTAACTAGAGAAATCCTTGTTTATTATGCCTACCTACATGCATGCCTACGGACTCCAGAATGAACTTATCAGAGTTCTCGGACTGCCTCGGATCGGTGAGTGCTACCATAGACAATGAAAATATAGAATCCGTTTACATATTAGGAGACTTCAATGCTCACCCGGGTGAGCCATTTTACACTGAACTTTCACGTTTCTGTGCCGACGAGCAGTGGCTTTGTGCTGACATCGATATATTAGGTATTGACTCTAAGACGATAACGTATATAAGTGACATAAATGGTTCTCAGCGCTGGCTCGACCACTGAATAACAACAAAATCCGCACGCAAAACCATCAAAAATATTTATGTTAGACACGATGTTCTATGGTCTGACCACTTACCATTAGTTATTGAATGTGATTTACAAATAGTTTGTCAGAAAAATATATCACATGCTACTACTTATAAAAATAAAGTTCTTTGGGGCGAGCGCTCGAGTGAACAATGCCTATCTTATACCAACTTATGTCATGAGCGATTAAGACTCATTGATTTTCCCGATACTTTCCGATACTGTTGTGATAAAATGTGTAATAATAATTGTCATAAAACAGAGATTGATAATAATTTGTACCATAGCATTGTGAATACGCTTAGTGAATGCGCAATTAGAACCAATAATTTTAGATATCGTAGAAATACTAATAGCAAAAAACCGTTAATTGGGTGGAATATGCACGTGAGCGATGTACACGCGGAGGCTAAGCTGAAGCTGCAGCAATGGCTTGAATGTGGGAAACCGAGCGCTGGTCCTATGTTTCAGGAAATGGTCGAATCTAGAAAGATTTTCAGGTCTCGGCTTAAATGGTGCCAAAAAAACCAAGAATCGATAAAAATTGACAGATTAGCGATTCTGCATAAAAGCAAAGATTTTCGAATGTTTTGGAAAAAAACAAAGCAAAATGGTTCTCAGCCTAGCCTCCCCGTGAGTGTCGCGGGTGTAACGGGTCAAAGCGATATAGCGAATGTGTTTAGGCAGCAATTTATGATAAAGTCACCTAGAGAGGATTGCGGTAGGGTGCTCGGCGCTGAGGCCGTGGTGTCTGACGGTGCACTGGTGCAGACAAGCTTTAGCGCTCACCAAGTCAAACAAGTGATAAAGTCTATGGAGCGAGGGAAGTCGCCCGGACACGACGGTCTCAGTGTAGAGCACTTGAGATATGCGGGGCCACATCTACCTCGTTTATTGTCTTTATTATTTAACTTATGCATAAGACACTCGTACTTGCCAAATGACCTTCTTCAGACGATTGTTGTACCGGTTGTTAAAAACAAAACCGGCGATCTGAGTGACTCGAACAACTACAGACCAATATCGCTGGCCACGATTATCGCCAAAGTGTTAGATTCCCTCATGAATACTGAGTTAAATAGGGTAATTACACCACACGACAACCAGTTCGGTTTCAGGCCCGGCCTAGCTACGGATAGCGCAATTTTGTGTCTTAAACACACAGTAAGGTACTACGTCTCGCGTGGAACACCTGTCTTCGCAGCTTTCTTAGATCTTTCGAAGGCTTTTGATTTGGTTTGCTACGATATCCTATGGGATAAGCTCAGTAGCGTAAATTTATCACCCAATATTCAAGGAATACTCAAATATTGGTATGCAAACCAAATCAATACAGTGCGATGGGGGGGTGGTCTATCGGAACCATACAGGTTGAAATGTGGTGTTCGTCAGGGGGGCTTAACTTCTTCCACCCTATTTAATTTTTATATGGATGAACTGATCGTCAAGCTCAGCAGCACCCATGTCGGCTGTCATATTGATGGCCTAAGCGTCAATAACATAAGCTACGCGGACGACATGGTGCTGCTGAGTGCGTCGGTTTGTGGCCTTAATCGTCTTCTCGCCATTTGCGAAATGTATGCAAAGGAACACGGCTTGATATACAATTGTAAAAAGAGTGAGACAATGATATTTACCACACAAAAAAAATGTATATTTAGCATGCCACCCGTCAGGTTAAACGGTAATGTTTTGAATCGCGTGACCCAATTTAAATACTTAGGTCACCTGTTAACTGCGGATTTGAAAGATGACGTCGATATAGAGCGCGAGCGTAGGGCGTTGTGTGTTAGGGCGAACATGGTGGCTCGGAGGTTCTCACGCTGCAGTAAAAAGGTGAAACACACTCTTTTTAGAGCATTTTGCTCCAGCTTCTATACATGCAGCCTCTGGGCCAAATATACCCAAAAAGCATACAGCGCACTGCGAATACAATACAATCATGCATTCAGGATGCTGATGGGGCTGCCACGACACTGCAGCGCATCAGGAATGTTTGCAGAGGCGCGCATTGATTGCTTTTACAGCATCATGCGAAAGCGCTGCGCAGGTCTGGTGCGTCGTGTGCGTGCCAGCTCCAGCAGCGTCCTGTGCATGATTGCAGAACGATTCGACTGTGCTTACATCAACCACTGCTGCATGCTACATGCGCCAGTCAGTGGGTGGTGTAGGCATAGTTAGGTTAGGCATTTTGTAAATTTGTAGTTTTTGTAAATAGTATTAGTTTTAAGTTACTAACAATAGTCCTTAAGCGCTTCTTGTTACTAACACCATGAGCCAAGTTGCTTCTTAAATAAACATATTATTATTATTATTACATAAAAAAATCTTGAAGAAAGCATGTCAAAATAAATCATACAAGTACTCTGACATTTAAGGAACTTGAACGTTTCATGAGACTGAGGAAAAAAGCCATAGCTACTTATTATTTAGTATAGGTATAGTAATTTACTTACTCTTTTCATCATTAAGAACAATTACATATGAAAATATATTTTGTCTTTTTACCAAACTTGAGCCAAACCGGGACAGGGTAGGTACGTTACGAAAATTATGATAAACACGAGCACCTAAACTAAGGCTTTCCTTTAGCACTTTAGAAACTGACGAAAATATTCTACTTATACTATTTAAATATTCAATATAATTATCTTCTGTGGAATTTTAATAGAATCCTACCGTAACATTAGCATAAACCGGTGTCCATACAACAGGATGCTTTTCTCTCTGCAGCACCAGAGGTCGAGCTAACACGTTGACATGCTCCAACACTCTTTCCCTCACCTCCGCTAACGTGCTAAGATGGACATAGTACCCTCGATTTGCGCAAGCCATCCACTTTACTTCTCTAACATCTGCCACCTAAACACACAGTAAGAATTATAATACCTACATTTTTAATATTTATACTTGCATCGCTACTGATGTGCAGTTGCGTTACTTTGCGCTTCTTTAAATAGTAACACAAAAAAACTAAAGTGTAGGGTTGCGGATGAATCGCTTATTGATTTATGTACAGATGGAGAATGACATTTAAATACAAACTATTTTCTACATTAAGTAAATTATCGCTTAAGTATCTTACTAATGAAATTTTACATAAGGCTGAAGATTATGACTAATTTCAACTAATTTGAAATAACAACTAAGTTTAAAACTATTAGTAAGCCAGACAGCTTTTATTGATGATATTTCACTAAGCGTATTCGCAAAGCTAGACTAAACCAATCCAAACGTATACAAATTTGTAAAACTAGTTTTACTTATGATCAGAAAGCTTCATGCTCACTATTAAGCGGCTGAAGTAAAGATAAAGATAGTTAAAGAACATTTGGAGTACCACATTCAAGGTGTACTGGCACGAGGAGAAGCTCTTAATCCCGAGCGCATATGGACTACACACAGTAAAACCTGGAGTGGTACTACCTTTACCTCCCGCCCTATCAGGTACGTAAAAACTCGCACGGGGGTGTCATATTGCCAATTGTACTTCTCGAATATCTCCTTGTAGTTGTAAGGGACTCCATCCGTCACTAGCATGATGGCCTGAAATCAAAGTTTTGGTTTAGACTACTTTGTGCCAGTGTTGTCCATGTAAAAGTTCGACATGAGCATGCAGTTATATTTTCCATTTGAATCTTTGCCTACAACTCTGTGTTTTAGTTAAATTGAATTTCAATTGCAATAAACAAAATCCAGGATGAAACATTTCTGTGTCCTCCTTGATGTCCTAATCCACAAGTTCTAAAGTTTGTGATAAACGATTGAGTACAAGTGTACGTCAAAATGTACAATTGTATTGATAGTCGAGGAATAGTTATAATTTTTAAATAAGTTGGGATAAAATTAGTAACAAGTATTTTTACCGTCTATCGACCTGTATGTTAATTAACGGATGATTTTTCAGTCATGGCATTACTCAGGGTTAGATATCAAATTAGGCAGATTATTGTCATGTTCTATAGTTAGTAGTAAAACTTTTTTTTTTAAAAATATATATGCGAAAAAAATATATTAGAAAACTTAGCTTTGCCGGTCAGGTCATTAGTTTATTAACAAAAATTATGATATGTGTACCTGATTGCAGTTAGCTCCTCCGCTATTATTTCTGTAAATTTCCAAAAGGTCAAAAGCCCTTGTCAAGGCATTTGAGAAATTAGCGATTTCCATTGTTTCAAAACTATCCAGGGATAGTTTTAGCTCTCTGAGGTTACTAAGTGTTGCCTGTAAATTGTAAATTAATATTAAAAAAACGGTCATTCTAATTTCTGTTGTACAGCTTTTTGAAATGGTTTTTACTTACCTGCACAAGAGAGTCTTCGAAACATGGCACAATTTCTTCGACTGTATCAGAAAATGTAAGAACATTAACAAAATCATTGTTCCCAAGCGTATCCAAAATGGTTGTGACCACGTGTTTAGCGATATCCCTTCTCTGCCCCGTCATAGATCCACTCCGGTCCACTAGTATGATGACATCTTTAGGACTTGCAGCCGCTTCCATGTACCAAGCTCGGGTACGACAGTCAAAGATATCTACTGGGTCAGCACGCCATTTCATTGCTGATAAAATAATAAAAAAAATATTAACATCTTTGAGTTCCTGTTTAGAAGACCATAACAGGGTTGTGTCGTAAAATTTTGCATGATTGAAACATCAAGTAATCTTAGAGCGAAAAATACACTTTAATGCCAAGAGATAAAGAAAAGACTCAGAACTATTACATTAATGGGTTGGTCGTTGTTATTATCAAAATTTTTCATTTACATTGGTCATAGAATCAGAAATATTATATAATGCATATATAAATAACATACATAGATACATACATACATATACTCATGGCTATAAATCCCTAGAAGGGGTAGCCAGTGCTAAGATATTAGAAATTCTTTAGCCACTTTTGGAAGTTGAGTGGGGAAAAGATGGTAAAATAAAAGGTTTTTGGTGATGGGGATCATACCCACCGCAACCTCCGGACCGAGAAGCTAGTCAGCTATCTACTCGGCCACGGACGTCGTCAAAACCTTACGTACAATTTTCCTTATCTCCAATTGCTGTTTCTCACCTGGATAATGTCTCATGAAACCAGTTGAGCTTCCAAAGTATTGCCAAGACAAAGTGGGGTCTCCTTGATAATTGTTGATGAAATGCGTGTCTAGACCTTCAGACCAATGGATGCCTTTGATAACATCTGGTGCTGAAAGAAAAGCAAAACATGAGGCGGTGATGAAAATACTACTACTACTACTAAGCGTAGTAAACGCTCATGCGTGCGGCAGGGGAGGGCAACTGCCTCCCTTAAAGGTGGTTGGTTATTACTAAAGCTTCGTATTTTATGTACTTTCGTTGTTTCTAAGACAGGCTCGAATCAGATAGAAATCCAACATACATATTTTACTTACATGCATGTGCTCACGCCATTTGCTCCCATTGGAATAGGCAGAGACAAATATCGATCACTACTTTAAGTCAAATAGTGTGTGTAATACAAAACAAAATCAAGCAGAGACTTACCCCAACCATAAACATTGCTCGGAACATGCACGCTACTGAAATTAATATTAACTGGTATATGAGAAAAGTGAGCATTTGGAGCCATATGCGCATTTTTAGTTACTGGTCTTTGAATTAAATTGTCTAAACTAAATTCTGGCTCGACAGTGGTCGTTACAGAATCTTCATCATATGGCTCTTCCATTTCTTTGCTATTATAGTATTGAAAATCTTCTGGGACCGGCTCATTTTGTTTATCGAATGCCATATTTTCAGCAGCTTCTACTATTCTCTTTACAGCGCTTATTTTCAACTCCATCATGGCGCGAATATCATCAGACATACTTTGTACTAGCTTTTCTCCATCTCTGGATTCTATTTGCGCTGATTTGAAACTCTGAAAATATGAAATGTCTTTGTTACTTTGGAAACTCAACCTAAATATATAAAATAAACCAATAAAACATTCAAGGGAGTTATTAGTAATAATGATCTCATTCGAGTGAATGAGAATTCATTATCACTAGTAAATTTATTTGATTTAATTATTTCAAATTGTCAACTTCATTCGTATGAAACTTAGACTTGTGATGATAATCCCTTTGTCAAAGGCAAAGTAAAAAAAACTTCTGAAAACAACTAAAAAGCGTGAAATAAAAAGTAATACTTAATTTAAAAAAACACTGAATAGTATGAAATAATTAATTTTATTACTTTACTAATATTCATTGTAAATGGCTTTGTATCTTCTTATATATTGTTTGTATTAGTCTGTTAATATTCCGAAGAAAATAAAATAATTATGGTCCAATAAAAACTTGATTATTTCATATTTATAAGTGAAATTTAAAAATATTTTGTTTTTTCTGTAGTCGGTCATTTTTTTATCTTTCATTCTTACCTCTTGAACCTCTTTCTTTCTCGTGATGAATTCACCGAAGTGATAGAGTTCGGTCCCAAGTTTGACAGCCCATGCTTGAACCCTTGTAAAATATCAAATGCATTAAAATATTATCTACACATATATGCTGTGTAGTGTCGACTTAGAATAGCACTTTCCCATTTCTTCCGGTGGGTGTACGTAAGAGGCGACTAAAAGTGTTGGGGCTATTAAGGGGCTGAGGAATCTCTACTTCCTTAGCTCTGGCTACCCCTTCTATGGATTTATAGCCGTGAGTATTTGTATGTATGTATTATCTACACAAATGTCTTCTCTATTTGGAAACTATTCTAAGTAGCCCGACAGTAAGTAGTAAACAACCGTGATGGTCTAATGGGTAGACCGACCGCCCGTCAATACAGGCGTGAGGTCAAATCCCGGGCCAAGCCCACACCAATTTGACTTTCCTAGTCATATGTGTGGTTAATTTATCATGGTTGTTTGTTAACGGTGAGGGAAAACATCGTTAGGAAACCCACATGGCTGAGTTTTACCTAGTCATGTGACAGTGTATTTGTACCAAACGGCGATAAGTCTGCCCCATATCAGGTGAGTACACTGTCCATGCAAGACGTGGTTACTCTGGGCACCAGGTGACGATGTCACGTGATGTTCAGAAGAATTAGTATCTCTGCCACCCCCTTCGGGGATATACGTCGTGAACGCTTGACTTTTAGTAAGATTGGGGAAGCGCTAGTAATCTCGTTTTCAAATCAACATAATTGATAATACGCCCTTAGTAGCTCCGTGGCAAGAGCGACGCCAGTAAGCTAAGCGGTTCGAGGACTGAATCAGAGAAACACTTCTATGTCGTTGTCTATGTGTAGTTTATTTACCAATTTGTTAACGGTGAGGAAAACAACGCGAGAAAACCCATAAGAATGAGTTATATTAAGTTGATTGAAATTCTGCATTTGAAGAGGATAGGCCCCATCACTTGAACGTTAATGAACATTTCGTTTTTTTTTATTTATTATGATTAAAAAAATATCATGGGGTATCTATTAGAATTATTTTATATTTGCCACTGTTCTCATACTTTATAGAATATATAAAAAAATGGTCTCAAATAAAATATTCTTACATCGAGTTTTTTTATTGAAAATATTGCATAACGTATTTTAAATATGATACATGTTTAGAGACTATCTTAGAGTTACTTTTAAATTATTCACGAACGAGTCTTATCGTTTAATATGTTATTCTTACTCATATTTACTTTGCCTCAGAGTAATAGCTTATTCAATATCTTACATACATATATATACTCATGCCATTAGTTCCCATTGGGGTAGGCAGAAACTATCGATCGCCACTTTGTACGATATTGACAAACCTCTCTAGCTTCGTTTACATCCATCAATCTTCCCATACATCATCATCTCATATAATATCTTAGTGATCTTAGAATAAAATTCCATTCATATCGTATCAGCTATATCGGTGTGCAGAGTACCAACGTTTTGCTTGAACAGTTTACTCACGTGATGGGGGCCAAGCTTTCTTCCGTTTTGCACGAATTCACTGTCATGACTAATTACAACTCAGCCATGTACCCTCTGAAAGTTTTCCCTCAGCTTGATATATTAACCACACATTTGACTTCAGAAAGACACATGTCGTGTAGTCCGGGCGTGAATATCACTACCCCTTTCTTCCCACGGGTGTCGTAAGAATCTACTAAGGGTATGGGGCTTTTTAAGTTGTTTTTGGGCGACACTTTATTCCTACCATATTGTCCATCAACTTCCAATTGTGGCTGAGGAGTTTCTTTTCTGTTTCTGAAGCTCTGGTTAACCCTTTTTAGGATTTATAGCCGTGAGTATGTACGTATGTAAAGACACATTAGGTAGGCCCGTCTTAGGATTTGAACAGACGTCTACACTATGAGAAAGCGGTGTTCCATCTGAGCTACCAAGTTATTATGTATAGTGGTAAAGAACCCTATCACATTTATATTTGTTAAATAGTTAAAAACTATTTACTCTGTGTAGTATCAGCTTAGAACCAAATTTCTTTCCGCAGGTGTCGCTATAAGAGTTCACTTTGGGTATTGGGGCAGTTAAGTGATTCATGGGCGATGAGGTTTGAGACCCATTACCAACTCTTTTTTATACAATCTTTGCCCTAACCAATTTTCAAAAGTGGTATATCTGTGTAGCCTCAGCCTAGAATACCACCAACCCATTTCTCCCCACGGGTGAAGTATGACTAAGTGTTTAGTCCTTTTTCTTTTTAATTGATTGTTGGGTGATGTGGCTGGCCCTGTTGCAAACCAGCCGTTCTTTTACGGATAACCCACTTAACTTCCAAAAAGTAGCTGAAGAGTTTCTGATTCTGAAGCTATGGCTACCCCTTTCACAGAATTTATAACCGTGAATAAAGGTGGGTCAGTACAACCTTTTATTGTAACTTGACGAAAAGCTATCTAAGAATTATAATACATTTTTTTACTGTAGTTGGTTTAGAACTTACTTAGCCTAAGTTCAAAATGTATGAAAATATTTTGGGAATAAAAGGCATTGAACACCACAGAAAGCCCCTTTGGAGCGTATTGAGCCATGAAATTAGTATCTCTTAACTGTCTACATTGATATCTTCTCCGTCATATAATTCTTCTATCTGCAATTTCTACACTTAATTCATCGGATTATATAGTTTTCGTAATTGTTTAATGAATATCTATACACCTTGTTGCTACTTACGTGTTGAGTGATATTTTCGTAGACGGCTCATACTGCGCTCTAGCCGAGCAGTCTTTAGAATCCAAAAAGAGTAAAAACAGGATAGCCACAAAAATTGCTGGCTTGTACATCACTACACTACTATCACTGACCCTACTCTATACTATATCTATCATATTTCCTAGCAAAACATCACTTGTTTTGTGTTGATTATTAATTTTGTAGATAATGATATGAGTATTCACTGAAACATCGCGATGCGAAGGGTGTTGAACGATGCGTTCTGCGCATGCGTGAGTAATTGGCGGGACGCATGCGCGCTGGTGTTCTGAGTTGCGTAGAGATACTGGCACAGTGAACTAATAAGGTTGAAGCTACGGTATCTGCCGGTTTAGTTATGGAAGCTAAGAATTCCAACCTACCCGCAATGGGCCATCGATTTGTGTGCAGTTGTTGAGTAGGTCAGGGTGCCATAGCGGTGTGTGTGGAAGTTTTTGTTATGCTACTTAAGCTTGTTTTAGTTTGGTTGTGTTGTTTTTTTTAATGTTTTGTCTCTCTATATATCTGTTAAGTTTTTAATAATGAGTTTATTTGGGATTGAAGAGGTGTTTTTTATTAATATATTTCCTTAACTTAATACTTTCATGTTCTGAGATCTTATTTTTTTTTTAATATATATATTAAATGACAGATCGTTGTACTAATTTTTATTTGTTTGACAAATTGTATAGTAAATTGTGAATTCCATTGTAAGTCCGTATTGAAATTAGCCGAGATGGAATCGAATCGAGTCATATTTTTTGTATATTTACGTTTTTGCAGTTCTTTTAATTTTCCCTATTGCTAAGCAAGATATAGCATATCTGAAAAACAGTAAAGCGGTTACCAAAGTCTTCGATGGCACGTCAAAGCCTAATGTGATAAGCTTACTAAAACTTATTAAGCTTATCGAAGTACCTGTTTACTTGCTACGATATTCTTTGTTCAGTGTAGTACCTGCTTCCTTAAGTATGTATTACACGATGTGTGGAAAATTGTTCGTTTTACAAAAATAATCTGTCAGATTCTTACTTCCCATGTAAGATGACGAAATATCACGTGAAATTACTTAATTAATTTTTAACTATTTACTATACATTTATTAAAAAAACTTATTTGTTCTAACTCCGATGGACCTTAGATTATTTTACTTCCCAACCTGTGGAAAATAAGGTAGCACGACTTTACTCTCAAAGGTAAAATTAAGAACAACACATAAAATGCAACAAATTTTATTGCTGAATTAACAAAGGTACAAATCATAAGTCTTTTTTCACTCGGATCACGAGACTAAAAGAGTCTATGCAACAAAAACATTAAGGATGTTGCAATTACAAATATTATTCGTTCTGGCTTCACATTGTTTCCATGACCACATGTTGTTATGTTTCTTTCCTGAAAAAAAAACATTACTTTTTCAGAATAATAATATCACTACAAATTCTTTCCCTGGATATATAAGGACTATAAGTTTAAGGGATCTTCAGCCTCATAATCCAAAAATTACTTAAAAGGCTTAAGACCCTAAGTCGCCACTTACATAACCTGCAACGACGATTTTTGAGCGTTGTAGTTAAAAACCCATTCCTACTTATCCATGACATTATCACCTTTCCCAGCACACCTTTTAAAAATAGCTGAGGAATTACTTATTCCTTGACTCTGACTAACCTTTTTTAGGTCTTATATCCGTGAGTATTGGTTTACTCTCTAGTATAGTTACCTTAAACGGTTCACTAAGATTTCATAGACTCATAAGAAGAACGCTGGCGTGGGTTCCACTTTGAATAACTTTACGAAATAATGCACATTTGGACTTAAGGATAGTCTGGAGGGTATGTATTTTCAGTTTCTCTACCCTTTTACCGTTGGTGATGGTTTAGAATTGTACTAACTATTGTAATTTATTTTAGAGGCGACAAAGGATATTGGGCCTTTTTATGTGATTTTCGGGCGATACGGTTGAAGAAACTTAATTATTTTACCATCTTTTCACCTCTCAACTTCCAAAAGTGGCTGAGGATTTTCGAAAACTAAATCTCTGGCTAATCCTCTGTGACGAATCACAGAGATTTCCAAATACCAGCCTGTGTAAGTGTATATAATAATTATTATAATAGATGTACGGACATATTTTATACAGATTAAGTTAGCCCCAGACTAAGTAAACTTGTATT
Source organism: Bedellia somnulentella (assembly GCA_963576735.1). Classification (NCBI taxonomy): domain Eukaryota; kingdom Metazoa; phylum Arthropoda; class Insecta; order Lepidoptera; family Bedelliidae; genus Bedellia; species Bedellia somnulentella. The sequence continues at coordinate 13,902,821 of OY755174.1, read as the reverse complement.
ATGGGATACTAACTCAACGATATATTTAATATTATAAAATGAAAAAGGTGTATACTTCAAATCCTTTTTTACATGTGATATTAGGTATATAATGTATAAATGTATAGAATGACTCCTTTACAAATTGAATTACTTTCCTAGCCCCTCATCACTTCTGATTGTTACATTCTAAGCTGTATTATGCGATATCATTGATTTTTTCGGCATTGAATAAGATTATTTTTTCACCCATAATCTGTAGCTTTATACTTACTTCAAAATAAAACCGAATCATTACCTTCTCATGATAAGTAAAGCATCCTTCCAATCGTCTCCGAGGCAATCTTCCAAGCTCCAGCTTATGGCATGGTTCATATGTGGTGGTGGAATTGGCTGTCGGATGAGGAGTGGTGTCTGGAGGTATCGGACAGTCTTTGTTGGCCACCCACCCATCTTCCGTCACTGTCACTAATAGCAAATTCGTTTTGGGAACATAGGAAGCCCAATACGGTGGATAACAGTCTCCTTCAGTACTCTCATATACAACGGGATATGCGTTCATCTCGTTCAGAAAATGAGACTGGTTTAGTATAAAGAGACGAATTCTGTGATCGCAGGAGAATAGCTCGTTTTCGGCGGTTTTTGTCTCGTTCACCTCTGGTTCTGGTGCCTCGGTTGTGGTCGGCGCCTCTGTGTGATCTTGGTTGTTTAAATCAAAGTAGTCTGTGCGGAAGAAAGCGTGCAGTTATGTGAAGCGGAAATATTAAAAGCGTGACGACATTGACGAAATTACTAAAAGTCTATTCGCAGATATCCAAAGGTGAGACTGTATAAATACAGATCCACAATCATAACTTGGCCGGCGGCGACTCTGGTACTAGTGTCGCCATTTTGAAATTTCGGCCTGTCATTGTCAGTTAGTTCTTAACTAAATAAACATTATAGGGTGACCTACGTATATAATAAATTATCACTTTCATTAATATTTTTTGTAGTGGAAACTTTTTTTCAAAGACAATTATTTTTATGATGTATCTTTGCTTATTAATAAACGCTTTTATTTCCAATATTCATTATAAAAATTTATGAAAATTATTATTTCTTTTGTTAAATTTTATCTAAGTATGCTAACACCGTCCGAAAAGTTGTGCGCGCATGACTATAGCGGTGCGGGTTACGGGAAGTGGGGAAATAATCCCGAATAAGATTTCACTTCGTATACACTGATGCGTGGGTTCTAATCCTAATGCGGGGATATACCAATGTGTCATTTCTTAAGTCATAACTGTCTGACATATATATAAAAATACAAGGCAAATACGACGTGATAACCGGTGTTGTACCTAATGGACCGTGCAAGCGACTAGTGTTCAAATCCCGGATCGGGCCTACACCAATTTGTCTTTTCTAAAGACATGTGTGTGGTTGATTTATCACGGTTTTTAACGGTGAGGGAAAACATTGTGAGGAAACCCACATGGCTGAGTTGTACTTAGTGGTGTGACAGTGTATTCGTACAAAACGGCGATAGGCCTGCCCCCTATCACGTGAGTACACTGTTCATGCAAAACGTGGGTACTCTGAACACCAGGTGACAAAGTCACGTGATGTTCAGAAGTATTAGTACCTCTGCCAAACCCCTTCGGGGGTATTCGGCGAGAACGTTTATGTTATGTTATGTTATATGTTACAAGGCTGTTAACAGCAATAAAAAAGTGCCCATAAATTCACTGACCCAGCAAAATGAATGACCCAAACGATATCTGATGTTTAGAATTATTTTTTCTGTGCCATCTTATTAGGGGATCTATGTGTTAATATGAAATGTTAAAGACAGTACACAACCAGGTAAGCCTCTAATTTACAGGATTTAAAAAATGATTTTAAGTAGTTACCCACTTATTAACTCTGAGTGGCACAAATAACAAATCCTTGTGTATAAAATAATGAAACAGCTTGCAGAAAAGTACAATTGGCAGTGTTATCGCTAAAAGCTTCCAGACAACATTTGGGAGGTAAGATCATCAAATTTAGGATACACAGTCATTCGGGTAGACATACCAGACAAGGGCAAAAATAAATAAATATAATTAGCTTACATTAAAATGAACTTGTTTACTTACAATAATAGTTATTACATACATATACTCAAGGCTGTAAATCCCTAGAAGGGGTAGCCCGAGCTAAGGAACTAGAAACTCCTCAGCCACTTTTGGAAAGTTGAGTGGGGTAAAGATGGTAAAATAAAGGTTATTGGTAATAGGTCTCCAACCGCTTCGCCCAAAAATCTCTTAAAAGCCCCAATACCGTTAGTCGCCTCTTACGTACACCCACCGGCAGAAATGGGATAGTGCTATTTTAAGCCGACACTATACAGCAACTAGTTATTAATTAAATAAATATTATATAAATTGTTTTATTAAGACATTTCAATACATAAATAAATTAGCCCGTATGATGTAAAGTTATTTCCCTTTTAATGGTTATTTTTTATTTACTGGCAATACTAATATCGATGACAGCGACAGCCCTTACCGGCCAAGAAAAGATTGTGGATCTGTACAACACTATTGCATCAAATAAGCGATTTTTAGAATGTGCACATCGAATTACAATTCCTACAAACAGTGCAGACAGAAACATCCAATTGATTAAAGACTTACATATCACATTTACCATATATTAGTGTTGGTTTAATATATACTACTACTACTATACATGTTTTGTTGCCACAACATAATTATGTAGTCAAAGCCATTCTTACGCAACAATGACAGTGCATTACAAATATCACTTTAAATTGCGCTGCTAAAGAGTAAATTTTAATATGATGCAGTGATTAAAAACAATAAAATATATACATAACATAACAACATAACATATATCACGGCCATAAATCCCAAAAAGGGGTAGCAAGAGCTTCAGAGCTAAAACTCCTCAGCTAGTTGAAAGTTGATAGGGGAGCAGATGGTAGAAATTAAGTATCGTTGATGATGGGTCTCCAACCGCATCGCCCAAAAACTACTTAAAATAGCTTCATACCCTTAGTCGCCTCTTATGACACACATGGTTAGAAAGGGATAGTGACAATATAAGCCGGTACTACACGGCATAAAATATATACATATAATTAAATTGCTGTCGGCTTAGAAATCTCTGTAATTTCGGCTTAGAATAGCACTAATACATTTCTTACCACTATAAGAAATATAAGCCACCTCCTGGTGCCTTTTGAGGTAACTTTGGGGCATTTTAAGTGATTATTGGGCGATGCGACTCGAGACCCATCACCAAAAATTCTTTAATTTATTTATTTATTTACGGAAAAAAAACAGCTTTAACACAACAATTAGCAAAAAACAATAAAAATTAAAACATAGCCAAAAACAGTTTTCACATATTGGTAACAATTATTCTGGTATGGTAATATTAATTCTTACACAACCTTCAAAAGTGGCTAAAAAAATCGAATGTTTCTCTTAGATTTTTTTATTTTACATAAACTTACTCCATTCGAACAGAAATACACTATAAATTGTCTACGAGTGGCACAAAAATCATCAATATTTTCAGACATGTCTTTTATAGTTTTTATCAATCCTTCTATATTCTAAATTACAAAGATAAATAAGTAAATAGACGGATTCTTACCATCATAAGGGATTGTAGCTGCGTATGACCCGACATTGTATACATTGGATAGCAATAAAGCAAGTTCAAATATTAACCATTTCATCAAATTGCCCATCAAATTGAATGGCTGTAACAAAAATAAACTTAAGTTAACGAGCCTAGGCTGTAGCATATTATTAGGATATAAAAGAGTAATATTTGGCATCAGATCGTAACACTTAAAGGGTTTGTTGGATAAATTGCGGCCATTTTAGTGCAAATTATTGTGTAGAGCTGGTTAGGAACTTCACTACCCCACCTCATCCCTGGTTAAAGGATTTGGGTCATTTTACTTATTTATACGCGATGCATTGCTCCTGTTTAGCAAGCGTGTTTTCCCCATATATGCTAAAATTCACTGACGTTTGACGTCGGTATGATTTACGGTTCTGGCGGTCTGGCTAACTTTTATAGCCGTGATAATAAGTAAAGCTACCCGAAAGTTTTGTATCTTTCATCAATGCAATTTCAAAAGTGGCTGAGTAGCTCTTATCTCAAAGCCCAGCTACATTTTCTAGTATTTCGTACCAGATGGGCAAAACGGGATCCTGTTGCTTAGGGTGATAGCACCAAGTTGTCGTATTAAAATAAATATTTGAGTGGGTACACAACCGTGATAGCCTAGTGGGCAAAATATCCGCCTATCCTGCAGACAGGCGTGGGTTCAAATTCCGGGTCGGGCCCACACCCATTTGTATTTTCTACAATTATAGGCATAGCATCAAAAATTCCTGACAAAATGTTTATTTCAAAGCTCTCACTACTTTAACTGTAAGAATATACATTTTGTAAGTATTTTATCATATGATTCGTACAGTTAAAGCGGAGAAATAATGAGGATGGTGTAGATTTGCTTTGGTTAAGGATAAAAAAATCAATGGGTGAAGTCAGCGCCAAACTGGTCACATAGAGACCAAACAAGGCAGGCCTATGTTTGCTGTACGTCAATAATAATACAGTAACAATGAAAAATTACCGTGCTCAAACCCCAAGCCAAGCTAGGAGTATTTTTCAACAAGCTTTGGGAACACAAGGCTTGGTAGTTGAATACTTCAACGTGCTCGTAAATGTTCTTGTCTAGGAACGACTGCAGGACGTAAGGCTGGACGGCACCAAAGAATTGGCCTACTTCGCTCTTGTTGACTGATAACACGATGTATCCAGAACTGTCTATCACGTAGCATCTATTTATGTTTCCATCGCAACTCATTTCCTGGAATAAATCAATAAAGTAGTGTCAATTACTTTCAAGAGATCAAAAGGTGTTTGATATGTATATTTCGCTTCGTAATGAACGAGTATGTTAAATAAAAACTTGAGAATAGTGTATGTATGCTGCAATCTAATGAGATTGTGATTGTTAACAAAACCAGCGTGGTCATTACAAGGGTTGTAAAGATATATAAATAAACACAGACATACGACACAGATCAACTTAGTCCCCAAGTAAGTACAACCTAATGATTCTCGGTATGGAATACTAACTCATCGATAAATTTAATTTTATAAAATGTACATAAATAACATCAAAGGCTAAGAAACTCCACTTATGTTCATTACACAAATGCTGCCCCAAGCGCGATTCGAGCCAGCGACTTCTGAACATAGAAGATAGTCTGGCAACTAGTATACCACAGAAATCGTGGATTATATTTCCTCTAAAAATTACGTGATGCGACCCAAGCTATATGTGAAAGTAATATTGTACGGTTTACCAGGATCGTAAAAAGTAGCGATATATAGTCTCTGCCTACACCAATGGGAAATAGTTACGTGAGTATATGCATGTATACATGATAATATAATATATATTTACCTTGGAAGACTTCCCAGTGATTTCAAGAAAACGATCAATAAAATCTGAATAAGGGAACTGAAATCCCACAACCGAAGCCGGTGTTTCCGAATCGCCATCTTTGTAGAATATTGCATAGGTGGCGGTAATAGTAATGTCACCATCCTCATTCTCCACTTTTGGTGGGTCTACAATAGTTTTGTCTAGCACTGGTAGTGGCGTTGATATTACTAAGGACTCCTTATTAATCATGTGTTGCAATACTGCCGCTTTGTACCACGTTTCTTCTATGGAGTTGTAGTAGTAATCGCCGAATACTCTGGAAACGAGAATTTGAGTTGTGTTATTGATCATGCTAACATTTTCTGAAGTGCATAAAAATTAAAGCGTTGTTTGAGTTTTTAAATTTACCGATTCTCAGAAAGATTGAAACAAATTGCGGTCATTGCGTATCGCTCATCATATGCCGAGATTTTTCCAAGCTATTCCAAGATGATGTTATAAATTACAAAAACATTTATGTTTTTATAGTATTTTTACTGAGTGATATGGCTGACCCATTACTGACCATCCTTCATTTTAAAATCATTCCCCCACACATTTTCTAAAAGTGGCTGAAGGGGTTTAAATTTCTAAGCTAGGGCTGCCAAGAGAGAAATGTGGCCTGCGGGTATCGTAAGAGGTTACGTGAGTGACTCAAAATGATTACTTCGTAAGCTCTGGTTGACCTTTTCCTTATTTATAGACTTGAGTATAATAATATGTATATATGGATATATATACATATCATTTTGTGGTTTCTGTATGAGGCTTTTGCATAGTTAATATAATAACGTCTCAACACTCGTGCGTAATCATGTGTAATCACTGAGATTGTAGATGTGTGTTGCAATATTTGGTCCCTTAGACAATAAATACATAATAGGTTTTCTGTCTTTTAAAAAGGAAATTTTAAACAAAGAATTTATAGTGTACTTACTTGCCATCAAAATTCTTCTTCCTTTGTCCAAAATCATCGACAGTCTCAGTCTTGTACTCCTCATTGATATAGTCCCACCTGGTCAAGCCACTGCTGGTAGCTATGAACCTGACGCTCACATTGTACTTTCGCGCCATTTTCCATTCCAAAGGACTTGCTTGCCAAGTTTTAAAATATCCACTTGTCAGTTTTGCGTCAAATACCAACTGCTTCACCAAATCTTCATTGCAGTAGTACTCTTCTTGACCTAATGATTTTCTTGCACTTCCACAGTGTGCTGTAAAAGTTATAATAACGTTTCTGAATGCGTATGGGATCACTTACGTGATAGATTTGTCCCACGACGTTTTGACACACCTACTGGTTTTCATGAATAATGTATTAAAATCGCGAGTGTTTAAAAAGTGCAAAAAATTACAGACCCAGGATAAGAAAAAAACCAGAATGGATATACTCCTTAGACAATGCAATTAATTACTATTAAATTGTGATCAATTATATTTTTGATAAGTAGGGTTACATACATATACTGACGGCAATTAATCCCAAAGAGGGGTACCTAGAGCTTCAAAGCTAGAAACACCTCAGCCACATTTGGAAGTTGATAGGGGAAAAGATACATAAAGTATCGTTTGTGATGGGCCTCCAACCGTTTCAAAAAATACTTTATAAAAACGCCACATACCCTTAGTCGCCTTTTACGACGCCCGTGGGTAGAAAGGGTAGTGACATTCCAAGCCGGAACTACACGACAAAATTATTAGATAAGGGTTAGTTTTATAAATATATATTAAATGTACCAACTAAACGTAACTATTTTTTGTGACGAAATTGGTTCTATAATTCAAGATGGTTCTTTTTGGCTTGCATAAACTCACTAGGTCTACTCATGTACGTCGTCAATTTTAAATATTTACAGCCGTGTTAAAACAAATTTTTATTATAATATCTAGAATGAAAAACGCTCTAGTTTTAACTTTTAATTACAGACCATTGTAAACGAAATCGCTTCTTGCTGCGTCGCGTCTGTCAAAATTTCAGATGTCCCCGTCTTTTCTATTCGAGTTCGTGATGTCAGATCGAGAAATTAAAACTTGTCAACAAGTCGTTTGCAATGGTAATTTATGAAAATACGATTTCGGGTTATTTACTTTTTTGGTATAGCGAAAATATTTTTTTTACAATCTTACTTACATGAAACATTGAAGTCTTCTTTTTTTTCCTTAGTGTACTGTTTTTTGGTTATATCAATTTCATTTTTAGACATCTTTACTAAGAATTTCCATATTTCTTCTTCGGGATGAATGTTTTCGTGGCCTTCTAAATAATGATATTTACAGTAAACCCTAAAAAATATTTTGTTTTTTAACATGCTAGAAATATGCTGAATGAGAACTTAGTGACTTGTCTAAAGTTGTTGTTGTAGGTTGCTAACGGCAAAGGGAAGATGAGAGAGTACCCACATAGCTGAGTTTTCGTCAGTTATTTGACAATATACCAAGCGCGTTTAGGCTCTTTAATTACTATGAACACATAAGTGATGTCTAGCAACAGTAAGGAACAAATCAAATTTTTAGGGAGTATTGTATGTCTATGTACATACATACATAAATATACTCACGCTGTTAGTTCCTATTGGGGTAAACAGAGACTATCGATCGCCTCTTTGTCCAATCTCGGTAAACCTCTCAAGCTTCGTCTACATTCATCAATATTTTCATACTTGCTCTTTAATTCTTTACATCTCGGACTCTATTTGATCTAAATGTGTCCTTCGTGGTCGTCTTCTACTGAAATTACCTTCTACATCGGTTTTAGAAATCTCTTTCAATTTAAAATCCTTCCTTTCTATGTGCCCAAACTAACATTAACATTAATCTTAACATTCCTTTTACTAGCTTTTGTCTATATGCAGCTCAGATAAAAAAATATATACAGTTTGGTCCATTTAGATCAAAAAACAAGAGTAAGGTAAAGTAAGGATTTATGGAACCTTCGATGACTAAATTGACCGGACTAGTAATTGATTTTTTATGGTCTTATTCCCAACGGCGCGCAAGACGAGAGATCAAAATACGGCAAAATTCAATTAGTAAATATTTTACTCATATAAGCTAAACGATCATTTTCAGGAAAAGCTCAAGGGTTTTCAGCAATGAAATATACAAGTTGATTTGAGCTGGTTTATAAGTGGGCTTTGAATAATGGATATTTTAAAATAAATAATAATGAGTATTATTTAACGATTTTACTTTACTTGTGTGGTATAATATCTGGCGAGTTTTTTAAAATAAAATATAATGTTTTTCATACAAACTGAATCCATTCAGTCATAATTTTAAGTCTCAAAACAGACTAGGAATAGAATAGGAATAGCTCTTAAAACGTTTAAATGTCTTACATGGAAAAAAAATATAACTTACCAATCAGGATGCACTCTGTAACTGAATCTAAAATACTCAGTCACGTTGATTCCCGTGAGCTCTTGTCCCTGTTTGGCCTCTAAAGGATTGTCTTTTAATAGCAGTTCGGTATCACCGTAGCCTCGAGGCAAAGAAATACCCATAGAGAATGGCGTGCCTTCGAGTTTGTTGAAGAAATAATCATGTTTTACTCGAGATATTCTCCTGGGGAAATGGAAAAATGGCAAGTCATTTATGTTACGTTATTTCAGTTTTGTTGACAGGAAAACATGGATCAAAATATTATCCGCTAAAAGGATTCCGAAAGAACTAAGTTTATGACGTTTTCAAGGAACAAAGTTTATGTTTTTACGGATTCAGTTGTACTGAAATTGGTACGGGGAAAATTGGATATGTATTTTGATATCAATATTTAATCTTCAGGTAAAGTGTAGAGTCGTTTTGTTTTACAATGCGTCAAAAATAGATATTATTTAATTAGAATAAAATGTATATAACTTACCTCATATTATCGTAATGATATAAAACCTCCACTTGTTCCATATTCCCATCCACCCCATTCACAAGGTTTTCTCGAAGCATCTTGATCTTCTCCCCTAACTCCCTCGGACCCTTCCCGTCATCCACTTGTTCCACTTCTACGAAATCTATACTGTTGTAATTTGTTTGTAGTTCTCCATTTATCTAAAAGGGTTTTAGATTCGAAATTATTTATTAGAAATATAATAATAAATAAAAACATAAACATAAACGTTTACGCCGAATATCCCCGAAGGGGTTGGCAGAGGTACTAATACTTCTGAACATCACGTGACTTTGTCACCTGGTGTTCAGAGTACCCACGTTTTGCATGGACAGTGTACTCACGTGATAGGGGGCAGGCCTATCGCCGTTTTGTACGAATACACTGTCACATGACTAAGTACAACTCAGCCATGTGGGTTTCCTTACGATGTTTTCCCTCACCGTTAACAACCATGATAAATTAACCACACATATGTCTTTAGAAAAGACAAATTGGTGTAGGCCCGACCCAGGATTTGAACACTAGTCGTTTGCACGATAACCGAGTGTTCTACCCACTGGGCTATCACGGTTGCTTAATATAGAAATATAATAGATATTTATATTTTGAAATTATTTATGTTTCTTTGTCGCGCTAAGCCACTAAAAAGTTCTTAAGAATACCATAGTTCAAATAATTTTAAGTTAATATTAGTTTGTTTAGAACATTTTGATGTTAAAAGTTAAATTGTATATAAAAGTACTAAGCTCTATTATTAGAGATAAACCAATCTAACTCTGCAATAAAGGTGATGTCATATATTTCTGGAATTGCCTCTTAAAGTTCTCCGGGCAAGAATTGGTATTGAAGATCATTATTACCGTCAGCATTCCGTTTCTTAAGGAATGTTTGGCAGTTGTATACACACCAAACAGTATTACCTCAGTATTTTAAAATGTTTGTGTATAAAAAAAAATTATTCATTTATTCCAAAAACATAATCATTACAGGTACAACCCAATACGATAACAACAACAATTAAAATTTCAAATGTATAATAATGCAAAAAAATGCTTACCGTGGCAATCAGCAGAGGATGTAACAGTAAGTAACCGTTATTACTCACAATAAATGAGTACCCATTTACGCCGAGCTGAAAGCGAGCATTGTATTAATATTGTATATAATAATTGATAGGTACCTTCACTTGAGAACGACTTTGGCTTGCCTGATAGGTAACACGGAGAAATAATGGCGAGAAAGGGCCCGTGGGGAGCACGTATAAGCAACCAAGCACAAAGTTATATGAGTAATTCTTTTGCATAAACTAAGACTTAGTTACTGAGGGTAAAACTGTGGCAGCGGTTACCGGAAAAAATAGAAATGAGGAGTTTCTTGATTAAGTGGACTGTGCCTGAAACTTATCTGGATGTATTGTCCATTTTTAGTGAATAAGTTTTGTGACTAACAATCGATCGAGGCATGATTCATTCTCAATAAAACTCAGAAATAATAAATCACTTCATCGATCTTTCATGAGTTTTGAGAAAGCCAAAATTAAAAAAAGATACATAATTGGGATTTAGTTGCGATTAATTTCTATTAACATACTATTTTGAAAAAAGCTACAAGAGTTAAGTATTATTTGAAATTCTTAACGATACTTTCCCTCATCGATAACACATCTAATAAACCAATTAAGACAAGACTTTAAGCAATGCCCCCCTCTAAATAACAATTAAAACGCAAGCTCTTTGCCACTGACAAAAAAGGAGTAAAAAGGTAAAAATGATTGTGACATACTTGATGCGGCTGTGCTAGTTTGGCGATGCTGTCAATGGGCACGTCAGTCCCGGCCACTCCCAGGAGGATGGAGTCGTTGTACATTTCATTGTACACGTAGTCGAATGCTGGTATGGCCACCGATGTCAGCAGCTTGTCTTCGTCGGGCTAAAATATTTATTTTAAACAATATCGTAATGAAATTTCTTTTTTTTTTAATACCAATGCACACCTATAGTGCCATCCAAAACATATAGGTACTAACACTTCAGTTCATCATGTGACATTTATGTCACCTGGTTTACAGAGAGATTACTTTTTTAATGTTTTTTAGTTCTGCAGCTTTTACTTACTCTCTGCATACATACATATACTCACGGCTTATAAATCGCTATTCGGAATTATAAATTCCTCAGCCACTTTTGGAAGTTGCGTGGGGAAAAGATTGTTAAATAAAGTGTTTCCGTAATGGGTCTCCAACCGCTTCGCCCAAAATCACTTAAAAAGCCCCAAAGCAGCCTCTTATGAACACCGACGAGAAGAAATGGTGTAGTGCTATTCTAAGCCTAAGCTTACTATCTACTTCAGTATAAATGATTATATGATAGATAGAACCGCTTAGTGTTACCAGGGCTCTATGCAGGTTAATTCAAGATAAACACTTATATTGTAATATGACTTAAAAAATATGTTGCTAAATTTCTGCCGACTTCATTTTACAGAAATGCACCTTTATAATCCAAATTTGAATTACATTGAACTTATACGTAAGTTATTAAACCCTAAAAAGTAGAAAGTAATTTAAAAATACTGGATATGAAATGTTTAACCAAAGATTTTCATCTTTATCTTATCTTTTTTGAGTGTATATGTTAGTTGGTGAAATATCCTATTGTCTTCGGAACTGAGATTGAGCAATAAATAAGTAATTTCATTTTATTACTCGTATCTTTCCTTACCTTAGCCACGTCTCCACTGACATCCCACGCGTGTGTTCTCTGAAAATAAATTATATTACGATACTTGTAGTTTTGCGTGTGTAGTAGAATTATAAACGGAAAATAAAAGTTTGGTTTAATGACTTTTTACTTAATCAGCTAGCTGCCAGTGGAAGGCGTAAATATATAAGTAAATAGGTTAGCTATTATTATTGCAAGACTTATGTAAATAACCTTGCAACCCTGAAAAGTGGATGTGACCAGTTATGAGTTTTGACTGAAAAGTAATTATTGAAAGTGTTATGGAAACTGCTTTTACTGAAAAGATCGCTGCTTTTGGTTTCAATTAAGTTTGTAAATCTAAACTACGGTGTTTTATGAAAATTGCTATAACTTTGCTGAGACAATAGTTCAACTGTTACAAAAAAAAACATCTTTATATTATTCTAAATCTATCACATCGAGTATAGATATTAGTTTATTAACTAAAATGGAATTTTCCTGTACTCGGTCTAAACAAATCAACAAGAAGAAGAATAAACTACAACGAAGCCAAAGGCATGGTTTAAGTCTATAGGCATGTTCAACGCTGTAAATATATTCTTAAATCTGGAATTTTCATATTCATATCAATTGAAATTAGTTATATTATTATGCGTACCGTAGGGTCAATATTAGCGTGGGTCCAAGTGGGCGGCGGCTCATCTCCCTGCAAGATCATGGGTCGGGCGATCACGTTGATGTACTTCAGCACTTGCTGTTGGACCTCTTCTACGGAATGGATGTGGACGAAAAACCCTGTTTGGATAAAAAAACCGGTGTGTATGATATTATATATATATATATATATATATATATGTATATATATATAAATTCCTTGCCACTTCATACCCCAGTAGCCAGAGATTCCAAATTAGAAACTCTTTACACCACTTTTGGACGTCGAGTGGGTAGGTTAACTAAAGAACTGTAAAATAACGGTAATTCAACCTTCAAATAAGTCTATGCTATTCTAAGCCGATACTACACAATTTCAAATTCAAGTCAGAACAATAATAAAAAAAATAATACACATCGAGTTTTTGCTCTGTGAAGTGAAGTGAAGTGATGGAAATTTCGAGTGTTTTACTATTCTATTTTTATTCATCTCTTTGTAGCTCGACATTTATAGCGTTAGTTCCAGGATCCAGTAAAAATTCTTGTTACAAATTGAATTTGCGAGATTGATCCCGCTATAGTGAGGATATTGCAGACTGGACTATACAGACTTTATTGCCAATTATAAAGTACTATCTTAATCGCATAACACCGATCTAGGCCTACTGTGTTCTAGAAATTGGGTGCAGGGTTTTCATGTAAAATATCAAGTTCTATTCGTAAAAGTCTACGAATATTTCTTGTACTATTTTAGATTATAATGATTATTGTTCATGAATAGTATTTAAACTTACGATATTTATAAATGAATAACACTCAGACATCATAATATCACTAATCATACGATTGACTTATACGATTATAAGTTTTCATAAACTCTTTCTAAATGGCATGTATTTAACGCGGCGACAAATTGATACCATTCCGGGTTGTAAAAAACTGAAAATGGATAGTAAAAAATCTACTTTGGTGACTAATTAGAGGTAGCATCTTAACTAGAAAGCGGCGGCTTTTTAATGAGTTTTGAGGTTTTATTTAAATTATATCTGGCAGTGATTTGCTTTTGCGCCAATTGAATTTCTTCTAAGGCGACAAATTGTTGGCGGATAAAAAAGTTAAAATAGGCTTTCATAAATTCTAAAATGGGGTTGTCTATAAACATGACCAAGGTCTGAAATAAATACAAACAGGATCTTAAAAAAATACTTTTGGCTACATTTTTTAGGGATCTAAATTAACCAAATTGTGACCTGCTATAAAACTATTCTTGGTCTATTTTATTAACCTTCCCTCTTTTAAATGAACCTACCTACTTTGAGTAACTAGAGTTGCCTATGTATAAATTGCGTTTTATATACTTATTCTGAACGTTTTTTTCCATTATTTTGCTCTTGATGTTTAAAACTTTGAGTAAATAATTGTAAAATATGATTACCTACGAACCTTAGTTTGAATATGTAGTTACAACTTAAACTAACTTAACAGCGTGTCGACGTCAACCCGCTTCGCGGGTTGCTTATTTCCGCTCTAAGGGACACAAGCTAACCCTAACCTAACCTTCCACAAATACAATTGTGGTGATTAATTGTTTTTTACAGCGGGGGGCTTGGCCCCCCCAGCCCCCCTAGCCCCCCCTCTGTTTTCCTACTCTAACTTAATTGCATCTGCCCATTGGCTAGAAACGCGCTCAACCCCCCGCTCCGCAGCCTCCGCACTGCTCAGACACACGAGCGCATTTGCCGCCTTTTCAAAAATTTACGAATCTGCAAACAATATTCTAATATCCAAATACATTATTATTATACCCATTTTCAGTTTTAAAGCTACCTAAAAATCGCTGCCAGATGTTTATTTTTATAATGAAATCCAATAGTTGCCAGTGAAGAATGTATGATATCCCCTCGGAAAAATTAGTCGCCACATTAGGTTTTATAATACCTTAACCAGTTTTACACTGATACCGCTTAATATATTTGATACCTTACAGTAGCAGCCGTTTTTTTAGTTTTTTGGTCCTAGCATTTTGTTGCTTGTATAGTTTAATAGTTGCTGAGATATTTGATCACTGCAAAGTTAGTTTTTTTGTGACTTAAAAGAAAGTTGCCTAAAAAGGATTTCAGTTGCCGTGTTATATATTTGCCTTTTTAAATTAGTATCGAATATCTTTATTATTGAATTTGATGGTGCCGTCATATGTTAATGACATATTCTGTAAAACAGAAACAAGTTAGGCTAATGTTATACTCAAAATTCTTCTAAAAGGAAAAAAAATAAACTAAAAGGTGGGGTATAAAAGAAATCTGTAATTGTAAAATAAATACAAACTACAAAAAAAACTATATGAGTCAGTATGGATCCACCAAATTATACCATATAGTCTTTTGGCCATTTGAACAACGGAGCTAAGGCTCATCATGCTAGTAAGCAGGATTATATTAATGATGAATTACGTACCTTCTGAATAAAATAAAAAAAAAACATATATATGGATTTTTAACTTCATAACCACAATTTTTATGTACTGGAGTGCCCGTGGGTGTTCGTAAGAAATGACTAAGGATATTAGGGCTTTTTAAATGTCTTTTCGAATATGCAGTTAGAGACTTATCACCAAGAACCTTTATTTAACAATATTTTCCCCCACTTAGGGCCAGTTTTTTGATCCGTGGTTAACTCAACAATTTGTTAAATATCGTAACTATTAGTTAAATATCAGCAAAATGCATTTTTTGACCCGTGGTTAGAGTAACTAATGTCAAATATCGAACCAAAATGGATTTACGATTTAACTAATGGTTAGTCATTTAACTATAGTCAATGTAACAAATGGTTATATTTTTAACTACGGATCAAAAAACTGGCCCTTAGCTTCCAAAAGTGGCTGAGAGGAATTTCGTATTCTGAATAGCCGTAAGTATATGTATGTATTACATTATTTATTTTATTTTTATTTTTTTATTTTATTTAATTAGTTCGGAATACTTACAGCTAAATAATACAATAACATACATACATACATACATATACTCACGGCTATAAATCCCTAAACGGGGTAGCCAGAGCTTTGGAATTAGAAATTCCTCAGCCACTTTTGGAAGTTAATTGGGGAAAAGGTGGTAATAATAAATAAATGTTTTTGGTGACGGGTCTCCAACCACATCGCCCAAAAATCACTTAAGAAGCCCCTATACCCTTAGTCGCCTCTTACGATCACCCACGGGTAGAAATGGGGTAGTGTTATTCTAAGCCGAAACTACACGGCAAACCTAAAAATTGAAAACATAATACAATAAGTGTTTACAAGTTCAGTTATCAACTCCACATTATCACATCAAAATCCTCTCACCTACCTCTATTAGAGCACGCCATCCACTGTATCTCCTCCACATTGGTCACCTCCTTGCCAATAAGGTAGGTGAACACCCGCACCGGTATATAGGTCTTGTTACCCACAGTCTCTCTGTTGTACTCGTCAAACACCTCCGTGAGGTTGCCGGGCACGTAGTCTGTGATCACCATCACGAGTTGGTTGCAACCTTGGACTTGGGTTACGTTGCAATGAGTTCGGCGCTGAAATGAAACTACTAATTCAAGAGGGAAGGAAGGAAAGTGATTATTGTTGCTATATTAAGGAAATATTAAATAAAAAACATACATACATATACTCACGGCTATAAATCCCTAAAAGGGGTAGCCAGAGCTGTGGAATTAGAAATTCCTCAGCCACTTTTGGAAAGTTGCATGGGGAAGAGATGGTAAAATAAAGGTTGTTGGTGATGGGTCTCCAACCGCATCGCCCAAAAATCCCTTAATTGCCCCAATACCGTTAGTCGCCTCTTACATACACCCACCGGTAGAAATGGGGTAGTGCTATTCTAAGCCGACACTACACAGTCAAATAAAAAAAACATAATATAAAAAATCAAATATAGTATAAAATTTATGTAATCTGTGTAGCAGAATTCAGTATTTTAACGTAATTTAAGAAAGTTTCTTTAACATGTATAAAACTCTCATTTGTTGTAGGCAACGTAGAAGCTTGCCAGAATCGTACAAAGCGGCTAACGATGGTTTCTGCCAAGCTCTATAGGCACTTTGGTGTGTGATTAAACAAATAAATTTTTGTTAATCATGATTAAAGTGAATAATTAGTGCGGAGATTACACTTAGGTTTTAATCACAGTACATTATACAAGAAACAATATAATATATGCCTTTCTTCGGAAATTAAACTTAAAAGAATAAGAATGTTTTAATTAGAATATATTATACAAGGAACAAATATATCTTTCTTCCTTTCTGTGTTATTGTAATATCTCATCAGCTTTGCAGTGTAATTCTAGTTAAAACTGTACTCTCCATATCAGTTTGCTGAAAATGTTGCATTAATAACGAGTCGTGAATACATAACTTTACTTTGTCGCGCTCATTTAGCAGCTTTACGGCTTTGCAGCCAAATTATGTACGTATACTTTGATAGTACTTAGTAAGTTTGTGTTGAAAACACAGTTCTAAAATGTTGCGATAACTGAAAGTAATGGGAAACACAAACCAACTAAGTGCCGAGTAGAATGTCACTACTCCTTTCGACCTACGGGTGTCGTAAGGAGCGACTAAGGGTTTGGGGGACTGGAGTACCATCACCAACGATACTTTATTTCTACCATCTTGTTCCCTATCAACTTCCAAATGTGGCTGAGGAGTTTCAAGCTCGGAAGCACTGGCTACCCCTTTTTGGAATTTATGGCCTATATACTATATACTATATACATACATATATATATGTATGTATGTAACAAATTTAAGTTCAATCAAACATAGTATCACTGGTTATTAAGTGTATACCCTCGATAATATTTCCGCTACTTTGAGCGGATAAAACGCTTTCAAGTGGCAGAGTGTCCATCCCCAAAGCGAAAACAAACACTTCATTTGTATAAACAAAATCTTTGGATGTCGTTTTCTCCCCTTACTAGTTCATTTTTATAGCTATCATAATAGTTTTGTATATTTTATTTCTTACTTGTGACACATATGATTTTGCACTTGTAGCATGTAATAACACCAAAGTTTTTTATTTAGTATCAATTAAGATTTGAAGAAATAGTACTTCTCTTGATACAATATAAACTTTGTAGGATACTGAAAACCTTTTAAATCTCATCTACATTCACCAATCTTTTCATGCATGCTCTTTTATCCTCCACCCTTCGGACGCCTGCCTTTTTAAGCACATTTACTATATGATCTATACATGTCCTTCGGGGTCATTCGTACTATCATAACCTTCCACAATGACTCTATTTATCTATTTCACAATTTAACAATCATCCATCCTCTCTATGTGCCCAAACCATTTTACCCAAATTAATGGGTAAAATTACAAAGTATTTAATACGTATTACAAACTGTAGATTACATTAAACGTGTTCTGAATATCAAAGATTCTTCTAATCTCGTTACAAAGGTATTAATTATATAAGTACTTAAGATTTGAAATGTAAAAGAATATTTGACAGTTTCTTGTGAATAGGTTTAAGGAGAGTATTTTCATGTAAAAGGCTCTTTAGAAATTTCATCAAAGGAAAATTTGTATTAATACCTTCGCAAAAAATCCCCTAAGGCACCATAATACCATTCCTTACAAGAATTTGGAGTTAAACAGAATAAAAAAAAAGATAATATTCTACCTTGAAATATACAATTTGGATATTTCTCTCTATAAATGACAAAATATCCACTATTCAATAAATAAGCTTTGTAAGAAATATTTAAAAAGAACAAAGCATGCTTTTTTAAATGTAATTTGATGACTTTATTGATGATATTGATGACAAATTGAATGCAGTATTGCCAATTTGTGGTTGCAATGTGTTTTTTGTAAATATATACTTAATATTAATTTTAAATTACATACACATATATACTCACGGCCATAAATCCCAAAAAGGGGTAGCCAGAGCTCCAGAACTAGAATTCCCGCCACGTTGCTCCCAAGTTGATAGGGGACAAGTTGGTAGAAATAATGTATCGTTGCTCAAAAAAGTCCCATAGCTTTAGTCACCTCTTACGACAACCATTTTATTCACTGCATAATTTTTTTGTCATTCACCCTTACCAAGCACGTTAACCATTTCGTTAATCCTAATTCATTCTGGCAGAAAAATTAAGTGTTCTATTAAAGTCGAATTTACTCACGTCTCTCAGCATTGTAAAAGCTTTTATATAAGCTGTCGTCAAATTGGCGTTCCCTTCGAGCGGCACTCTGTGTTTCTTTCCATTATCCAGAGGCTCTAACATATTTCTTATTGAGGCTAAATTTTCAGGAGTCGCTTGTACGAACTCGCGGAAACAATCGACTACTTCTTTGGTCTCCTTTTTGAATGTGTAGACATTTACATAGTCATTATTCGAAAGGGTATCCAAGAGTGAACGCAGTGTTCTTCTAGCTACATAGTTTTTGAACCCTGTCATTGATCCGGAGACATCGAATAGGATGACGACATCTTTAGAGCAAGTGGCTGCTTCAATGTACCAAGATTTGACCCGACAATCGTACGTGTCAACTCCCTTAGCCCACGGCATGCCGGGGAAGAACCGGAGTATGCCTCGCGAGCTACCGAAGTATTGCCATGCTAATGACGGATCGGATTGGTAATTGCTCTTAAATATATCGTATAGATCTTCAGACCATAATATAGCATTTAAAGCTTGTGTTTCTGTAACGAAATGTTTTTAATTAAAATTATTTACCTGATGTATATATCTAAAGGGGCGGTAGAGGTAATAACCCTACATTGCATCTACGAGCGGGCAGGCCTAACGCAGTTTTGTACAGTCTTACGTGCTGCTCATACTGTCACATAAATTAGTAAAACTGTGGGTTTTCTCAAACTGTTCTCCCTTTATGATGATGTTTTTTTCTCCTATTCTACATAAGCATAAAGCATAAACGTTCACGCCGCATATCCCCGAAGGGGTTGGCAGAGGTACTAATACTTCTGAACATCACGTGACTTTGTCATCTGGTGTTCAGAGTACCCACGTTTTGCATGGACAGTGTACTCACGTGATAGGGGGCAGGCCTATCGCCGTTTTGTACGAATACACTGCCACATGACTAAGTACAACTCAGCCATGTGGGTTTCCTCACGATGTTTTCCCTCACCGTTAACAACCATAATAAATTAACCACACATATGTCTTTAGAAAAGACAAATTGGTGTAGGCCCCGACCTGGGATTTGAACACTAGTCGCTTGCACGTTAACCGAGTGTTCTACCCACTGGGCTATCACGGCTGTTATATTCTAGTTGGATATATAACTGATTCAGAAAGTTAAAGAGAGAGCAGTGTTTTTCATAAGTTGTTCTTTTCTTGGTCAGTCGCATTATTTTATGACTTAGTTATTGGTTTTTATATACACTATGTAATTCATGTTCATGGATCTATTTTATCATTATTTTCGACACAAAATTGACAAAATAAGTAAAAATGTTTTAGCATAAATTTATACGAGATATTTTCAATAAAGCGTTTTGTAAGGTTTAAGTTATTACATAACATAACATGGGCATGAAAAGCCCCGACTTGGTTAAAACAGCGACTACCATAATGTAATGTTTGTCGTAATTTTGATATATTCTGTTAAGAGAACCAAAAACTAAAATATTGTTACCTTTGTAATAAATATTAGTAGGCACATGTACACAGCTAATGTTTGTATTCACTTCAATGTTATAAAAGTGTGAATCTGTCTCGAGCGAGACGTTTAGGTAATGCGAGTTATTTTTGGCAAAATCTGGCACTTCTTCATCGTTCCGATTGTGGCTTGGATCCTCAAACTCAAAGTTCGAGTATTTGGCCGAACAATACTGAAATTCTAGATCATCTGTTGAATTTGTGATGTAGTTGAATTCTCTGGATAAGCGTTCTGCTGTCGCGTGTATACACTGAAATCAAAGAGACAGATTAATAGAAGAAAATTAATACAGTGTTATACTTCGTATATTCTAACGGAGCAAGATTGCGATACATGGATTTTGTAAGAACCTTTTAAATCGTAGTGGATGAGTTAAGTAATTGGAATCTTTCAGTCCAACCAAGCAAAGCGATTTATGAAAGATAGATTTTGTACAGTTTGATATTATTATTTTATGTATTTCTATAATAAATTATTTAAAATGTACGCTTTCAGTTTACAGATGAAATTTTGTGAAGCATATACTTTGGATCCCTCATTATGCCTAAGGACGCAGTATTAAAAAGTTATTCAATATTTTTAGATGATAGAATAGATAGATTTTTGGTAATATGTTTGTAGCCACATCGCCCACTGATAGCAGCAAGTCAAAAATATCAAAGACTCCGCGTACGCGGTAAGTTGAAATACGATACTGTTACTCTAAATCCATACAACACCCCTTGTATACAATAATAAAGTGAAAAAGCAAATCTCCAAACTTTTATGCAAGCATTTAAAAAATATTGTATACAAACCATCACAGCAATATGGATAACCCACTAACCCCTTTTAAAATTGTCTTTACATTTTTCAGTTAATTGAGCTCTACATTCCGTCACTGCAGCAGGCGTGTGTGACGTGCGGAGCAGCATTTGCAGATATGAAAATGGATGTTATGTCAACTCGCTTGATGGAAACGATAAAATCTAAATGCTTTTCGTTATTTTTGGATCATACTTTTTTTGGGCTTCTAATACTACTCTGTATGTTCTCGAATTGATTGGGCGATCTAGAGGTTAATCCGATATTCGATGCTGAGGCATTTTTGTCTTAATTTATTTTGGAATTGTAGCCTGAAACTATAAACCTGAAAAATCTGAAACCGATCGCTATCTGTTTCTTATCCTAACTTTAACTTTATGCATACTTACTTAAAACTTTTACACCGCCTTTAACAAGAAAAAGTTCTGTATTAAGCTGAGATGCACTACAATGGATACTTACTTTGACAGCATTAATTTTCCTAGTTAACATAGTGCTCACAGACTGAAGCGCTGACTCTAATATCTGTTTACCATTTTTCTTCTTAACGCTCGCATTCATTTTCTTATATTTCTGCAAACATATAAAATATGTGCTAAAAGTGGTAATAAAGTACAATGTGTACTAAAATATTCAATAAAAGGCGTCCCTAACGTTGTTTTACGGGCGCTATTTCGGCTATAAAAGATGCTGTAACCTTCCCATCTCGTTAGGATAATGAGCTCACCACGGTTTCCACTCACTAAGCAAAGTAAAATAAGGTATTTTTGCCGATTAGATCGCTAGGAATTTATTACTATGCCTTAATAAAGTCGGGTTCCATTATATTTAAACTCAGAATAATGTACTTTCATTTGAAATATACTAATCGATTCCTTTTTAATTTTTAAGAGATATTTACACCTGAGCCTGATATATCTCCGAAGGGGTGGCAGTTTTATTAATACTTCTGAACATAATTTTATATATTGAAACTTTCATGTGACATATTATATAAAAAAGTATTATGATTCGTGCATTGTACCTTTTCTCAGTTCTTTTCAAGTCATATTAAAAGTTATATAACTGGTTCACAGAACAAGGATTTTATTTTCGAAATAAAACTTTTGATGATCTGGTTGGATGGTACAATAAAATGGAATCAAAATGTTTTAGAAAGTTAGGGTTAAATTTGGGAGAAGAAAATTAAATCCTTCTACATTTTATACCATTCTTATTTCATCGGACTTCGTGAGAGACTCGCTGAGCTTCCAAAGCTCCTCGCCAAGATCCTGAGCCCATTTTTTGACTCTGTAAAATAAAAAAATGAGTTAACATCATCAGCGACTTCCAAACAAATTCAACGTTTAATGAATTCCATAAATCATTAAACCCTAAGTCAAGAAGTACTAAAATAAAATGCGGTAGATGAAATCTTATTTTCGTCACATTTAGAAGAGAACAATATTTTGTTATTTTGGCAAACCTCTCTGGTTTCGTTTACATCCATCAATCTTTTCATACATGCTCTTTTATTCTTCATACTTCGGACACCTGCCTTTTTGAGCACATTTTTTATTTGATCCAAATGTGTCCTCCGTGGTCGTCCTCTACTAACATTACCTTTCACATTGGCTCTATTGATCTCTTTCACCAATTTAATGTCATCCATCCTCTCTATATGCCCAAACCATCTCAACATTCCTTTTTCTATCTTTCTTACAATATCATCTTTTACACCACACCTTTCACGAATCACGCAATTCCTGACAAAACTTTTCTGAGGGACCTTATTTCTACTGCATTCACTCTACTTTCATGCTTCTTCTGCAACACCCAACATTCACTGCCGTACATACGTAGGAACGAGAACAGCATCATGCACAGCCATTCGGGCCTTTTCGGACACCGATTGACTGATGAATATTAAGATTTTTTACATTTATAATATCTATTCAGATTTAGCGTGCGTTAAGCTGGCGTACCATGAAGCTGTATCGAGCTGGTTACTATGTCAAAAAACTCTGCATAAATAGTGCCTAATTAGTGTAAAACTAAAAAAAATAGTGCCTCTTTAGTTTAGGAAATAAACACCATTTTCACTGTGTACGCTGGCGTAACGTCAAGCTAGCGTACACATCGCCGTACTCGAAAACGGCTAATTGTAAAGCAACAGAGTTTACACGAAAAAACTCTTCCTAAATACTTCTCCCGTTATGCAAAATTTCATAACGATTGATCTTGTAGGAACAGAGATATTGAACAAGACTTTTCAATGACATACCGTCCTGGCGTTATGCCAGCGTACACAAATAGTGCTTATAGAAAGGGACCTTTTCTTTTAATAAACTCTATATGTATAAATAGTGCGTCAAATTCTGCCCCTCTTAGTGTAAAAACCTTATGCAAATACGCAGTGGATTAATTAAAAATTATGTGTTAATTTCTGTTCATAGTACATGTACAGGTATGATGAAAAGTGCTTTGTATTTTTTTTCTAAAAATTATAATTGAAACTGAAACGTGGGTCAAACACCGATCTAGGAGAATATTAACTTTATTTACCTATAAATACAGCTCGAAGTGCAAATAAAATAGTAAAAAAATGGAAAAATAACAAGAAATAGGTTTATCATAAAACTTATATTTAATTTGACATAAACAACTAAGTAGGTATTAATTATATTGTTTATTTATCTATCTGTTACGTATTAGAACAAAATAAACAAATTATTAATACAAATAATAAAAGTAGAAGCATATACGAAGTTATATTTTACTTTTTCAACTTTCCTCAATTTTGACCGACGAAATGCAAACTCTCATTAACCATATTGCGAAATTCCATACAAATCTGTCATATAATGGCATAATTATAGACACTACATGAAAAGAAAGTATTCCACCATTTACATCCATATTGGCTAGGGCTGACTGGTTAGGACCAGGACATCTAAAATCTAGTATACAAAATAAAGAGTTGAGTTAACTTTTTAAATCAATTCGAATGTCAAAATAGCATCAAGAATAACATAAAATAATAACTTGTAAACTTACGTTATAAACTGACTGCTACTGCCACACTAATAACAACAAAATTGTTTCAATTGAAACAAATTTTAACACATGGTCCGTCCGACACTGATGAGTATATTAAAAGTAAAGTAACATTCAAATAATTCAAATTCAAAGAATATTTAACTTAACTAAAACGGCAACAATTGTTTCGTTTGTTTGTTGTCGTCGGCTACGGCAATTTCGGCAATGTCAACTGCAACTGGGCGCAATTCGTATCCACTCGAGTTGAAAAGTCTGTAACTCGAATTCGAACACCGAATGGAACCGACATGGAGCTCATATTGCGATATATTCGAATCTACGTCAGTGAGTGTACGACTGTACGTGTTAGGTGCAAATAGTGTATGGTATCACTCATAAAATAATTATATTTATATATTATACTAACACTCGTGCCGTACAGTGTTGGCTTAGATTGTCACTCACTACCCCTTTCTACCCACGGATGTCGATATAGGCGAAAGGCTATGGGGCTTTTTAAATGATTTTTGGGCAATGCAGTAGGAGATCCTTGACCAACGATACTAAATTTCTACCATCTTGTCCCCTATCAACTTCTTCAATTGAATACATTTCAAAAGTAGAAGCTATATTATGCTTTGTCAAATTTCCTCTAATTTGACAGAATTGCAATAGATAAATATATGATTTGCCTGTTCAAATTTTTAAAGAATTTCAGCCAAGGACAAAACTCAAAAAACATTCACTTGCCCATCCAGTTAACTCGAATAACTTAATTCGGGTTAACTCGAGTTTGGCTTTTCCGAGTTGGTACATCACTACCCGTCGCCTGCGCTTGTTGATCACCCCCACCCCACTGCCTGCTGCCAACCCAACGCGAGAGAAAAAGTATAATAGTCCATTTCACATTAGCATTTAAAATTATGCTTTGTTGTAGGTAAAGATACTTATTTAATTTATTTATGTCAAAACACATCATGCTTAACCAGTAACTTCTATTAGAAAATAACGCTATATTTCGGCTATAATTACCTACATAATTTCATTAGTTATACATTTTGATCGCGTCTGTACATCTATTCATTTGTTCCTAAAACTTAACATAGATTTTTTAAATCTTTCCACTGCGTATTAGCATAAAGTTTTTACACTACGAGAGGTAGAATTTCACGCACTATTTATACATATAGAGTTTATTAAAAGAAAAGGTCCCTTTCTATAAGCACTATTTGTGTACGCTGGCATAACGCCAGGACGGTATGTCATTGAAGAGTCTTGTTCAATATCTCTGTTCCTACAAGATCAATCGTTATGAAATTTTGCATAACGGGAGAAGTATTTAGGAAGAGTTTTTTCGTGTAAACTCTGTTGCTTTACAATTAGCCGTTTTCGAGTACGGCGATGTGTACGCTAGCTTGACGTTACGCCAGCGTACACAGTGAAAATGGTGTTTATTTCCTAGACTAAGGAGGCACTATTTTTTTTAGTTTTACACTAATTAGGCACTATTTATGCAGAGTTTTTTGACATAGTAACCAGCTCGATACAGCTTCATGGTACGCCAGCTTAACGCACGCCAGATTTAAATTTTAATTTAGGTTGTAAATAGTTTTATTCCCGTTCATAATATGAATAACCAGGTTTACAATAGAGCAAAGTAACTCAGACTGCAATCAAACTGCAATCCATGTACAATTTGCATACAATTTAATCGCATTTGATCCAATTGCGCAAGGACTTCGGAAGTCGGTAGCTGAGCGATTGAAGTGTGGATTTGAGATTGTGCCAATAGCAGAGAAATTGTATTAAAGTTGCAATTTGACGGTAGAAAGCTATTTTGATTACATATAAAGATAGGTAGAACTTTCATTTAATTTCGACGTTTTACAAATATAATACATACGTATCTAATGGCTCAGGACTATATGTTCCAAAAAAGGGGAAGCCAGACCTTTAGAATTAAAAGTTCTATAGTGACTTGTGGAAGTTGAGCTGGGAAGATAATAAAATAAAGGTTTGTTAGCGTTGGGTCTGCAACCGCGTCGCTAATAACTCCTTAGAAATCCTCGGTACCCTAAGTCGCAACGTCGGACACCCAGGAGAATAAAAGGGTTAGGGCTTTTTCAAGCGGACACAAATATCAAATACAAAGTACAAATATCAATAAGAATATTAATCTTGAAGCATGAGTCGTATTAGAACTTGTAAAAACATACATACAATACATATTCTCACGCTGTTAGTTCCCATTGGCGTAGGCAGAGACTATCGATCGCCACTTTGTACGATCCTGGCAAACCTCTCTGGTTTCGTTTACATCCATCAATCGTTTCATACATGCTCTTTTATTATTTATAGTTCGGACGCCTGCTTTTTTGAGCACACTCTATATTTGGTCCAATTGTGTCTTCCGAGGACGTCTTGTCAACATAATCATCCACATTGGCGCAATAAATTTCTTTTACCAATTTACTATATTTCACAAAAAAAAACACAGCTATTAATTCAAATAAATAAACAGGCGGTTTAACAATTGTAAATTTAAATGGTAACGAATACTTTGTACGGTTTTGTGGTACACATGATATCCTTATAGTTCCGCTTTATCCTTTATTTATTCGACACAAGACTCTCTTTGCTCGCGACAATACTTACAGGCTTGGGTCAGAGACAAGTTGTTATTTGGTATGAGTATACATTATTTTTTTAAATCTTTTTGTTCATGAAAACCTCATGTGGGGATTATTACTAATAAATAAAGAATAAATAAGGGAAGGAAAAAAAAAGAAAAAAATTAGGCGGGTTCGAATCCCGCCTGTGTCGAAATTTTTCTTTCCTTTATTTATGAGGTTTTCATGAACA
The DNA here is from genome assembly GCA_963576735.1 of Bedellia somnulentella. Taxonomy (NCBI): domain Eukaryota; kingdom Metazoa; phylum Arthropoda; class Insecta; order Lepidoptera; family Bedelliidae; genus Bedellia; species Bedellia somnulentella. The sequence continues at coordinate 13,875,705 of OY755174.1, read as the reverse complement.
AAAAAATTTAAATTATATGATAGTTAGGCGTTTTCAACATTTGCATTCTATCTGAAAAGATAGACAAGTGGCCTTCCAAATTAGTAAAAAAATCGGAGGTAGGAAACGCAAACACTACTAAAACGTGTAAAAGAAATAAAGGATAGAAGAATTTCGCGCTGGCAGCCATTGACACGGTAGCTCAATTAAAAGTCAAAAAAAAAAAAAAAGTCAAAAAGTTTATTTTTCAAAATTAAGTTAAAAATTAACATTTTTTGAACGTCAAATTTTTTTAAATTTATCATTAGTCCGTTGCTTCGGAAGGTGTTCGTAAAGAGAAGAAGCAACAAAGAAACTCTTTACATTCACATTTTTTCATTTTTTCAAAACATGGTTTGTACAATTTCAGTTTATTAACATGATTTTACTTTATAAAAGATTTTCTATGCGACAAAACCAAACGCTAGTTTGACATATTTAAAATAAATTGTCCATCACAAAAACCAATCACATAACGTGAGAAGAAAAATCCTCACCAGACAATTATTCCTAGGAATAACGAGGGAAGATTTATAGCTTTACGGACACGGTCATGTGCGCGTTGGGTCCTTGTCGTTTAAAAAATCTTGAACACTGTAGTAAGACTTCTTTAAAAGCATGGCTTTTATTGCCTTTTTAAAAGATGCCACAGGCAATTCCAATATGTCAGAAGGAAGTTTGTTGAACATTTTCAGGGATAGTCCCATAAAGGAGTTACTTACTTTATTAAGTCTCCACTTCGGTACGTGAAGTTTGTCCTTATTTCGAGTGTTAACAGTATGCCTATCACTAACTTTACTAAATTGGCCTATATTCTTTTTGGCATACATTAAATTCTCAAATATGTATTGGCAAGGGACAGTTAAAATGCCAATTTCTTTAAATTTTTCGCGCAACGAATACCTCGACCTCAACATGTAAATAGATCGGATAGCTCGCTTTTGTAAGACGAAAACTTTATGAACATCAGCCGCTTTACCCCATAATAAAATACCGTACGACATAATACTATGAAAATAACTGAAATACACAATGCGAGCTGTTTCTACGTCTGCTATTTCTCTAATCTTACGCACGGCATACGCTGCTGAGCTCAGCCTTTTAGAAAGTGTTAGTATATGGGGTCCCCATTGCAACTTAGAATCGATTATTATCCCTAGGAATTTTGTTTCTTTCACTAATTCTACTTGTTCACTATCAATAACAATATTGTTATCAACTTGCCTAACATTCGGTAAAGTAAATTTAATACATTTAGTCTTTTTGGCATTTAGAACCAGGTTATTTACAGTAAACCAATGCAATACCAGTGAGATAGCTTTATTTACGTCGTCAAGAGATGTAGAGGATCTCGCTACATTAAATATTAAAGATGTGTCATCTGCAAACATAACTATCTCAGAATACTTTTGTACCATAAATGGTAAATCATTAATGTAAATCAGAAACAGTAATGGGCCAAGTATAGAACCTTGAGGAACGCCCATCTCTATTTCCGATCCTTCCGACGTGGTTCCATTAATATCAACCTTTAAAGTTCTTTTATGAAGATATGATGCCATTAATTTCAGTGCTTGCTCGTCAAAACCGTAATATTTAAGTTTAATCAACGCTATTTCTTTTTTTACACAATCAAAAGCTTTTGTGAGGTCACAAAATATACCTAATGCATCCCGGGAGTTTTCCCATGAATTAAAAATATGTTTCATTAGTGACACTCCTGCATCTACAGTAGACCTACCTTTGGTGAAACCATATTGCTCGTCATGGAATATATTATGATTGTTGAAATATGAAAGCATTTGGTTGGACATGATTTTCTCAAAAACTTTACTGAGAACTGGCAAAATAGAAATAGGCCTATAATTGGTAAAGTCCTGACTATCTCCTGATTTATGTAGTGGGATGAGCCTACTTAACTTCATGCAGTCTGGAAATTCTCCTATATCTATACATTTATTAAAAAGTATCGTTAAATGAGGAGCGATTATATTTATTATTCTGTTTATGACGAAAACTGACATTCCTGTTATGTCTTCGGTTTTTTTAAGATTAATAGTTTTAAAATTTTTAATTATATCATTATTATCAACATACTTGAAAGAAAACTGTGCTGTTGTTTTGGTAACATTTTGTTCCAACAACTCAAGAGCTTTCTGGGGACATGAATTTAATTTCTCTGTTGTCTGAGTGGGGGTATTTATAAAATGATTTTCAAAAATGTCAGCAATTTGTGATTTTGACTGTATCAGTTCATTATCTAATAATAAATTGAGATCATGTGGGGACTTTAGTTTTCCAGTTTCACTGTTAATTATTTTCCAGACAGTCTTACTCTTGTTAGAAGAATTCATAATTTTATGTTTTATGCATCTAGATTTAGCTTCACCACAAACTTTTTTGAAATTTTTGAATAATTTCTGACATAAATAATAAAATCTTGGTTGAAGTTAAAGGACTTTTCTCTATAAATGTTATATAGGTGATCTCTACTTATTCTAATTCCAGCGGTGGCCCATTCAGCAAAAGAGCATTTTGTATTACACAGTATTACCTTAGTTTTAAAGATTTTGTTGAATTCAGTTTTTAGCTCATTGATGAATGAAAGACAATTCTCTAATGATTCACTGCTTCTCATTGGGGGGCTGATGCTAGACCTAATATTATTTTCAAATAAGCTAAGTTTTTTTTCAGTTATCTGTCTACATACTATTGACTTTTTCTTTTCGATGGTAAATTCTAAATTTATAAATTGACCCTTGTGGTCTGAGGTAATGCAATCAAAAAGGAAGTGACCGGAGTAATCACAATTGCAATAAATATTATCTAAACATGTTGCAGAGGTCGAGGTAATTCGGGTTGGCTCATTAAATACATTTAGAAGATTAAATGATTGAAAAAATGTCAATATTCTCTCCTTTACTAGACCCTCACCCAACAAGTCAACATTGAAATCCCCACAAACTACAACCTCTCTGGAGCTGCGGGAAGCCATCCCCAAAGCATCTTCCATCGCTGCTTCAAAGATGTCATAGTTACCTTTGGGTGGGCGATATACACACAAAATTATATACTTGCTCAATTCAATGCATGAGATTTCTACATGTTGTTCAACAGAGAGTCTACAGATGTCTTTTCTTTCTTTAAATTTAATGTCTACATATAATAGTATCATACTACCCCCACACATTATGGACTCTCTGTTAAAACAACTGCCCACTGTGTAATTCTTTAAACTAAAATTCATTTGTTCTGCTTTTAACCAGTGTTCTGTTAAACAAAGTATTTTGGCATTGTACTTATTAATGAATAACTCTAATTCTAATAGTTTGCAGGAAAGGCTCTGTATGTTCTGATGAACTAGTGAAATGTATGCCTTTTCCTTTGTCTTACTACCTAGTTTAAAGCTAAATTTGCAGATACATTAGTACATGTACTAATAACTGCATCCAAGTCAGAGGAAATTGTTATGTTATTCAAATTAATAACATTGTTGTATACAATATTACTAGCTAGTAACATAGCTAGACGTTTTTTAGAATGTTCAGGTACTTTCAAGGTACTTTTAGTCAATAATGGTTTCTTAATATAATTATTTATATTAAAATTAACAATTTTTTGCCTATATCCCAAGGTCAAATTATATAGTAACATATTTAGTTTATAAATCCTAGTATTAACCTTATAGCTAAGATGCTTGGAATATAGGAAGTCACTTATAATTATTTTTCTAACATTTAAATTGACCAATTTGTCAAATGATTTCTTTAAGTCACTTGGATTCACCTTATTACTCGAACCAATTAAAATAACTAAAGTAGTATTGGAGTCATATTGTTCTTTTAAAATGGTATTTATTATTTGAGAGTAACTTGCTCCGGGCATACAAGTATTTAAAATACATTGGTCTAATTCTTTGTTTAAATGATGGCCAATGTTAACACCAAGAGAATCGGAGAAGACTAAAGTCCTCTGAGTCGACACATCTCTATTGTAAGCAAAAGTGGGCTGAACCATATTATTTCTATTTTCAGGAGATACATCATTTATGACAGTACTTACACTTTCACACTTAGTGCAAAAACTAGATAGTGTTTCTACTGTTTTGATATTTTCATTACTTAACTCTATGATTTCTTCTAATCCTACTATGTAGCTTTGCATTTCTAAGTGACTATTATGATAGTTTACTGTAATATCTTGAAGAGATTTTTCTAACTCTATAATTCTATTACTATCATGACTTAGTTTAACTTTGTTACTGTCTAGAGAAAGTTCATAATCACTACATAGTTGTTCTAGCCTATTTAACTTAAACTTCATCTCATGATGTTGACTACACCTAAGTTTATTAAGTTTTTTTACAAGATTTCTTACAGTTCTTTTAAGTTTAAGGTACTTTTTTAACTTTCTGGAACCTTTTATGTTCACAATTGGTAGGGATTTTTCCTCCTTTAATGGAGTAGTCAAGTCTATTGTTGGCATATCAATAATGTTATCATACATTCGCTGCAGAATAATTGAGTTCTCCTCTGTTTTCTTACTTCTTAATGAATGTAGTTCTAATTCAGCTCCTGCTAGTTGTGCTTTTAACAATTCTATTTCTTTCAGTGCTACTTCATGAAAATCATAACTGTTTTGGTGCAAACTAACATCTCTTTCCAGGGCCAATCTTTGGGCTATGTTATCTTGCAGCTCTGCATCCAAGTCAACAAGTTGTTTCCTTAAACAAGAATTGGTTTTAATAATATTGTTTATTTCTTGCTCACTATCCTCACGTTCCTCTAACAATTTTATGGTATTTTCTTTAGATTTTTTTAATTCTAAAAGGGTTGAATTTAACTTCTTTTCTAAATTACTAATAGTTTCACTGCGAGTAGGCATTTTAACTATTTTTAAGCTAATGGTACTTGATATTGTAAACTAAGTTTTATTTACTAGATAACTTATTGACTAATTTAAGGTTATATTTTATGATAAGAGTATATCTAGTAAAATATAAGTGGATAAGAAGAAATATAACTCATTTATTCAGTATTTAGTTAAACTGAGGTATTGTTTTAATGTGTGAATTGTGAAATAAAGAAAAAATACTGGCCTGAATAAACCGTTGAAACAAGCGCAAACCAATACTTTAATATAATCACGAAATAATTATTAAACTTCAATACTCCTTATGTAACATATGTTATCCTTAATAAATGGAGTTCTTTTCAGTGAGAATTCTTTCGATATCTATCTTAATTATAATTAAAAATTCTAAAAATTAAATTTTCGACACAAACACTTGTCGATGCCACAGAGTATTATATTATTGGCAAGAGCGACGGGGGCGTATACCCGAGGTCGCGGGTTCGAATCCCGCCTGTGTCGAAATTTTTCTTTCCTTTATTTATTCTTTATTTATAAGTATACATTAGTTAAATAGTATACATACATATACATAGTATACATTAGTATACATAGTTTAGCCGGGAAAACTGTAACCATATTTTTATGCCGTGTAGTGCCGGCTTAGAATGTCACTACCCCTTGTCACACGTTTGTTGTACACAAGGGTGTCGTAAGAGGCGACCAAGGGTACGGGGCCTTTTTAAGTGGTTATTGGGTGATGCGGTCGCAAGTCGTATGTTTGTATTAGATGACACAGCAGTTCATTTCCGAAACTAACAATTGAGACTTCGGAGTTGAAAGTTTATTTCTTAACAACCGCTTCAGGATTTCATGTCTTAAATTGCAAGAATATGTATATTTAATAAAAGGCTCTCCATTCATTGAAATAAACGAAAAACAACAACATATATACACGTCTATTAATAGGCCCTAAAACTTTCGTTGAGGTTTCTCAAACAAACAAAGTTAATAGTTTGAAATCACGATCTACAACATGATAGTCAAGTTTTTCACATGAATTTAATACATGTTGTAGATCGAGATTAATGCATAAAGACGCTATGCGATACAAAGTTAATTTGCTTATTGGTCTCGACTCTCGGCTCAAATATTTGACATGCTGCTCTTGATACACCCCTTCACCTACATATGCTTGCTACTACCACAGATAACATAATATTATACTAGTACTGCTACGAATTTCTTCACAGGTAAGACTGAATCGCTTTGTCAATCTTATTTATTTACATTTACAAAATAAATGCTATCACAGTTAATACAAATGCGACATTTTTTAAATATACTTGACACACATACATTGCAAAGTTACAACAATATCAAATTGTTGTAACTTGTTTATTTTATTTTCTTTAATTTTCTTGTAGAAACGTGGACAATAACGAAAAATATTTTTTGGATACAAATTAAGGTATTTTCGACTGTAGAGCAAATAACCTACATATTCGTACATATAAATATTTACTAAAGCTATTTTTGTATAACTTCTCTTAAATAGCAACCCCGTCCCACGATAGAGATTTTGTAAATTTAAGAAGCAAACACTCGCATTTTCTCAAAATAGGTTTGGGTAGGAAATTTTCTACCCCATTAAAACTTTGCAAAATAGGACTATTTTGGTCTCATTCAATTCAGTTTATTATAATTCATGTTCAACCGAGTTGTCTCTTTTCTTTAGCGATTTAGTATAATTAAGATGTTATGTAATTTAGATGTAATGTATACTTAGGATGCAATTGATAGAATAACTTGAAGATTTTCAGGAAAAAATACATTAATTGGTTATTTATAACGTGTACCTTAGCCAACATAACTCTGTTTTTTTTCTTTAATATCAACAACATATCCAAAAAAAGCTCTTTGTTATGGAATTTCACATTCACAATCCTCTTAAAGCTCCAATAGCCCTAGTCACCTCGTACAGTTGAAAACATTAGTCGCTACACAATGCACAATTATCTTTACACGAGAACAATTCTCACGATGAAACTAATTTTTGATTTAAAATCAGCTGCACCTGCATATCATAAAATTTAAAAAGTCACTGATTTCTGGTTTCTACAATCATTTAATCCGTCGGAAGAGTGTAAGTTATATATAGTGTTAGTTATATCCTGAAAAGAAAGATACTAATTTGTCTAGTAATTTACAAAATGTGTTTACTTACAACAATCATACATATTTTACCAAATATATTTAATCCCGCTTTTTATTTACTTTGAAGTGCAGCTCCTTTTGAATATATTAACGTTTGCGTAACGAATATTGGTGGTGTAGAGGCATTGCGATCTAATCAACTGAAACATCCATACTTTGATAACGTATGAGACAAATTAGGTCAGAGTAAGCGGTTTTAAATTGGTACCACATACAGTAGTGCCTCCAATATGTCAGCGCGTGCTATTTGGGTACGTTAATTTCGTAAGGGTTGTCATCAACTTTTAAATCGTGAGTTTTCTATTCTTCTTACAAAAAGAACGGTGGTTTTACCATCACAATTTATGAGTCTATTTAATTATTGCTTGTGCCCATATACATGCACATATACTCACGGCCATATTCTAAAAAGGGGTAGCCAGAGTTTCAGAGTTGGAAACTCCTCAGCCACAAGATGGAAGAAATAAAGTATCGTTGGTGTAAAAAGCCCCATACCCTTCCCTTAGTCGCCTCTTGAGATACCCGTGGGTAGAAAGGGGTACTGACATTCTAAGCCGGCACTACCCGCTACAATATTGGATATGCAGTTGATACAATAACTCTATGTAAATGTTTAGAGATTAGTGATATATAAGGTATAATTAGAAATATGTTTATGGCATCCACTTTACTGTATTTTCGTCTTGAAAATTCGGTATACAAAGTTTTACTAAAGTGATGCTGATTACAAAACCATTTCGAGATATTATGATTTTAAACAACGTTTTCCTGGTGATAAATCAAATAAAGCTCAGATGACCTTTATTTTATAAAAAAACCTTAACAGTGTTTGACCTACAATGTCATTTCAAAGACATTTGTTTTTGCAGTTTATTAATATAATACTGGAAAATATAGGTTCATTTAATATTATATCGTAATTATATCATTTGAGATCACAAATTCGTGTTTTTTTTTTGCAATCAGCAACATTTTACATGTCGTTACTTGATTTTATCGATCGATGACGTCATTAAGAACAAAATTTGAGCAATCTTTAAAAAAACATAACTTTACAATTACTCATTTTAAATGAAAAATCTTCAAATTAGTCTTTTATTTTCTATTAAAATCTAAAATATTAAATAAATACCAAAAAAGAACTTTGCAAACCGAATCACTTTAGTGTCTCCACCTACCACATTAAAACGGAAGTGTATCGCTAAAGAAAATCTGGATGACAATTGATTACAATGTTTTGAACCTAATGAGACATGCATGTCCCATTTTATAAAGTTCAAGTTAAAACCATCTCCTGAAAACATACTTCGAGAACATAATACGGCTATATGCTCCAAATCTTTCTAAGACTTTCAACTCTCCCTATCACACGTCACGGGTCGGGCGGTAAGATTGCTGTTTACTTAAGTAGTTGTGTATGAGAAACATCCTTTGTAGCGTAATGGATAAAATCTGCTGTATAGTATCGGCTTAGAATAGCACTACCCCATTTCTTCCGGTGGGTGTACGTAAGAGGCGAATAATGGTATTGGGGCTATTAAGGGATTACTGAGCGATTGTTGGAGACCCATCACCAACAACCTTTATTCTACCATCTTTTCCCCACTCAACTTCCAAAAGTGGCTGAGGAATTTCTAATTCCTTAGTTCTGGCTACCCCTTCTAGGGATTTATAGCCGTGAGTATATGTATCCTAAATAAATCCTGAGTCGGGCCTACATTATGAGTTTTCCTAAGTCATTTGTGCTGTTCATCTCAGTAGTTTAAATCTTTTTGTTCATGAAAACCTCATGTGGGGATTATTACTAATAAATAAAGAATAAATAAAGGAAAGAAAAATTTCGACACAGGCGGGGATCGAACCCGCACTGGCAGCCAATTGACACGGTAGCTCAGTTGGCAGAGCGTCGGGGCGTTTACCCGAGGTCGCGGGTTCGATCCCCGCCTGTGTCGAAATTTTTCTTTCCTTTATTTATTCTTTATTTATTAGTAATAATCCCCACATGAGGTTTTCATGAACAAAAAGATTTAAATTATGTGATAGTTAGGCGTTTTCAACATTTGCATTCTATCTGAAAAGATAGACAAGTGGCCTTTCGAATTAGTAATAATTCGGAGGTAGGAAGCGCAAACACTACTTAAACGTGTAAAAGAAATAAAGGATAGAAGAATTTCGCACTGGCAGCCAATTGACACGGTAGCTCAGTTGGCAGAGCGTCGGGGCGTTTACCCGAGGTCGCGGGTTCGATCCCCGCCTGTGTCGAAAATTTTCTTTCCTTTATTTATTCTTTATTCATCTCAGTAGTGTTATAATGGAGAGAAAACATTGAAAGATAACCTACAAGGCTGAGTTTTAATTACGAGGGGCATGCCAAAAGAAACTAGATACTCTTTTCTCATTTAATTGACACTGGCAAGCTAAACACCATATTATAGGCTGGTTTTTATTGACATATTTGAATATAGAACACACTTCTTTTATTTATTTTTAATTTGAATGAGCATCATTTTTCCGAGAATCTGGCGGGAATTCACTTGCAACAATGGAGCTCAGTCGACGTGATTTTCGCGCTATGATTTATTATGACTTTAAAAAAGGTTTAAAGCCTCAAGAATGTTTTGAACTTTTGGCTTCTACTTTTGGTGAGTCTGCTTGTTTCCGAGCAACAGTATTCAATTGGTTTGCTGAATTTAAAAGACGACGGGGATGTCTCGAAGATGAATCCAAGACAGGACGGCCGCCAACCGCGGTCACGCAAGAAAACGTTCGTGCAATCGAAAAACTTATTCGCGAAAACCGACGAATTACATATGTAGAGCTGGAACGAGAACTATGAATTGAACCAGCAGCAATGCAAACCATAATTCACGACCACCTTTCTCTCCGTAAACGTTGTTCGAGACGGGTGCCGCACAAACTTACCGTTGAGCAGAAAGACCGTCGGGTGGATTGGTGCCTATTCATGATAGATAAATTCAACGGAGGCGAGAAAAAAAACGTATATGATATACTGACTGGTGACAAAACATGGCTATATAACTATAATCCCGAATCAAAGTGACAGTAGGCTGTATGGTGCTTTGAAGACGAGCCAACTCCAACGAAATGACGCCGTGCACGAAGCACACAGAAACATATGGTCGCCTCGTTTTTCTGCAAAACGGGTTATATTGCTACTGTTGTGCTAGAGAATGAAAGAACGATGAACTCCGAATGGTATGTGACAGTTTGTGCTCCAACTGTAATATCAGCTTGGTGTGACAAGCGACCGAACTCAGGAATCCGGCACCTTCTCTGGCACCACGACAATGCGGCGCGGCGACGCGCCGCACACGTCTGCCAGAACACTAGCCTTTTTTAACTCGAAAAATGTGTCAATTCTCCCTCACCCGCCATATTCCCCTGATCTAGCGCCTTGTGATATTTACTTGTTTCCAAAAATCAAAGAAAAACTAAAGGGGAAGAGGTTTGAAAGCAAAGAAGATGCGCGGTTGCCTATAATTTCGAGATTTCTGAGGTATCTAAAGAAGAGTGGTCACAGGTATTTTCCAATTGGTTAAGACGCATGGAAAAGTGTATACGTGATCAGGATGAATACTTTGAAAAGATCGATACTTGTAATAAAGAATAAATATTATAATTTTCGAGTATCTAGTTTCTTTTGGCATGCCCCTCGTAGTCATATAGTGATAGGTGTTTACACATAAAGTCCTGCGATACTTTTCAGCGAATTCAAAAAGTTCCGGCTTTGAACTATATTGCTCTTTTACTGCACAAACCTCTTAACAAATAGTTGTTAGTTGTAGTTAATCGAATAGCTCTCTAGTTTAACATTAGTTTACAAAATCCAGCTTTATTAGCTCAGTGGAAAGACCACCGGTTTTTATACAATATATGTGTACAAATTCTAAGTTGGGCTTAAACCAATGTGCCTTTTCTCAAGTTATACGTTAATTTACTTCCATAGTTATAATAATATTATTATTCTCATTTATATGTTTTTGTGCCACAAATGACGAATATACGTCTTATCATTTTGTTCACAAATTAAGAGTGTAAACCAACCGGTTCGAAAACCAACATGGCTGAATGTAGTTATTCATATGACAATGAAATCAAACAAAAAGGCGATAGGCTTTTACGTGAATCCTATGTCCAAGCAAAACGATGATACTCTGACACTAGATGACAAAAAGTCATGTGATGATCAGAATTATTAGCACCTCGGCCCTTCCAACACCTTAGGGATTTACAGATTGAATATAGAGTTATGTTAAATATTAAATTAAAATTAATATACCATTACAGTTCAAACATAATTACAAATGAATATCGTGAAGAGGATGGAGTTTAGTGTAGGTATTATCCCAAATAAACAAAATCTGTTTAGGAAAGCTGAAGAAAAATTGGAAATGATTTAGGCATTTAATTCACGACAATACAGCTGAGTTGGTCACATGATATCCTCATATTAGCAATTATTGAAGAAATTAAATGTTATGATCTGCTGAGAAATTAAGTATTATGGTTATAAATTTTTGGTATCCCGCACCCTGCACTATTTCGTTTTCAACTTCTTCTCGCTCTACTTATTTATTCACATATATGCCATTGTATTAATTTTAATAATGATACATGTTTACATCTTGTTTTCAATTCGCAAAAGGTTCCTAATAGTAGGTACTAAAAATATATAATAATGAACATCTTTCATTGATTTTATATCTTTCAGAGATATCGTAAAAGTTTTTTAATTATGTGTTTTTCATTTAATTCCGGTTTTGTCGACTTGAATAAAATATAAATATAATTACGTTACGTTAGTGTTGATCTTGGTAATTATAATATAAATATAATTCATTTGTATATTATTATTGCTAAATTGATAATTGTGTATATATTTTTACTATAAAAATGAATTAAATGAACAATAACAAGTTATTTAAAAATATATGTCAGTGCACAATTAAAATAACAAAAAGGCATCTTTAACATCGCATCGCGTAATTTAGACATGGAAGCCGAGTAACTGCTAATGATTTCAAAAAAAGTATCAAATTGCTGTGTAGTGTCGGCTTAGAATAACACTACCCCATTTCTGCCGGTGGGTGTACGTAAGAGGCGACTATCGGTATTGGGGCTTTTAAGAGATTTTTGGGAGATGCGGTTGGAGACCCATCACCAATAAACCTTTATTTTACCATCTTTACCCCACTCAACTTTCCAAAAGTGGCTGAGAAGTTTCTAATTCCTTAGCTCTGGCTACCCCTTCTAGGGATTTACAGCCGTGAGTATATGTATGTATGTATGTTTTTCAAAATAAATAATCCTATATTATTATCTCATTGCTTGACTGACGTTACGTTAGTGTCGTGTATTTTACATTGCACATCGTTTTATGTCTAGTACACTTTATATATAAAAAAATTAAATTGATAATTGACCCGCGCAATTCTTAGTTTAGACCTAACGTTTTCCTCGACAAACCAGTAACAGAACGTACAAAAATAAATCTGCTGCTGCTCCAAAAAATATCCCTAAATCAGCAGTCATTGACTAAATCAAATAATTTTAAAAATAAAACGCCCAGTAACATTTTGTTTTACACAAAACTTCAAATATTACTTAAAAATTAAATAAACGTATCCCATTTTATCAACATATCTTGCAATACAAAATAATCGGCACATTCCTATAACTTGTAATGAAACGTCAAAAAAATAAATGGTTAAATTTAATTATGTTAGTGAACTGTGTTGAAGCAATTTATTGAAACGTAACAGATTAACTAAAGTACATTATTAATAACCAGATTTTCAGTATTTAAAATACCTCGATAACTTATAACTTCTAAAATAACTATTTAAATTTATGTACTAAAATTGACAAACTTAACTTTACACTTCTCCATTTAAATGAATTACTTACATGACATTTACACAAACTGTGTAGCTAACCTTATACTTATTCATTTTCATATAAAATTGAAATATATACATATATTTTAGGACCCAGATGGTGATATTGCAGTGTTACGGTTCTTTAAAAAAAATCTTCATTATGTGAGAAACAGACGGTCATAGGTTCATATTTTTCGTTGAAATATAATTCACAACTTTTCGAAAATAAATGTTTGCGGTAAAAATAAATTAAATCTTACATGTCACCAGTAGGAGTAGCACCAATTGGTACTGGGGACGGACTAGGCAGCACAGCTAGCAGCACTAAAACAGCGGGACTCAACAAATACATCTCCACCACTCAATTTTACACTAATACACTATAAACTTAAGGCACGACGTTGCTTACTAAATTAACTATAATTACACAGCACACTACACACACACGCAAAGAAAACAATAACGTTGATACACTTTTTAAAGCATTCACCGGCGATCTAGATAACCAACAAGGCCAACCGATTTGAGTTATACCGAAATTTTGATCACTATTTAATATTAAACACTATATAAGTCTGTTTAACACGCAAACATCATAAAAACAAAATTTTCACATTAATTTTCGTTTAACTTATTTAATTGTGACTTTTAAAGTGAACTTATTATTTCGCAAGTTTTATAGTAGCGCGGAAAAGCTTGTTGAGCGGACGTGTGCCGCCTAAAACGCACGTGCTGCGTCTATTTCTGGGCGGGCGGGAGCAGCGGGGCGGCGGCGGCGGCGGCGGCGGCTACTGGCGAGCTTTCCCGACATCGAGCGAACCCAACTAGGTCGAATATACGTTAACCATAACCCCAGAGCGCTAGCCCGCTACTTACCAATTCATGCTATTTGGATAGCTCGTCACATGTATGTGTGATAAATGATTATGTTGATATGAGTTAGTACGAGTGACACCTGACATGGCGGGTAGAACCGTTCGGTGGGATTCTCGCCAGGCTGTCTCATTATATATGTCTGATGACGGTTGTGTGAATATTGTTTTTTTTTAGATTTATGAACTTGCGTTAGAATAGCACTATCACATTTCGACTAACGATATTCAAGTTTTTTATGTGGCTATATGTCCAGGGAACAATTACCAACCATCCTTTTTTCTCCTCGCAACTTCCAAAAATGACTGAATGACTTTTTGGGATTTATAGCCGTTAGTATATTTGTAATAGTTTAATCTCTCAATTTCTTAATATGAATTGATTACTATATTGAACCAGTCTTAGTCGGACTGTGGCTGAGAATTTTGATTGAACTGATGCTCTTTTTCAATACGTTTTTCCTGAAATCAGTGCCATATAAATAAAGTTTAATTAAGTTTAGGGGTGTCGCATTAATTTTATTGCTTGAATTAGAAGTTATGTAAACAGCTTTATATCACGAACAAATTTTGACAAAATAATATATTCAGTTCCATTATAATGCAAAAAACAGAACCCACAATATAATTTATGCTCCTACATACTAACATACATATACTCCAGTCATTAGATTCCGATGGGGTAGGCAGAGACTGCCGATCGCCACTTTGTACGATCCTGGCAAACAATTTCTCATTTACAACTATCAATCTTTATATATATACCCTTGTATTCTTCAAACTTCGGACGCCTACTTTTTGTATAATTATCTATTTGTTCTAAATGTGTCCGACATGGTCGTTCTTTATTGAAATTACTATCCACATTGGCTTGGTATTTCCCTTTCACCAATTTGCTTGCATCCATCTTGTCTATATGCTCAAACCATCTTAACATTGCCTTATGTATACATTTCTCAAATATCATCTTTCACACCAAATTTTTCACATCATCTCTACTGCATTAACCCTACTTTTATGCTTCTTCTGCTACACCCAAATTTGCTTCTTTTCATCTTTGCAGCCTTTTACAGAGATTAACTAACTAGTCATTGGACTCTTAACTGCTACATTGACTGTATTACACCCCTTCTTCTAATATATTCTTACCGAAATATACAAACTTCTTTCCTTGTTTTACTGTCTTACTATGAAACTCATTCACGCATTCGCTCATCTTTTTTCTGACGCTCTCAAAATCCATGGTGGTGTTATCCACATTCACTCTAATTAATTTTCGTTCAAAACGCATATGAAATCGTAATTGTTATATAATATTATTTGAAATAATATAAATTGCCCTCACATTATGTAATAAAATTCATTGGTTTCAAAATTCATTCATTGGTTTTCATTCTCCGATTTAACTAATGGCCTACATTGTATGAATCTAGTTTTATTCATTCTTTATTTGAGTGTAAAATGAACTACAATGTGCCTTTCTAAAGTGCCTTTGTATACTTATAATAATCTTAAACTACAAGTTTATTAAATCAATTTAGCAAGTTATTCGTTATGTCTTACAACTTAAGTAATACAAAATACAATAATTAATTCGTTGTAACTAAACTTCCAGTTCAAGTAATTTTTCAGCCATTTATTCTCATTCTTGAAGCAAACACTAAAGTTATTTAAGTTAGAATTGAGAGAATACAACCGCAGGCGTTAAATTACAAATGAATATTCATCTTAAGTTCGGGTTCCATTAAATGTTTCAGTTGTTAAGTTCATTAGTAGATCAGCACGTATATTCTGAGTCTGTATACCGCCTATGTTTCTTTCAGTTTACGAGACATATCACTTAAAGTTTGCGGTTTTGTAAGTTACTAAGTATTAATACGGGTAACGGTAAGAATAACACTACCCCATTTCTTCTCGTGGGTGTTGTGCTAAGCGGATAAGTGTTTTGTGGATTTAAAGTAGAATATATCACAGACAAAACTTTAATTTTACTCCTGTTATTATGGATACCCATACAAATATTTTTGTTACTCAAATACGGCGTACCTTCGGTTTCAAATCATATTGGCACTCAAGTTGAAGCACGCGCCTAACAATGTTGAGTGCTATTACACAACGTTTAAGTAGCTCTTAAAAACCAGCCCATGTAATGAAAGCCATGTTTTTGTTGAAACAATATTTTTAAGTATTTATGAAATTTATTCTTTGAGAAGTCGCAAAGAAAAAATAAAGTATATCACAATTTTCAGATGTTTAATAGAATTCTGTTATCAAATGTTTGTAGCTAGATCTAATGATGAAATTCATATATTTATATTATAAATAAGCATTCAATGTCTATTAGCTTAATGCCGTGTAGTGCCGGCTAAGAATGTCGCTACCCCTTTCTACCCACGGGTGTCGTAAGAGGCGACTAAGGGTACTGGGGCTTTTTATTGGATTTTTGGGCGATGCGGTTGGAGACCCATCACCAAAAACCTTTATTTTTACCATCTTTTCCCTACTCAACTTCCAAAAGTGGCTAGGGAATTTATAATTCCTTAGCTCTGGTTACCCCTTCCAGGGAAATATAGCCGTGAGTATATGTATGTATGTATGTATGTCTATTAGCTTGTGCAGAATTAACTTAGAAAGCGCTCTCTCGTATTTTTTCCGTATTTTTTGAGTTCAAAAGGCAGGCGTTCAAAGCGTGAAGAGAATAAAAAGCACGTATGAAAAAATAGATGAATATAGATGAAGCTCGAGAGGTCTGCCAGGATTATACAGTGTGGCGATCGATAGTCTCTACGCACCTCAATGGGAATTAATCCCCTGAGTATATCTGTGTATGTATGTTTCGTATAAAGCTCATAATAAAAGTTCAAGTTAACTTTAAGAAAAGTTGCAAAAGAGTTTCTTCTCAAAGAAAATAAATTGATGTTCATATGCTCTACACTCAAAGTTGCTCTCAGTTTGTTAGTTACTTCCTCGAAATAGCGTCGACTGTTGTAGGATCGTTTACCCGAGAGACAACATTAATAACTGTTTGTTATAACTTACGGTATAAGTTTCAGTGTCAACCCAAAATAAAAGAGTTCTTTTTTATTTTGAAACTTTTAATCCAGCATTATGAAACATGTACATGCCGTGTAGTGTTGGCTTAGAATAACGCTACCCCGTTTCTACCTATGGGTGTACGTAAGAGGCGACTGACGGTATTGGGGCTTTTAAGGGATTTTCGGGCGATGCGGTTGGAGCCACCCACCATCCCTTTATAACCCATCACCAACAACCTTTACTTTACCATCTTTTCCTTACTCAATTTCCCAAAAGTGGCTGGGGAATTTCTAATTCCTTAGCTCTGGCTACCCCTTCTAGGGATTTATAGCCATGAGTATATGTATGTATGTATGTATGAAACATGTAGAAGTCAGAGTAAAAATAACATTAATACTGTATTGTTTTGTTATAGTTTATACGACCTTTATTAAATGTTACGATACTTGCAACGATAGCTTGCTCATTTATGAAAATATTTATCTAGCAGTTAGGTTTAAACCTGGTAAACTTATTATCTAGTATTGCTCTTTGGGGTCTATATTTTACTTTGGGGTCTATATTTAACCGAATGAAAAAGAAACTTAAATAATATGATATGGGATCCTTACAACTCTTACTCTATCAAACAATATAATTAGCAGAACTAAAAATTTGCAAGGCCTACAAATATAACTAACGTAGATTATACCTACCTCTAATGTGATCAACGAGTCATTAATGCCTATACTGATACTACTTCTGATACAAAGCACGTAAAGATTGTCTGATACCGTCACGTATTTAATTTTATTCGCCTATCTACCTACATAATTTGTAGTATATATCATTTATGTATATATTTATAATGCCTGCCAAAATGATAATGCAAAACGCCTTTCTTTTGTTTTTGCCGTGTCCGAAGAAGAAAAAAATAAGCTATTTGTGTGTTTTCTCACATGGATATGGAACAAATTATGTTAAAGTGGATGAAAAATGTTCATGCCTTTTCAGCTGTAGGTAAAACACTTTAAATGCAACCATAAAGGTAAATGCTTTGTGGATTTGACACTCAATCGCTATCGCTGTTTTTTCCATATGTATATTTTTTCGCCGAATAAATTATTTGTATTCATTAAAGTTTGCTACGGTTTAAAGCACGCCATTTATTTTGTTTTTAATTTTTCATAGGTTTATTATTTAAAGGTAGATTATATTGGAATGCTCACATTTTATCAAACTGTATAGGAGATATTGAACTTGTCTGGTGAAATATCAAATATAAAAGTAAGAACAGTGTAGAACCACGACGTAATGAGATTCACTTACTTTGAGATTGGCTTAGTGGAATAAATTTATTGATGGAATCGTATTAAACCATCGATCGATGGCATGAACAGCTATCAGGAAACCGGGTAATTTTTAGTACCTACTCATCCTTCAAAAGCAGCTATGATCCTTGAAAAGGGTCTCTAGGGCTTTGAAAACAACAGTTTATCGCCTCAGTACACAGGTAAGACAAAATTGACAAAAAAGATTAGTTGGGGATGTGTGCACAAATATCATTTGGTGACCCACCCAACTACCGCGATTTCTGTCCTTCCAATGCCCAATGAAAAAAGAAATGACACCGTGTTATATAAGTCGATATTACACGCAATTTTGCATTCACAGCATCTCTGAACTAGAAAGTTATTATACTTTCATAGTTCAAACTCTCACGGGAAATTGAGCTCTAACAACTTCGGCAAAGTTCCTGAAAGGTCAGCCTGAAATCATCAACTTTGTAGGACCAACTCTCTTTTGAAATTTAATCATTCTGAAAGATGATACGATTTTTAGTCCGAGTATTCAACGTTAAAGATCTTGTGATTTAAAAGCTATCAATCTTATGATGACTGCAAATTATTTTTCTATCCACCGACTGACACTTATTATATTTGTATATTGAGTATAAATATGTTATGATCTTTAAACTTTGGGCCTAAAATTTGCGATTCTTAGCCACCTTATTGCCGAACATACACTATAGAAATATTTTCTACTGACACCCATAGTTTTGAAATACGTATTATAATTTGGTTTTTAGGTGAAATGTGTTGGTCATCAATAGGTAAAAACTATGTGAATTTTTAAACAAATACTGCTAAACAATAGGTATGGTTTTTGGCACTTTTTGTCACTTTGAATTCGTCAAAAGGCGACAAACTTCTGTAATATTTTTACATACATCGCTCATTTTAATGACATCAGTGCTCTACTTAGTATCGAAAGATTACAATTTTAACTAATATAAGCCTGTTACACACTAATTATACATAAACATAATAGCTTAAAATATTCAGTACTACAATTTCATTATGTTTTGTACATCTGTCCATCATTACCATTCATTTCTTGACCTTAGCATCCAAAGGTTGTCTGGCAGAGATCTCTTTAAGAGATAAAACCGCGTTATTCTATTCAAGAACATTATTTCTGAAACATGAATGAATTATGCCGTGCGATACATACTTTGCCGCTTTCTTTATTTTTAAATAAAAAATATATTCTAAAGACAGCTTACTCAATCGGAGGAAGATCTATTAATAAATAGAAGCCTAATGTCGTGAGTGTCGTAAAAACATAATTATCCAAAATTTAGTAGCTTGTATATTTTGAAAGGCGAGCCATCTAAACCAGCATAGTATACGATCCTCAACCGTAAATTTATGAAATCCAACTAATTCAGTTGATATGTTTTAGCCTCATTCAGTATTGTAATCGATATCATTTATTTTACCACAGAAGCTCTAAAATATTGATATTTGTTCATTCGATCATTATATGTTCCTTAAA
The DNA here is from genome assembly GCA_963576735.1 of Bedellia somnulentella. Taxonomy (NCBI): domain Eukaryota; kingdom Metazoa; phylum Arthropoda; class Insecta; order Lepidoptera; family Bedelliidae; genus Bedellia; species Bedellia somnulentella. The sequence goes on along the minus strand of OY755174.1, from coordinate 13,855,994 downwards.
CGCACTAGCACAGGATTACTATTTTCTTACTAAGTTATACTCTCGCCCATTGTTCCCATTGAGGTAAGTAGAGACTATAGATCGAAACTTTGCACGATCTTGAAAAATCTCTCTTGTTTGTGTAACATTCATCATTGTCTCATCATCATGCTCTTTTATTATTTTGATCACGGACTCTCGCCTTCGTAAGAACGTTTTGTTTTGGTGATCGATTTAACGTTTTACGTGGCCGTCCTTTAATAACAACAACATTAATAATTATTACTATCCATTTTTTATTTTACCATTTTTTGCAAGGTGTTTTTTTCTCTTCATGATTACATAATACATATACATTGCCGTGTAGTGCCGGCTTAGAATGTCACTACCCCTACTAAGGGTATGGGGCTTTTTCAGTGGTTATTGACCCATCTTCTCTCCTATCAGCTTCCAAATGTGGCTGAGGAGTTTCTAACTTTGAAGCTCTGGCTCCCCTTTTACGGATTTATGGCCGTGACTATATGTATGTATAAATAAACCATACATTACTATTAATTTGTGGTAGGTTTCTTTTTCTAGTCGTATCTCTTGGTACGGGTAGTCAGAAGAGAAAATGAGCTATTAAGTGTTTTTTTTTTGTCATGGGTCTCTAATCAATTAAAAGTCACCACTTTGGACACCAGTGGAAGATAAAGGGTAAGTGCTAATTAAAGCCATCATCACAGCACAGAGCTACATTGTAGATAAAGCTGTCAATAAAAAGTATCAAAATAAAATAGTATCAGCATAAGTGTAATTATTTAGCAATTTAGTATAATCGTCCCTGGCGTGGGCGTAAGAAAAACAGGGCGGGCGGATGAGGCTGACGCCGCGGCGCCATTCAGACGCGCCTCCGTCTTATCACGAACTGCGGCGTGATGTAATAAGAAAAGACGTTTTTGCTCTCGATTTATTAATAGTCCGAAATCTGTTCATTATTAATAAAGAGGGCTTCGCGGGGCTTCAAGTGTAAGGGTTCACGATTGTTAAGTATTTTAAGTACATTTTAAAACGAGTATTTCTTTTTTACTGATAATATACTTAAAATATATTAAAAGCAAGCAATTCTATTTAACAGCCTTGATAGTCCAGCAAAACAGAAAGGCGTGAGTTCAAATCCCGGGTCGGGCATTCACCAAGTTGTTAACGGTGAGGAAAAACATCGTGAGTCTTGAGTCAATTAATCGCTATTAACAGAGTGTTACCAGACGAAGAGGACGTTAAAAGATTTAAGTAGTTTTACTAAATTGGTCGTTACTGATAATTTTTAAAAATACATTTAACACAAGTGAAAATATAATGGTTTATGTAAGTAGTAATTCACGTCAAAATTGCGATGTGGGTCAAGTAGAATCGAACTAGGAATAGTTAAAGCGCTTTTTGGAGAGTAGGGTCCATATTGGAGTGAATATTGTTTTAGTTTTTGGGGTGCCTCTGGCATTCTTTCTTTATTAGAAATTTTCTTTGGACAAGCATTTCTGCTTTACATCTTTAATATCGAGACAAACAGTACAGTTTTGAGTGCGTGAGTGGTACAGAGCTAAGTTCGATAGTATATTGAATTGAAACCAGCTATGATAAAACGTTTTCTTAATGGCGCTGTTCAAAAAAAAAATTGGAATAACCTTTACGGATTTTCAGTCACTATTATGAAAGTGTTATGGGGCTTGTTTTATTAATATCATATTGTGTCTTTAAAACGTAATAATTAAATTATATAAAAACGTTGAAAACATTTAATGTAAGCTATCAGACCCTCAAACTGTGATAGATAACGTATAAATTAATTATAAATATATTTTATATTTTTATATTTCACTTGACGTGAGTAACTACGGTAGTTTATAGATTTATTTTTTATCAATTTAAGTTTGTATATAAGTTTTTATTTTTTCTGATTTACCTATTATTTAACTATTCATTAATTTATATAGGTTTCCCGTTAACGGCATTCTTTACAATTTGCTTGTATATTCTTCATATCACATATCACATGGCATTTATTGCACCAGGTGTTCAGAATAACTTTCACGTATCTACTTCATTACAGGTCACAACAGGAGTAGCCAGAGATGCAGAAATTGAAATACCTCAGCCTGTTTCAGAGGTTGAGCGGGAAGAAGGTTGTGTGAAATAGGAGCGACATGATAGAAAGAACACCGCGTTTCCTACAGGCGACTCGTGATCTAATCCCAGGTCAGGTCTACAACAATTTGTCTTTGCTTAAGACATATGTGTGGTTAATTTATCATGGTTGTTAATGGTGAGGGAAAACATCGTGAGGAAACTCACATGGTTAAGTTGTGGAGGTAAAGATATCAAAATTTAATGTTAATGATAATGATCTGTACAGATCTCATATAACGCATATTGAACAAAACTCATGGCGGTTCTCCCATTCTCTTACAAAATGGGTTACCGAATTTCATAATGAATTAAGTGCCGAAAATTTAATAAGCACTTAAAGTCGCAATGAAATGGGCGAAAGCGATGCGATAAAAGGTAGAGGAGCCGAGACTCGCTCGCAATGGAATATAGTTATGTTGAAGGTCGCATCGGATCGATACAATGGCGGCTCCGAACAGCTGACTGGCTCGACCCGCTCCATCTCAGTACTGCTTTTTCATGACTACTGAAATCATGAAAATTGTTATGTGGTTTGGATACACTAGAAAAATAGTATTGGTAGTTTAGAAGGAATAGTACCACTTAGTAAGACATAAGACTAGGTTCAGGGTTCAAAACTCTTCTGTGTTTCTTTAATTATATGTACGCCGTATTTCCTCAAAGGGGTAGCAGAGTAACTAATACTTCTGAACATGATGTCACGTGCGATTATTGTCACCTGGTGTGCACAGTAAACATGTTTTGCTTGGATATTGTACTCAGATGATACGGGACATGCCTATCGCCGTTTTTGTACGAATACAGTGTCACAAGACTAAGCACAACTTCGAAACATGGGTAGGAAACCCATGTTTGTTGTTTTCCCTCATCGTTAACAACCATAATAAATTTAACACACATATGAATTAAAAAAATAAAATATAGGAAGTGGTGCTTCTCCCCACTGAGGCATCACGTGTGTAAACCACTTCGCCATCACGTGTGTAAACAACTTCGCCATCACGTGTGTAAACCACTTCGCCATAGTTTAGTTAGGACTAAGTTAGAATTTAATGCTGCTATCTTGGCTCCACATGGAACGAAATATATTCTCATTGTAAAGAATATTCAGTTAGAGTTTCTGAAATTTTTGTTTTGGAAAATGTATTCGGTTGACCTATTCTATTCATTAATGTATGCCACTTAATTTGTATAAGTTATGGAAGAGTGCAACATATTATATTATAAGTAAGACGGAATCATGATTTGATGCATGTTAAGAAGTAGTCTCTTATATACGGTTTATTAAATTGAGCGATACTTAGTGGTAATCTGAAACGAAGGCGTCGTCCGATTTTGTTGAAAGATGAATTGAATATGATTTCGTTTTCTTGGTTCATTTTCAATTTGCTGCAATAAAATACTTAATAAAATATTTATTATAACATATCAATCTATAGAGCGATCAATGTGGTGGAATATAATGGCTTTAGATAAAATCGGTCAGGAAAAAAAGCGTAATCTGAACAGCACGTTACAAAATATTACGCGATGATCAAAACAATTAGTACAGTCGCCATCAGATATATCGGAGCGGCCGAGGTACTCAAATACTTCTGAGCAGCAATAAATTTCAATAAATTCTTTACGGTAAATAAGGTCAATAAGATCTGAACATCCAATTCGCCGCAAATATATGAGCAGTGGATTTTCAATTAAATCTGAACACACAACGACACAATAATATCTGAAAGCACAACTCGTCAAAGTTATCTGCTCAGACAGGGTGATCATAAATATCTGAACATTTGAGGAAAATATACCTTAAAGCACTAGGCATACAGTTTAAATGTAATCGTACAGATGTAATGAATTTTCCTTTTACAAAATTAGTAGGTATACAAAATATATATAAATCTTCGAAAAGCAACTTTACAGTGTTGTTACAAGAGACACATTTGAATAAAATATTTGGCAATTTACAAAAATGGTAACATTACTGTCATTGCATATAATTCACTTCACGTATTTATCAAATATTCACAGATTTATTGTGCTATACTTACGTATATAGATTGGCAATACAAAGTCGACAGGCGAGACCATAAAAAAGTACAACGGTGTGCGTAAATGAGTGTGTGTGCGTGACATTAGTATCGCCGATTCCATACTAACCCTATCAAAATTGATAAAAAATCACGTATCTGTTATTTTTGCCAAATTGTAAACTTGTATTAATTGTAATATTATGATGACAGAAGATATTTTTATCATATATTTGCATTGAAAACTTTGGTTTAAGATCTATAATAAGCATATAGACTGGTAATTATTACAATCTTAATTTGGACATAAATGGCTAAAAATTTTATGTTTGCCAAAGAATATGTATTTGATTTAGCTTCTGTGCTGTTAAATATTAATAACTTTATCAAAAATTCACCAAAGTTAAGACTTACATACCAGAATTAACGAAAATAAATCATATTTTTTTCATGTTTTATGCGAAAACCGTTGTAGGCTGTTATCGTGTCCGTGAGAGGTCCTACCTTTGTTGAGGTTTATGCTATGTTTGTCACTTACTGCCAATCTATGTGTTTCTATATCTATGGTTAGTTTAAAGCTGCCAAATTAAAATAGGTACGAATGCTTTGCAATATTTCATCCACTATTGTGTCAATCACCGTGGCCTAGCGGTTTAGTAATTAGAAATCAGAAAAATTATCCGTTGCGTCAGGGTTCAAATCCTCACTTGTGTTTAATTTTTGTATTTTATTAAGAATTCATGTTCTTTAATTTATTTTTATTTATTAGACCTTTAGATTTTTTGTCCTCATTTAATATAATTATATATATGAATACGTATAATACGTTAGAGAAAACTGCAGGAAAAGGTATAATTTTGTAAAAACTAGTTTCTCCTTTTATTTTATTAAAGCTGCATTTATATTAATGTAAAAGTAAAAAAATGGCATACACCTTTTCAAAAATTGTAAGTTATTTTACCTCTTGATGATTTGTGCCGGCGATTACTTGTTTCTATATAAAAAAAGAATTGGTTAGTGGGGAACGATTTAGTATATTTTTCTAATAATATATTAACCGTACAACTAGTTGTACGGATTAGTTGGTCAGTGGAGAATACCTCCCAGCAGAAAACTCTTTTTAGTTTTGACATTTGATAAAACTGAATGGTGGATGTGTAGAAAATGTATTCCAGCATACGTACTAAAATAAATAAACAAAGAATTTTAAACTGTATGCCTAGTGCTTTAAGGTATATTTTCTCTTAATGTTCAGATATTTATGATCACCCTGCCTAAGCAGATAACTTTGACAAGTTGTGCTTTCAGATATTATTGTGTCGTTGTGAGTTCAGATTTAATTGAAAACCGACTGCTCATATATTTGTGGCGAATTGGATGTTGAGATCCTATTGACCTTATTTACCGTAAAGAATTTATTGAAATTTATTGCTGCTCAGAAGTATTTGAGTACCTCGGCCGCTCCGATATATCTGATGGCGACTGTACCTCCACCACTCCTTCGAAGAATATAGCGTACATAATAGAAATAAAACAATGTACAACGAAGGTTGCACGCTTCACAATAACTTTCCAAATAACATTAAAATATAATCATCGACGGCCCCAAGAGGTCATTCTTGCAGTTTATTGATGCCATAGATTTTCAAAAACAATTCCAAAAGTATAAAACGTAAGCCAATATCCCTTTGCAAAGAACATCTAGAAGAATGATTGGTTCAGAACTGTTTTTACAATTTAAATGACTTTTATAGTTATAATAATACGTATATATGGCTGATGTATAAAATAAAAAAGGAAATGTACCTTTTTGACATTTTAAACGATCAGATTGATTATTATCACTAAGGATTAAATGACATGTAAGTTAATTTTCATTATTGGTTGGTCTGACATATTTTTCATTTAACATAATAACTTTAATTAATAACTTTGATAATGCTTTATTTAATTTAATTTTTATAATAATACTGGTTTTAACTACTAAGACTTAAATTATTCCTTTTTTCAATTTTGTATTAATGATATGGCGTTTTAAAAATAAAATAATTGATAAAATCGATTAGTAGTATACCGAATTGTCTACATTATTGAACTAAAATTTGCATGCCTGCAAAGGTATAACATTAGTGTTTTTATGCTATAGAACTTATTGTACCATGTTATAAATATATAATACATTCGCCATACTTAACTATTTCTGAACAACCACCTTCTATGTTCACACATAGTTTCTTATGTCTACATAGAAATCTAGTCAGCTGTCAGTGTGTACCTATAGAGAGAGTAGACTGTATAACGTACCTAGGTTTAAAAGTAGATGTTAGCTTCTCATGGTCTCAACACATTGATTATATATGTAATAAGCTTAGAATTTTATTGGGTAAATTCTACCATTTAAGTTTTAAGGTTCCAACAAGCACACTTAAATGTTTGTATTTCTCGCTAGTTGACTCAATCTTGAGTTATGCTCTTGACAGTTACGGCCTTACTTTTAAATCATATATAGATAAACTTGAATCACTTCAGATTAGATTTATGTAATAAGCTTAGAATTTTATTGGGTAAATTCTACCATTTAAGTTTTAAGGTTCCAACAAGCACACTTAAATGTTTGTATTTCTCGCTAGTTGACTCAATCTTGAGTTATGCTCTTGACAGTTACGGCCTTACTTTTAAATCATATATAGATAAACTTGAATCACTTCAGATTAGATTTATAAAACTTCTTGTTAATCATAAAACTAAAAATAAATGTAATGGTAACTACTATAAACTTTTTAAAATATGTAAAATTCTGCCTGTCAGCCTGAAACATAAATACCTCTTATTAATTAACAACCACGACAGTCAAGAGCAGAATCTCACGAAGCTGAGTCATAGCTATGGCACGAGGTCGGTGTCGGCGGGCAGGCTGGAGGTACCCAGAGTAAATAATTACTACGGGGACAGGACGCTTAAAAAGCGATTACCGTACTTGATCAACAGTCTGCCCGAGGACATCCGCCTCGAGCCTAATAGACAAAAATTTAAAAACAAATTAAAAAAATATTTTCTTAACTCACTACCATAGATGTAACTAAATAAAAATTTATTAAAAGAGACTCTACCTGCAGACAAACTGTAAAACAGTTTTGCAGGGCTTTGTTATAATTAAATGTAACCATTTATATTAATAAAGATTAATAAATAAAATAAATAAGTACAACTCAGAAAAAAAAAGGAAAATAAAGGCAAATAAAGATATTCTATAATACGAGAGATGCCTTTTAAGCTATATCGTTACCAGAAAAATAAGCAAATTGAACCGCATTATATTTTTCACTGTTTTAATGTATTTGCCACATAGTTTTATAAAAAAAAGCATACGATTCCACTCCGAAGTGGGGTTATCAAATATGGCCGTAGATATATAGCGTAATACATCTATCTATTATATACCAACTGAGATAGTTCTGTGGTTAGAACATCGCCTATCATGTAGACAAAAGAGGGTGCAAATCCTGGGTCGGTCAACACCTATATCTAAAGTCATTATGTGTGGTTCATTTATCATGTTTGTTATCGGTGAGTGTCAAATAGTATTAGTATTCTGCCATCTCCTTCAGGGATATACGGCTTGATTGTTTGAGTTTTAATGGTCTATATATAGATATATACCATACTTATAAGCAAAACAAGATTCGGTAAGCTCGCGGTAAAAAACAAAATAAAACATAACATAACATAAACGTTCACGCCGTTTTATCCCCGAAGGGGTTGGCAGAGGTACCAATACTCCTGAACTCACATGGCAAGCGCCATCTAGTTTCTAGAGAAGGTACCCACGTTTTGCTTAGACAGTGTACTCACGTGATAGGGGGCAGGCCTATCGCCGTTTTGTACGAATACACTGTCACATGACTAAGTACAACTCAGCCATGTGGGTTTCCTCACGATGTTTTCCCTCACCGTTAGCAACCATGATAAATTAACCACACATATGACTTTAGAAAAGACAAATTGGTGTAGGCCCGTCCCAGGATTGGAACTCACGCCCTTCTGTTTTTCGGGCGGGTGTTCTTACCCACTGGACTATCATGTCGCATAAAATAAAACAGTGTGCGAAAATTAGTGATAGACTCCCAAAATCATAACCCTTCCTTTTGGCTGTGTCGTAGTCGGGTAAGTAGTCTGCTCAGACGATTATAAAACCATTATAGCAAAACAAGTTGTCATTAATTAATTATAGAAAATTTGCAATTAAGAATTAAATTTAAAGGTTAATAAATAAAAGGGAAACAACAATATGTTCCAACTATAAAATAAACCTAGTTTAACTAAATGAATGGGTCTCTAGCCAAGAACATCTAACAGGCCCCATATCCTAAGTACACACATCAAAAGGGTCCAACATATATTTTTGCAATAACTTTTCTCCTGATTGATATTAATTAAAATTTTCTTAAAGTGTTCATCAAATAAAGTGTTTTCGTTTATCTACAGTAACGATTAACCAAGTCACCGTTGCATTAATAAAGAAATTTGACATTTTCCTAATAAAGATATTTTTAACATAACATAACCACTAACATTAAAGTTCGAAAAAAAGACTGCAATAACAGTTTTGTTTAAAATTTTATTGGGTAACTTAAACAATTAATAATCCGTGTTTCTACCGCGAACACTAACAAAACGAGAACATCGGTTTGGCATACTCAAAATGAGATCATCCAAATCACGCTGTGGAATGGCCGCTCATGTCCGTTGCAACAACAAAAAAAGGTCTTCTTGCGACTGGATACCCTCCATATTCGGCAGAGCTCTTCTGTGTAGCATATCCAATGCATGCTCAATCAATGGGTTCAAGTCTGGCGACTGAGAAGGCTAGGGCAGGACATTGATGTTAGCTGCGGCGAGAGTCTGTTTTCAACTCTTGCGGTGTGCGGTCGTGCATTATCATGCATTAACTGAAATAAGGGACCGATTTGCACTTGTAGAGGAACGATGACGTCTGATACAATCGTCTCAGCATAAATTTGAGCGTTGAGGTTGCCTCTGATCCAAATCAATTTAGTTCTTCCGCCGAAAGTCGGAATTCTCCAGTGTCGTATACGTCTTGTTCCCGGTCTCATACCAAAACGAGACTCATCTGAAAAGCACACGAAACGCCATTGATCTTCTGCCCAATTTCTGTGTTCAAGAGCCCATTGATATCGAATCCTACGATTGTGCATTGCTATAGGTGGTACTCGTAGCGGTCTTCGGGAATGAAGGTTTACTTCATGCAAGCGGTTTCTGACTGTTTGGTCGCTAATTAAGTTCCCTGAAGAGCGATGAGGCCTCACGGCTAACATCATTGCGGTTATTTTTGGAGCTCTTCGAGCTATGATTTGAATGTATCGGTCTTGTCTCCGTGTGGTGCAGCGATACCGTTCTCTATGGCGCTCAGCCACGGTACCAGTGCTTTGGTAACTTGTCCAAAGTCGATTGTTAATACTCTGACTTGTAGTCAGAGCTAAAGCCACAGTACGTTGCCGTAAACCAGCTTCTATCATTCCCACGGCTCTGAGCATTTCTTCCCCGCTAAAATGACGTTGCCGGTGCATAATAACGTTTGTTTTAATCAATAGTAGGGAAACAGTAGCACTAATAATGTTTTCAATGCGTTGTATGTTTTTATAGGGCAATATTGATAGCTGATTTTCATCTTTTACTCGAATTTAATTGACAGTTCCTGTTTCAAATTATGAAATACACCAAAAAAGGATCCATATAAATGATGATGGATGCCGTGTAGTGCCGGCTATGCCGTGTAGTGCCGGCTTAGAATGTCGCTACCCCTTTCTACCCACGGGTGTCGTAAGAGGCGACTAAGGGTATTGGGGCTTTTTATTGGATTTTTGGGCGATGCGGTTGGAAACCCATCACCAAAAACCTTTATTTTTGCCATCTTTTCCCCACTCAACTTCCAAAAGTGGCAGAGGAATTTATAATTCTTTAGCTCTGGTTACCCCTTCTAGGGAAATATAGCCGTGAGTATATGTATGTATATGTATGTATGTATAAATTTATAAAATCATAAATTTATTACAAAGCTACATCCCAATCTCGAGAAATCCGCATTAAAATGCTTGATCCCTAGACACTTTCGATGTGTGTAGCTTTGCATACCACGGGGTAGTGATACTCTAAGCGGCACAACACGGCTTAGAATAACTTACACGTATAAGTCGATATGGGTCACATTCTCATAAATAACAGGGGTTAGTATAAATAAATTTAATAGGTAAGTGAACAAAGCCGGTTCATGAAAGGGATTTCAGTTGGGTGTTTGAAGCTCGCAATTGAACTGCTCATGATTTAATAATTAACTCGGCCCTTATTAGCTTTTATGAGCATTACTTAAGAGTACAATTCCATATCACGCTAGCTTGTATTTGTTCGTTTGTGTGTGTGTGTGTGTGTGTGTGTGTGGCAGATTTCTAACTAAAAATTAAAATAACTCATATATTTTCTATTACATAAAATTCATGTGTCACAGTATTTGTCACCAAACTCCTCCGAAACGCTCGCTGATCTGATTTTAATGAAATTTTGCATACACATATTGTTATTGTTAAGTAGCATTTTAGTAAAACTCAATTGAAATATTTTCATTTTATTAGGTTAAATTTTCTTGTCACTTTTACTTATTATGAATAACTACTTATTTTTATTATTATTTTGAATTTGTAATTATAATTACGTTTTTTTTATTGTTTTTAACCTTTTTTTCTTTGTTTACTTTTTTGTTTAATTTATTCACTTTATATAAAGCAGGTAAAATAAGAACCTAGCGATACAGGCCATGCCTAGTGCAAGGTTCAACGCAAAGATGTATTTTGTATAAATGAATATAAAAATAAGTTGTGATTATTATTATTATTACATTCAGTTGGTCTAAGAAGAGGTTTCTTGTTAATTTTTATACTCCTAAGGGTTGTCCACCTCTAACATTCAATTTTTATTTTATTGACTAGAAATTTCTAAGTGTCAATTTAAATGGCAAAACAACGTTTGCCGGGTCAGCTAGTTTCAAAATAAAAAAAATTGAGTAAAAAACTTTTTAAGGAAAAGCTTTTATTTAAACGCTCTAAAAAGAAGAAAATAAAATATTCCTTTTGGATTATACTAACAACTCCTCATTATACACAATTTATATATAATAATAAAAGCTTGTCGCGAGGTTTACATACCTATCAACATTCCTTTATATCATAATAATTTGTGGTAAACCTCGCGACAAGCTTTTATTATTATATATAAATTGTGTATAACGAGGAGTTGTTAGTATAATCCAAAAGGAATATTTTATTTTCTTCTTTTTAGAGCGTTTAAATAAAAGCTTTTTCTTAAAAAGTTTTTTTACTCAATTTTTTACTTTTTAGTTATCGCTGGCTAGGTTCCTCAGTCTGGTCATCTCATTTAATGCATCATTGTTGCAAGGACATTTGCCGGTTAATTTCGAACAGTCCAGCTCTTCAATCAGTAGACCTTCTAATGATGTTACCCTACTTAAGGCCACGTATGCTTGACCAGCAGCAAAGAGCTTTGAGCCTAAGTAAATAACGGCGTAGTCGAAAGTACTACCTTGCATTTTGTGAACTGTACAAGCCCAACATAATACAATTGGCAGCATTCTTCGTTCCGCAGTTCCGTGGCCATATTTTGCCGGAAGTTGCACAGACTTGGGCTGAATTAGATGGACACCGTCTTTTCCGAAGTCAATACGAACAGATGGTATGTCGGTGTCGTACATTTGTGCTCTTTGAAAGCAGGGCCATATAATTTCAATAATATGTCCAATGGCACCATTCACGAGACCTTTCGCGACATCCAAAAAATCCTCAAAATGCCCTCTCATTTGATACCCATATTGTAGAAGTAGACTGAAGGTAACTATTCCGCCATCCTGCATGGTCCGCCATATTGGATTCAGAATGACGTCATATTCTTTTTCTAGTCACTCTTAACAAGCCCTTTCATTTGATACCCATATTGTAGAAGTAGACTAAAGGTAACTATTCCGCCATCCTGCATGGTCCGCCATATTGGATTCAGAATGACGTCATATTCTTTTTCTAGTCACTCTTAACAAGCCCTTTCATTTGATACCCATATTGTAGAAGTAGACTAAAGGTAACTATTCCGCCATCCTGCATGGTCCGCCATATTGGATTCAGAATGACGTCATATTCTTTTTCTAGTCACTCTTAACAAGCCCTTTCATTTGATACCCATATTGTATAAGTGGATTAAATATAACTGTTCTGATATCTTGTATGATCCGCCATATTGAATTTAGAATGACGTCACATATCTTATCATATATTGTCATCCAAACAAAATGCGTTCACAAAATTTCAGCACAAACGGTTGAATATATCTACTTCAAAATTGAGTTCAAAGATTTCACCCGAACACACAAATATACATACATTGCAAGTTAAATAAAAGCTTTTAATTAATTAATAAACTTCAAGTTGGTCGCAAAAAGAACTGGTAGCGAGACATTAGTGTAAAATCAGCCGTACGAATCATATTGTAATACACGTAGCAAGTAAACTTGCAAGTAAAGTGTGAAAATATATCAAAAAGCTCTGTGGGGGACGGTTAACTAGTTGTGGCATAAATCCATTTGGATACGCATTCTGTGGGAGCTATCTTTCCAACAATTACATCTATATACATACATACATACATGTACTCACGACTATAAATCCCTAGAAGGGGTAGCCAGAGCTAAGGAATTAGGAATTCCTCAGCCACTTTTGGCTCCTCGCGAAATATTTCCCGTCCTCTTCAATGACCCTGACCAGTTCTGCCCTTTGTTTTTCTTGCACATTTAACAACTTTTTAGACACCAAAAAACGTTCAAAATTCAGTATTTGTTTTATTAAATAAATTAAAACAATATTTTCGATAGTATCTTCAAACGAATATTATAACACGAACCCTCGTTTTGAATGTCATTGGCGTAAAGCGTCGCAAAAAATATGATACGGGTCAAAAACGGTTTGACGTTTTCTATTAGCAAAAATGATTGGAGTCTGCTCTAACATATATCTAGATAGGCACGTTATAATCAATTGATTACTCTCAAGGATTTACAGGATCAAAAAATTAAATAAGTAATTTATTAAAGTGTATGTTTTGAAATATTGTAATAAGGATAGGGTCAAGCAAAAACTATAAGCGATATTTAGGTACTACCTTACGGTCAGGCCGTCTACGGCGATCGGCACAAATGGACATTCTGACGTCACAAATCTTTCAAAATCGTAGTTAATCGGACAAAGAAACCACCTTTACATCCGAAGGTTGTCTCGAAGAGATTTCTTTTAGTAATAAGACCGGACATTTCTTTACAATTAAGAGTTTTTAATTCTCTTTTATTCTATATACTTAGGGGGGCAGCAGATATACTTTATTAATATCGAGTTTATACATTACGTGATTTTTCGTCACCTGCCCGACTAGTACGAGCGGTCTTTAAACTAGTTATCGCGTGGGATAAAGCAGCCATCTCTTACGCAATTACTTAGTATCGTATACTGCCATCTCGTTCTAACCGTTATCGTGTCGATAAAATAGCGCTCGTGCTTGCTATACTGGTGTCCAAATTACATATTTTCTACCTTGACAATGTACCTAATGTTTTGTGAGCATACTTCTCGACCTACGGATTGCATGTTACCTTCGAAGATTTTCATTTAACAAAACAAACCCTCATAAATGACTTATGAAATAAAATATCGAAAGTCATTCAATAGCGTGAAATAAGTTTTGTTCAGAAATATCTAAAAACAACCGTGATAGCTCAATGGGTAGAACACTGGTTATCGTGTAAAAGACTAGTGATCAAATCCCGGATCGGGCCTACACCAATTTGTCTTTTCTAAAGACATAGGTGTGGTTAATTTATCATGGTTGTGAACGGTGATTGAAAACATCGTGAGGAAACCCACATGCCTGAGTTGTACTTCGTCATGTGACAGTGTATTCGTACAAAACTGCGATAGGCCCCGCCCCTTACAATGTCACGTGATGTTCCGAAGTATTAGTACCTCTACCAACTCCTTAGAGGATATACGGCGAGAACGTTTGAGTTATATCTAAAAAGCCAATCTAGGTAATCACGCTACATACTCGACGATGCAAACATTTTTTAGGGTTCCGTATCAAAGCGGTAAAACGAGGCCCTATCGGGAGGACCTCCGTGTTCGGCGGTTGTCCGTCTGTCAACCATCTGTCACCATCACGCACCCGGGGCCCAATTCTACAATTTTAAGAAACGTCACCGTTTTGATACAGTCTGTAGGTCAAATAAGTACAATACTGTATCTCTATTTTTAGTCGTTACAACGTAATCGGTTCTATTATCTTAGCTGCCGGAGCATGGTTTTGTCAATTTTGACATTCCAAATCAGTCATTTATTCATTCTTTAATAAGTCAAATAAGTGTTGTCATTTCAGTGATCTTAAAAATCTACCGCAATAACTGTACCTATTTCTGTACCATCGCCCAAGACTAAAGAAATATCATTTAAATTTTATGACAGTTTATGAGTACTTTCTGCTAGAAGATTCGACCGATATATTTTATTATAGGTTAATTCTTTACATGGGTGTCGTAAGAGGCGACTAAGGTAAGGGTATGGGGCTTTTTAAAGTGACTTTTAGGCGATGCGGTTGAAGTCCCATCACCAACGATACTTTATTTCTACCATCATCTCCCATATCAACTTCCAAATGTGGCTGAGGAGTTTTTAGCTCTAAAGCTGTGGCTACCCCTTTTTAGGGATTTATGGCCGTGAGTATATGTATAGCAAAATTAAAAACCTGTAACAATGTACCTACAAATACATTGTCACATGACAGGACTAAGTATAACTCAGCTATAATAGTTTCCTCACGATATTATCCCTCACGGTTAACGTCCTCAATAAATAAAAAAGACATTGGTCAAGGCCCAACGAGAATTTAAACTCAAACCGATGAAGTGAAGTCTCAAAAAAAAGAGCTGAGTTTTGATTTCATCGTTATAAAAATTTAAAATTGTATGGGTACGTAAATGGTTAAATTTATGCGGGTACCTACTCCATGGCGATCGATAGTCTCTGCCTACCCCAATGGGAACTAATGGCGTGAGTATATGTATTTATGTATGTATGTACCTACTCCGTAACTATCATTTATTTTAATGGAATGTCTTCTAGGCATGACATTATTACAGAAGCCGCCTGCCTTTTTGAGAAAACTCTCTATTTGGTCCGATTGTGTCCTCCGTAGTCGTCCTCTACTAACATCACTTTCCAGTGCCTTCCACATTGGGTTTTTACACATCCAATTTACCTATTCATCCTTATCATGCCCAAACCGTCTTAAAAATATTATTGCCTTAGTATTAGTATATGGAAAAATACTAGTTTTCATTGAAACAAACCTATCCCAAATTTTTTATTGATGTACAAGCGCGAATTTAAAGGCTGTTTTCAATGTTAGTAAAAAAAATGTTTTTTCTTTTCCTCAAAGTCTCTATAGGTACCCTGCGTTTTGAAAATGACACCTCTCTTTTGCTCTGTTTTATACATGGAAGTATTATTTAAACAGGAACGCGCGCTGGCGACCTAAAGTGTCCTGAAAAAGGATGGCTAACTAGCTAACTGTAAAGTAGGGTGACCATCTGTTGGTGTTTTAATAAGAGTTCCTCTAAAGGATACAAAAACACTTATATCTACATATTTTGAATGTTTTTGTTCATGATTACCTCATGTGGGGACCTGATGCACTCGCAGCCTTTGACACGGTAGCTCAATTGGCAGAGCGACGGGGGCGTATACCCGAGGTCGCGGGTTCGATCCCCACCTGTGTCGAAATTTTTCTTTCCTTTATTTATTAGTTATATTTACATACATACATTATAAAAAAAATATATTATAAAAACGCTTATATTTACATATATACATTGTTTTTGGTAAATCAACGTGTTTTTTTACATATTTATTCTTAATTAATAGATTATAAAAGAATGGGTAGCCAGTGCTTGAGAATTAAAATTTCCTCAGCCACTTTTTGAGCAAAACCAAATTCAAATCGTTTAATGCATTCATGTGGTAAAGTTCGAGATGATACAGGTTATTTTATTTATTGTTCCATAACATGAACCCATATTTATCACTATTAAATGATAAAAGCTCCAAAACACTCAAACAGATGATAAATTGTGGACACCACATTTATCTTGTTTCGATGGGGATACCCGTGACAAATATTAATATCCCTTTTGCCAAACTTAACCAATTATTTATCTCCAAATCGATAGGCGACAATAATAATTAAAATAAAATACAAAAAAGGAACAGTTTATAACCTGCTTTTTATAAAATACTCACTATAAATAAGTTTAATTTGTTTTTCTTTGAACTTAATCTCGACTGGCAACCGTGCGAGTGGGACACACTTCTCTCTCACACGGCTCTCTTTCTAGGACGTTTCTCTGCTTGACAGTCTTTAAAAGATAATTAACTTTATTGCATGGTATATATTTTTGTGAGTACTCTCTCCTGTTTAGTTAGTAGCTTCATGGTTTTATATTCTACAGATAAGTTAGTAGTGAATTGTTATAATTGTGCCAGTGACAAATTGGTCAAATAAACAAAATAAATACATTTAAATTTTTCACACAACCTGTCAGACGCCCGAAGTGTATAGAATAAAAAAGCATGTATAAAAGATTCATAAAACTAGAAGAAGCTAGATAAGTTAGCCAGGGTCGTACAAATCCAACAAAATTAATAGTTTCTGACTACTCCGATAGGAACTAATCTCGTGAGTTTACGCGAGTAGGTTTGTATCATTTTCTTTTTTTTTTTTTATTTTGATAGAAAAAATCTTGAAATTATTATTTTTATTGCATTATTTATCTTTAATTAATGATGAAATAAATATTTGTTAGATAAAATGTGGCACGTTTAAGAGTTTTTTGTGTTTTGTTTCAAGACCTTTTTTTTTCTGAAATATTAGACTTTTTTAAGTTTGCCTTATGTTTGTTTATAATAAGTCGTGATTATAAGATAAGATTTTTGCGGTCTGTTCAAAGTAAAGTAAAACTTTTTCTTACAAACTCATTACGCAAATTCTTGGCCAAACACGAACTCGCTTTAAGAAAAAAAAAATTTCCAACTGTCATAATTTGACATAAAACCGTCAAAATTCTGTCATATGTCACTAAACGTCACAATGCAAACTTAATAGAACTTTTTAATGGGTATTCACAATCTTTTTAAGATGTATCTTAGGTGTATGTCTCTGGTATGGTGATCCAAATTTGACGTTTTAGCCCAGTTTCTTGCTCATTCGGTCATTGAGTTGAATGATTTTAAATCCAGTATTGCCATTTTTATTCTAATATTGATATTGCAAATACCTACCACTTTATTTATTATGTACCCTATGCTCTTAATCTAGAATCATCCCCGACATTGTAACTAGATCTCAATTATTTCTTCAAAATTTAATTGTAAATGATTTAAAATATGTTTCCAATGTTTACCAAGTATGAATTGTCAGGTTATTAAATAAATTATATTTAAATTAAGCCAAAAAGGCTGCTTGTAAATATACCCAAAGCTAAAAAGAAAAAAAATAGAAGAAAGATAATTTTTGGAAAATAACAATAAGGATGACATAATTAGTTGGGATTCGCGATAATGGGATTTCATTATTATTTTTTCTTTAATTTTATGTTCTTCCCAAAATATAAATAACTCGTAACTTAGTCTTTACTTAACCATTGATTAAATACCTTCAAGATCTAATTGTTTAATAATTTCATTCTTTTTACATAATTTTTTTTTCGCTTTAATGATAAAAATCCTTACAACTAAAATTCACATACGAGACTAAATCACGCTGTTTGTGGCTAAATTGCTGAAAAAATATTCGGCAGATACCACCAATAACAAAAAAAATAAAAAAACCAATAAACAAACAAAAAAATTATAATTAGTCAATTTTCATTTTCATTATTTCATATTTTGAAAACTAATGAATAAATTTCTTATACCGAATAATAATTAATTTAACGGACTGGTTAATATCAAACATTATTTGTTTGCGGAACTATTCGTACGATACGAACTTAACGATGAATATGCTATCAGTGATTATGGTACCAATTATTCGTGACGATGAAGCTTAATAGCTACGTCCACACTGTGCCTTTTCATCTTCAACTTTCGTCTTCACCTTTCTATTCAACTTTCAATTGACGCTTACAATAAGTGAATGCGTTAATTGAAACCAACACCATACTTTATTCGTAGTTTGAGTTTCTGTTGGAAACATGTGCGACGACAATATTTTACTTGGGGGAATATATGCAGCTTACTTGGTCATAAGAAATTCCAGAAAAAAAAAAGGACCAAGAGAAGGTTTTGGATACGAGATTATTATAATAATCGAAGAAACGTGATTATAAGCAAACTAAGAGAAGATAAAGATATTCTTTTTAAAAATTATACACGCATGTCCGAAAGGAATTTCGATCAACTTTTGAAATTGCTGAAACCAATAATTACAAAGCAGTCAACCCAGCTACGTGAAGCTATACCTATTGAAATAAAATTAGCAATAACGCTAAGGTTTTTAGCTACTGGAGACAGTTTAATGTCCCTTTCGTTTTTATTCAAAGTAATCTTAAGTAATTTTAAGTAAGTAAGCTTCTGTAATCTTCAATAAAACTTAATGTTAAATCTTTTTCTTCGTCCACCATCTTGTTGTTGAACGCTATAGCTACGTCCACACTGTGCCTTTTCATCTTCAACTTTCGTCTTCATCTTTCTATTCAACTTTCAATTGACGCTTACAATAAGTGAATGCGTTAATTGAAACCAACACCATACTTTATTCGTAGTTTGAGTTTCTGTTGGAAACACGTGCGACGACAATATTTTACTTGGGGGAATATATGCAGCTTACTTGGTCATAAGAAATTCCAGAAAAAAAAAACATCGTTCCTCTTTACTTTATTAGTGTAAAGTTTATTGTTAGGATCCCAGAGTTGTGGAAAGCTTCTGTAATCTTCAATAAAACTTAATGTTAAATATTTTTCTTCGTCCACCATCTTGTTGTTGAACGCTATGACGCACAGAAATCCACCCGACTCCGGATAACTTGCAACACAGCGCGCGCTCCGCTTTCAACTGTCATCGCGCATGCATTAAGGGCATGCCTCACGTGCGCTGTTGACTGCGCTATGACGCATGCCCTTATTGAACAAAAAAAGGCACAGTGTGGACATAGCTTTTGACGCACAGAAATCCACCCGACTCCGGATAACTTGCAACACAGCGCGCGCTCCGCTTTCAACTGTCATCGCGCATGCATTAAGGGCATGCCTCACGTGCGCTGTTGACTGCGCTATGACGCATGCCCTTATTGAACAAAAAAAGGCACAGTGTGGACGTAGCTAATTAAAGTTTTCAAACTGGAACATTCATATGGTGTCTCTATTTTATAAGAATTTCTTGCGGAAGATATCAACCAACTGAAAATTACCCAAGAATATACATTTATATTTCAAATCATGTAGGAGAAGCTAACAAATAATAAAGCGTATATTTATCATACCCAAACTTGTATTAAAAGTTCTTTGCTCGTCTTAGTGATTATACTTTAGTTACAAATATATAATAAATAATATGTTCTTGATACTTGTTTCTTTATTAATTTACTAGTGGACCATTTCGGATTTGCACGAGTATTGTTATACTTTGAATATACGCCTGTGTTTCTTAGGGCCAATATTTACTGGCATGGAAAACTGATAATTTAATTAGGAATAACTTTTTTGAGGGCTAACGGCAACGTTAATAACTATAAAACGAAAAGCTTAACTGTTTTCGCTTATACTTTATATAGTCGATACCTAGCATAATTTATAATGCATACGTTTAGTACATAGGCAACCTATAATGTTTTCGGTTTTCGTAGTGTGGCCGCACATGATCCTGACTTTTATTTTACCTTAAGCCTATGAATATATACATATATATACAAAGTATAAATACACTGTAGTATTTATATAGTGTAGTGTATATATACTGTGTAGTGTATATTTGCTGTGTAGTGTCGGCTTAGAATAGCACTTCCCCATTTCTTCCGATGGGTGTACGTAAGAGGCGACTAACTGTATTGGGGCTTTTAAGAGATTTTTGGGCGATGTATTCGGAAACCCATCACCAACAACCTTTATCTCACCATCTTTTCCCCACTCAACTTTCCAAAAGTGGCTTAGGAATTTCCAATTCCTTAGCTCTGGCTACCGCTTCTAGGGATTTATAGCCGTGAGTATATGTATGTATGTATGTATATATATCCGACTGTGTACTACTCAGCCAATCATCTCAAAATCTCTTGTCTATAATATCAAATTTCCAAAAGGAGAGATATTTGTTTGTATGTATAGGTTCCTAATTCCCCAATAGCTCAACCGATATAAAAAATATTTTTTTAAATTAAACGTTGGAATTATTCAAAAGTAACGTGTATCATCACACGAAATATCATAGGGGTGTTGGTGATGAAACTGACATGCATACATATAAACTGGTTTCCCATAATACAGACCTAGCCTAGTTTGGGAACCTCTGCTTAGGTCTGTACTACTGTAAATGCCTTAAAGGCTTTGGAATGAGAAATTCCCGAGTCACTTTTGGAAGTTGAGTGGTGAAAAGATGGTATTAATAAATAATTGTTGGTGCCGGGCTCTCTAACCATATCGACCAAAAATCACTAGAAAGCCCACGTGAAATCACTAAGGGTAACCCATACACTCCTATTATTATGACCACCCACTGGTAGGAATGGGATAGTGTTATTCTGCTGTTTTGCTATAAAAACATAAACATAACATAAACGTTCACGCCGTTTATCCCCGAAGGGGTTGGCAGAGGTACCAATACTTCTGAACTCATATGGCAAGCGCCATCTAGTTTCCAGAGAAGGTACCCACGTTTTGCTTAGACAGTGTTCTCACGTGATAGGGGGCAGGCCTATCGCCGTTTTGTACGAATACACTGTCACATGACTAAGTACAACTCAGCCATGTGGGTTTCCTCACGATGTTTTCCCTCACCGTTAACAACCATGATAATTTAAAAACATATTTATCTTATATCTACTTTGACTGGGACCTCATAATGAGTTAACGTTTTCTTGAATAAGTGTAACTGCATTTATCATATCGATTTTCATTGAGCCCCATTGAAACGAAATCTACTTCGATACATTTGAAATATTTTCGAACTTTGAATAAGATATTTTTATCAGAAAAAAAATTGTCACAAAAAACGCATATTTTATTGATATCTTTAAATTTTCAGTAAAATGTAAATAAAATCCAATAAAATATGTGTAAATACATTCAAATAAATATTCATAATCATTTTCCACAAAAAAAAATTTTTCGAATGTATGAAACAATACACAAAAAGCTACTGTTGTTTTTTAGGAGAAAAACTGTAGCATTATGGTGGATTGTAGCTTCAGACAGCTGTCAAAAGAACTCTTAAAAACGCTTAGAATACCGATTTGGTGAATCATTCGTTCAATCATCATAACGCTAAAAAAATCGTTAATTTGCAGAATACCAAATACGTCAATGTGTCAAAAAGTGACGTAAAATGGCCTTGTAGAATAGCAAATAAGATCTTAGCTGTCTCACTATTGTGACAGTGACACAAATGACATTTGTCAATTTTGCTTCGAGAATGCCAAAACCACAGTTTTGATACACCTAAGACCGACATACAGAAAAGATGGTCGTGTAGAATTGGGCCCCTGGTTGTATCTCATGAACCGTGACTAAAAGGCAGTTAAAATTTGCGCAGGTAATGTATTTTGATAGATTCTATAAAAAAAATATGTATAAAATGTATATGCTATAATGTTGGGGCTTAAAATTATACTAATCCAATTCTTTCGGGTGTCGTAAGAAGTTACTAAGGGTTTTTTTAAGTGATTGTGGAGCGGTGCAGTTGAGGACCGAGCAACATTTACTTTCTAATAAAGAATAAATAAAGGAAAGAAAAATTTCGACACACACGCGGGAATCGAACCCGCGACAAAATCGAAATTTTTCTTTCCTTTATTTATTAGTAATAATCCCCACATGAGGTTTTCATGAACAAAAAGATTTAAATTTACTTTATAATCCTTTCCCGACCCAAGTTCCAAAATAGGCTCTGATTTATATGACTCTGAAGCTCAGATTTTTCTTTTTCGGCAAATATATCTGTGAGTTTATATGTATGTATATATATGTATGTATGTAAGTATGATACGAAATACATATTTAATGTGACTGAAATCCATACAAAACAATCTCATACTTACATTTTTTTTATAAAGCTGTCTCATCTGGATTGGAATGCCTTTTCACAGCTACATACACAAAAGCCGTAATTCTGGAAGCTGTTAGTCATTCACAATTAAAAGAGAAGTGCTTGAATGAACACTGTCTGCTATGAAAAAAAATCTGCATTGGTTCTACAATATTATGAATGTTCTGCGAAAACCTCGCAAACAGATATGATCTTAAGGATGGCTCTTAGAATTTGAATAACAATGTGGATTGGATGACAATGGTCTTCATAGCTAGTACGAGTGACCTTTTTAACTAGATATCGCGTGGTATAAACAACTATCTCTTACGCACTTACTTAGTATCATATACTGTCATCTCATTCTAACAGATATCGTGATGATAAAGTAGCGCTTGTGCTAGGTCTGCTGCTTGGTGCGGGCGGTAGCATTGTGTCAAAAAGAGTTAACGGTTAGATACCCTTGCCTTAGACATTGATTTCGAATGGCGATTTTGGGTAGACAAACGCAGGACGCAGTTTCTGATTTATTGCAAAACTTGTCCTACAACAACCTACACATCACAGTACAAGCTACAACTTGTGCTGTGATGTGATGTGATAGAACTTTATAACTCGTGTAACTTAAATGTATACACACATATACTCACGGCTATGAATCCCTCGAAGGGGTAGCCAAAGCTAGGGAATCAGAAATTCCTCAGCCACTTTTGGAAGTTGCGTTGGGAAAAAATGGTGGAATAAAGGTTGTTGGTGATGGGTCTCCAACCGCATCGCCCAAAAATCCCTTAAAAGCCCCAATACCATTAATCGCCTCTTACGTACACCCACCGGAAGAAATGGGATAGTGTTATTCTAAGCCAACACTACACAGCTACTTAAATGTGGAATGTAAAATTGTATATTTCAATGTTTATGATCAAAATTTTATCTTATAATATAATTTAAATTTAATGTAGGGAAGGTGTTATAAGATTTAATCACGAAAATAGCGAAAGTGTAACCATATATACGATAACATGACTCTCGCCACGACACGGTCGTTTATTTTATTTTCCAAACAAATTCTGTGAAATGTTATGCAACGATATCTTGTGCGTGATTTTAGTGACGTGAATATTATATAATAATACTGAAACTGATTCACTTAATTATTAATCATACCGAATGATTTTGATAAGAGTACTCAGAAAAAAGTTATGACGTATTTGAACGTTATTTTATTATGCTCTACATTTTGAACCATTCAAACAACAATACAACAATACATACATATACTCACGTTCATAAATCCCAAAAAGGGGTAGCCAGAGCTTTGGAGCTCAAAACTCCTCAGCCACATAGAAATAAAGTATCATTGGTGATGGGTTTCCAAGCTCATGGTCCAAAATCCACTTGATAAAGCCCCATACCCTTAGTCGCCCCTTACGACACCCGTGGGTAGAAAGGGGTAGTGAAATTTTAAGCCGGCAATACATGGCATAAGCCGGCACAACACTTTTTTTGAGTTTTATGAGAATTCGTCATTCACTACATGTGCTTCATAATACTTACTTTGGTTAAGAATCACTTTTGTCAAAGGGGTAGCTAAAGCCAGTGCGTTTGTATTACTAATTCCTCAGCCTCTCTTTTTTTTCTTTTTAGGAAATTGAATGGGGAATTGATAGAAAAATAATTAATCTTTTATGACCCACTTCCGACCGCAGCCCAATAATTTTATTTAACATACTTATGAGCATTAATTTAGCGTAACCAATACGATAACTAGGTATTTTTTTCTGTTATTTATAGGTCGGGTCTATCCTGAGGGCTTTTTACGACATTCAATGGATGAGCAAAACTATATTCCCTTTTAAAATTATTTAATTCAAAATACATTCGTTTACTACACTTTTAAATAAACACAAAAGTATTTAAAAGTGGGTTTGTTAATTCAACCGTGATAGCCCAGTGGGTAGAACACTCGGTTATCGTGCAAACGACTAGTGTTCAAATCCTAGGTCGAGCCTACACCAATTTGTCTTTTCTAAAGACATATGTGTGGTTAATTTATCATGGTTGTTAACGGTGAGGGAAAACATCGTGAGTAAACCCACATGGCTGAGTTGTACTTAGTCATGTGACAGTGTATTCGTACAAAACGGCGATAGGCCTGCCCCCTATCACGTGAGTACACTGTCCATGCAAAACGTGGGTACTCTGAACACCAGGTGACAAAGTCACGTGATGTTCAGAAGTATTAGTACCTCTGCCAACCCCTTCGGGTGTATTCGGCGTGAACGTTTATATTATTATGTTATGTTATGTTTGTTAATTCAAAAATGGTGCAATGATTTAACTGCGGCTTCGCGCTTGGAAACTATTGTGGTATGAGATAAAATAGTGGTGGTTCAGATTTCTAAACGTGATTATATATTTCACTTAGGAATATGACACAAGAGAAGACGACTTTTCAGTAAAAACAACAAAGAAGTTAAAGAAAGAAGAGTTATGTTTACGTATGAGTTTTATTTAATTTAAGGCTCACTAAAATACTAATATTGCCGTGTAGTGTCGGTTTAGAATAGCACTACCCCTTTTCTTCCGGTGGGTGTACGTAAGAGGCGACTAACGGTATGGGGCTATTAAGGGATTTTTGGGCGATGTGGTTGGAGACCCATCACCAACAACCTTTATTTTTACTATCTTTTCACCACTCAAATTTCCAAAAGTGGCTGAGGAATTTCTAATTCCTTAGCTCTGGCTACCCCTTCCTGGGATTTATAGCCGTGAGTATATGTATGTATGTACTAAAATACCTATGAAAAGGCTTTTAATCATAATCAGCCAATAAACGTCCACTGCTGAACATAGGCTCCTCCCCAAAGATCTCCACAACGACCAGTGATGTGCTGCCTTCATCCATCCATGAAAAGGCTTTGATAATTAAGTAATAAATATTAAATTATAGTGTAATTATAAAGCTAGTTATAAAATAACGAAAACGAAGGATATCAATAATTTATATATGCCTTACTAGCTTTTGCCCGCCTTCCTCTGTAACGCTAATACTTTTCCAGCATCACCCAAATACTTTTAAGATTTTATCTGAATAATCTTTCACACATGATTAGACTCATTAAATCTACTTGCCCGCAGATGGAATGAACATTATAAAAGTTTCATATACACCTTGAAATCCTTATGTAATGAACCCTTATATTTGTTGAGGAAACTTTAAACCAAATTTCAACATGATAGAATCAAAATTGTAGATGTTTAATTCATCTTAAATTTACCGTAATTCCCGTTTCCAATTTTAGGGATTTCAGTGTTTATGTAAAGCGCTAAAACTATCCACCTACCAAATTTTAAACCTAATTTAAATCTTTTTGTTAATGAAAACCTCATGTGGGGATTATTACTAATAAATAAAGAATAAATAAAGGAAAGAAAAATCCCGCCTGTGTCGAAATTTTTCTTTCCTTTATTTATTCTTTATTTATTAGTAAATTTTAAACCTCTAGATCCAGCCGTTTAGACTGTAAGCTGTCAGTCAGTCAGTAACGTAACGATTATATACACATTATTATTACATGAAGCCTAGCACGAACGTTATTTTATTTTCACTCTGTCGATTAGAATGAGATAAAAGCATACGATATTATGTAATTGCGAAAGAGATGGCTGTTTTACACCACGCGATATCTAGTTAAAAGATCGCTTGTGCTAGGTTCCCGATCGTTTATTTTTCCAATTCACTTCTACAATGTCTTATTGCAATACACATCACCGTGATAGTCCAATGAGTAGAACGGCCACCCGTCAATACAGATAGCCGTGAGTTCAAATCCCGGATCAGGCCTACACCAAAATGTCTTTTTTTAAGTCATATGTGTGATTTGTTTATCGTGGTTGTTAACAGTAAGGGAAAACATCGTGAGGAAGTATTTGAGTTAATTTAGAAGTAGTACCTCTGCCAACGCCTTCGGGGATATACGGCGTGAACGCTGGGGGCTTGTGTCTTAAGACATTACTGTAATTTACTTTGGTCATACCGTGCTACTACGTATACTACCATTACTACCCCAATACATTTTTATTTATTTAATGCAATTAAATAATTACCGTTAAACCACGCTAACACAATGCTTAATATTTTTTTCACCTTCAATCAATCTTTGCACAGGGAAACCCCAATCATTCTTTCTATGACACGTTGACAGTTCGGCTGCTCTAAGCTTAAAACAAGTATGTCGATTTTTGAGCGTTTCCTTTTTTTTACACCGTTGGATTCGTCATAGAAAGACCCTTATTTCTACATTATTAAAACTCAAAATATCTTCTTATTTAAGGCGCTATTGATAAAAATAATAGGGTAAAACTATGCTAAAAGCATTTTCATTCTGCATTGGCGTTACTGTAAAGGTCAAGTTAAAAAATATATAAATTTCATTAGGAAACTACATCACGTCGGACATATCCAAAAATCATCAAGATCCGACAATCACTTTAGGAAATATTTAAATTTAAAGAAAAATAATGTTTTTTCGCTCTCCTGTAAAATTTGCCGAAAACGACATACTTGTTTTTAGTTTAACACAGCCGAGTTGCCATACGCATGCGCTGCAAACCTTGTTAATACAATTTAGACCTTATGTAATAAAAATAAAGGGGTTATTCACTATTAATAAGTCCTAATGCGAACAGCTGGCTGCAAAGACGTAAAAGCATACAAAACATTTTATTTTATAATCGGTAGAGCTGATACAGCAGATATAAGCTTATGTAACCCTATCGACCCATCTGTGTTGTAAATTCGCGTTCAAACCCAAAACCTTGAGTTGAAAAATCTTTTATATTTTAATGTACAGAAATTGATAATACAATTCAAAGTATCTAATAATCACATGTCATTGCAGTTAAATGGTTTAATATGTTTGTCATTGAAGCAGAAATCAATTACATGTAGCAGTATCGGTTTTAGTTAGGGCGGGCGTAAGTCTGTAATTTTGAGGAGCACGTACCGGTGTGCAGTCATAGCTTAGCTGGCGCCAGGCGCACTCGCCTTGAAAGGCTCCGATTTCAGTCAAATCACCGGATTGTCAAATGTAATAATGAATGTCAGTGAACTGTTACTAAACTAGTTGTATAACAACTCTCCGTCGCACGACGGTTATCGTAGGAAATGTGTAAACACGTGATTTTAATGCAACGGAATTCTACTGATGAAGGTTAGTTTTTTCTTATAAAGTTTTATGTTTTAACATATGTCATAAAAGAATCTGAAATATGTCTATATCATTTGTATTTGCTTGCATTTTTATTATAAAGATATTATGAAAGAAAACTAAGTGATCTAATACTAGCGTGTTTGTATTGCATATATTAAAATTGGCGTCAGCCCGTCTAGATAACATTTAATTCAAATATATTTTTTCTTATGTTAAGCTTTTCCCGTTTTTGGTAGTAAGAATACAAATTGAGGAGAGAAATGTGGTAAACCAAAAAAATAACAAAGTATAAAAACAACATTCTACTCACCGAAATTTACGCCTTAAATGTTTAAATCAATGCAAAATGTACAAAACTGAAAGTTTTACTTATGCAATTGAAGATAAGCACGTGTAATTGCAAAAGCCATGAACTAGTTGTTAAATAAAATACAGAGCGTCTGTTGAAACACCAGGTATTCAAAAAATCAATTTTTTTCTTACTTTTTTTTATAGTACTTTATCACCGTCACGTGACTAAGTATGCACCAGATAAATGGGTTTCTTTAAAGAAGTTGGCCTCATTGTTTTTTTTTATTACACAAATCGTGTATTAATTTAGAAACATACAATAGTGTTTCAGGATTTAAACCTCTCAATGACTCAAATGTTCACGCCGTATATCACTGAAGGGGTTGGCAAAGGTACTAATACTTCTGAACATCGCGTGACATTGTCACATGGAGTTCAGTCAGAGTACCCACGTTTTGCGTGTTCAGTGTTCTCACGTGATAGGGGGCAGGCTTATCGCCGTTTTTGTACAAATACACTGTCACATGAAAACAACTCTGCCATGGGTTTTCTTCACAAAGTTTTCCCTCACCGTCAACAACTATGATAGATCAACCACATATATGACTAGGAAAGACAAATTGGTGTAGGGCCAATCCTTGATTTGAACCCATGCCGGTCTGCATGATAGGCGGGTTTTCTACCCACTGAGCTATCACTGTGAACTGTTTGGAATCTAAGACGACTTTTCTCAGTTACGAGGTTGTCTGCAAAACACCTTAACAACATTACAAGCTTTAATTCAGGTTTATATATTGGTAGAATTCATACTTCTAGACACATAACGTTTGCATACTATTATGGTTATGGAACTATAATTTAAAAAGCGTTTTTCCTATAGTTGTAGTACAAAAATATAAAGTTGGTCTTTCTTGTGTATTTACTCTTGTTATTGTATATGGATACTCATAATTATTTCAATATTACTTGAAAGCGGTGGTAGTGGAATAAACGATTTCTTAATTTATTTACAAGTTGGAATATTGGATTTTAGGAAGATAAGATTTATTTTAAATGTAATTAAAGAAGAATATTATTTTCCAATGAACGCCTACACATATACACACTTATAACATAACATAACATAAACGTTCACGCCGTTTATCCCCGAAGGGGTTGGCAGAGGTACCAATACTCCTGAACTCACATGGCAAGCGCCATCTAGTTTCCAGAGAAGGTACCCACGTTTTGCTTAGACAGTGTACTCACGTGATAGGGGGCAGGCCTATCGCCGTTTTGTACGAATACACTGTCACATGACTAAGTACAACTCAGCCATGTGGGTTTCCTCACGATGTTTTCCCTCACCGTTAGCAACCATGATAAATTAACCACACATATGACTTTAGAAAAGACAAATTGGTGTAGGCCCGTCCCAGGATTGGAACTCACGCCCTTCTGTTTTTCGGGCGGGTGTTCTACCCACTGGACTATCATGTCGCACTTATAGTTTTCTAATAATTGTAAACAGCACATTATATATTTTTTACCTGTGTTCAGACTACCCACTTTAAAAGATACCAGCCCAATTCCCCGTGTAAGATTCCTAAGACATTTTTCATACAAATAAATGAAGGATAAATAAAGGAAAGAAAAACTTCGACACCGGCACACATGAGGTCTTCATGAACAAAAACATTCAAATAACATTTTTCATACGTTATAACTAAGAAAAATACATACATACATAAATTCACGCCGTTATTTCCGATTGGGGTAGGCAGAGACTATAAATAAACAGCACATAATACTTTATAAAAGCCATTTTGGTGTAGGCCTTGGCCCGATTTAAGGCTTGAAATCCATGCTTCTCGTTTTTCCTTAAATTAGTTGTAAGTGGTGAGGGAAAACATCGTGAGAAAACCCATATGGCGAATTTGTACTTACAGCCATGTGAAAGTGTGTAAAAAGGGCAATAGGCTTGCCTGCTATCACGTGAGTACATAAGATAAGCAAAACGTGGGTACTATGAACACAATGTCAAGTGATGAATAATATATTTAAATGACGTGATCTTTTGAGTTTGTTTTTTTTATTTTCTGTCATTTAATATTTTATAGTAGAGATTAACTCCGACGGCATAAAGTAATCGGGAATCAATTCAATCGAGCGAATGGTTTGTTATGATGAAAAGTAATTCGAAAGCCATATATTTTATAAACAAAATCTCTTGTCGAGTTATTGCAGTTTGACGCGCCGCCTATAAATGACGTCAGAAACAGCACGTTCGTTTTTATTTTAATCAAAAATATATTATTTTGTTACAAATATCGTAAATTTTTATATCGTCTTAGCTCAATCTTTATATTAAAGAATTCTTATCTATGACATAATTATATATATCCCAGCACCACAAAAATAACTTTTGATGCTATGCGGTAGTACATACATACATACATATTTTCACGGCTATAAATCCCTAGAATGGGTAGCCAGAGCTAAGGAACTAGAAGTTCTTCAGTCACTTTTGGAAAGTTGAGTGGGGAAAAGATGGCAAAATAAAGGTTGATGGTGATGGGTCTCCAGCCGCATCGCCCAAAAATCCCTTAAAAGCCCCAAAACCGTTAGTCGCCTCTTACGTACACCCACCGGCAGAAATGGGGTAGTGTTATTCTAAGCCGACACTAAACAGCAAAATTGTTTTAGTAATTAATTAATCTTAAAAACAAATTAATGTTTAACTAAAGAGAAACTGGAAATATGAAAAATAATGTAATGTGAATGTAGTTGAATAAGTACCTGTAAGGAGGTGTTTTGTATATATTTTTAAAACTAATTGCTAACTTCCGAATTAGTTTTCCCCACTCAATTTCCATAAGTAACTGTTGAATTTTTTATTCCCTAGCTCTGGCTACCTTTTCTAGAGATTTAGTAGTAGTTAAAATAAATAATGAAGAAAAAATAAGATTGATAAAAACTGGAAATATTCTTAACTATCCAGTTTTTTATTATGAACCTATTAGTACATTAAGCGTTAAGTGTGGTCGGGTAATCGATTAAAACTGTATAAATCATAGTAAAATTTATGCCGAGTAACACATATATAAATGTTTATACAATTAATACTCTCTCTCTCTCTCTCTCTCTCTCTCTGCAACACGTGTATTAATTGAATACAGTTGTATTTTTTTTCATTGATTGCTGTTACATACATACATACATACATTTACTCACGGCTGTAAATCCCTAGAAGGGGTAGCCAGAGCTAAGGAATTAGAAGTTCCTCAGCCACTTTTGGAAATGTGAGTGGGGATAAGATGGTAAAAATAAAGGTTGTTGGTGATGGGTCTCCAACCGCATCGCCCAAAAATCCCTTAATAGCCCCAATACCGTTAGTCGCTGTTGTTTGGATAAAAGTATTAACATATTAGTTTATGCACATGGCATTCATTATTTGCCGTGTAGTGCTGGCTTAGTATGTCACTTCAGTACCCCCTTCTACCCGCGGGTGTCTTAATAGGCGACTAAGGGTATGAGGCTTTTTAAGTGGTTTTTGGGCGATGTGGTTGCAGACCCACCACGAAGGATACTTTATATTTCTACCATCTTGTCCCCCTATCTGCTTCCAAAGGTGGCTGAAGAGTTTCTGGCTCTAAAGCTTTGGCTACCTCTTTTTGGGATTTATGGCCGTGAGTATATGTATGCCTGTATTTATGAACA
Source organism: Bedellia somnulentella (assembly GCA_963576735.1). Lineage (NCBI taxonomy): Eukaryota > Metazoa > Arthropoda > Insecta > Lepidoptera > Bedelliidae > Bedellia > Bedellia somnulentella. Next base: position 13,824,215 of record OY755174.1, on the reverse strand, counting down.
TAGCATCTAATGAATATGTAGGTGAGTGTGTAACGTCACATCAATTTTTCTTTCTGAAATTCTTGTATTTATCATGATTTTTAACTGAGAGGGAAAACATTGTGAGGCTATCCAAATGGCTAAGTTGTCCATAGACGTGTACAAAACTGGCGATACGCCTGCCCTCTGTCACCTGAGTGTTTTTTTCAAGCAAATAAATCATGAATGTCATGTGATGTTAAGAATTAGTACCTCTACCACCCCTTCGGAAATATAAGTCATGCATGTTTGAGCTTAGCATCTAATGAAAAGTTTTGGCTTTAAAATCTGTTTTTTTTATAAACTGACGTCAAAAAAAAATTATGGTCATTTAAAAATTTAAAAATAAGGTACATCGGTAAATTTATTTATATAAACATAACATAAACGTTCACGCCGTTTTATCCCCGAAGGGGTTGGCAGAGGTACCAATACTCCTGAACTCACATAGCAAGCGCCATCCAGTTTCCAGAGAAGGTACCCACGTTTTGCTTAGACAGTGTACTCACGTGATAGGGGGCAGGCCTATCGCCGTTTTGTACGAATACACTGTCACATGACTAAGTACAACTCAGCCATGTGGGTTTCCTCACGATGTTTTCCCTCACCGTTAGCAACCATGATAAATTAACCACACATATGACTTTAGAAAAGACAAATTGGTGTAGGCCCGTCCCAGGATTGGAACTCACGCCCTTCTGTTTTTCGGGCGGGTGTTCTTACCCACTGGACTATCATGTCGCAAATTTATTTGTCTTAGAAATATTTGCTTAAGTTACTATTTTGGGTAGATAAGCTCAAATTTTAACTATTTTGATTCTGAAACAACTGAAAATCAGTGTTTTGCGTAAAGCAAATTTCAACGCTGAGTTGGATCCCATTTTCATTGCTGTGACACACAAAATTGGGGTTGTAATGTGTATTTCTTTTGTTTTTGTAATGCATGTGATTATGTTGTTATAATTTGTGTGTCTTAGTTGTGGAAATAAATGTTTTATCTATCTATCTAAATAGTGAACAAAATGCTATAATTATGAGTGTATGAGATTCCCTGTTACATTTTTTCTGGGATAAGTCTGAACTCTATATTTTTTTTTAATCTAGAAATAGTCGATTATTGCACCGAGCTCAAAGGGAGTTAGTTGTTCAAAGAGACGACGGTTATGTTGCACTATATTGGCATGAGTTAATAAAAGATTCAGCTTAAACAAGGAGCGTAACTTTTTTTTTCATCTACTTATTTTCTTATCTTCCCACCTATATTGTACTATAGTATACCTGTTTGAGGCGGTTACGACTTATTGTTTATCTATTTCATAACCTTCTTTTGGTTCCGTTTCAAAAAGTTAAATTTGGACTCTTTTACTACGACTTTGATGTGCATCCGTCCGTCTTTCATCAAGCTTTTCTTCAATATCATTAATACAATATAGTAAAAACTGAGAAAAAAAACATGTGCAAGAAGAATGACGAATGTGAGAGAAGCAAGAGATGTTTTTCAGGATCATAGAAAGTTCCTTTGGCTTTGCCTACCCCAATATGACCTACTGTCGATAATAATATAATAAACATACATGCATAAACATAAACGTTCACGCCGAATATCCCCGAAGGGGTTGGCAGAGGTACTAATACTTCTGAACATCACGTGACTTTGTCACCTGGTGTTCAGAGTACCCACGTTTTGCATGGACAGTGTACTCACGTGATAGGGGGCAGGCCTATCGCCGTTTTGTACGAATACACTGTCACATGACGTAAAATTCTGCCTGTCAGCCTGAAACATAAATACCTCTTATTAATTAACAACCACGACAGTCAAGAGCAGAATATCACGAAACTGAGTCATAGCTATGGCACGAGGTCGGTGTCGGCGGGCAGGCTGGAGGTACCCAGAGTAAATAATTACTACGGGGACAGGACGCTTAAAAAGCGATTACCGTACTTGATCAACAGTCTGCCCGAGGACATCCGCCTCGAGTCTAATAGACAAAAATTTAAAAACAAATTAAAAAAATATTTTCTTAACTCACTACCATAGATGTAACTAAATAAAAATTTATTAAAAGAGACTCTACCTGCAGACAAACTGTAAAACAGTTTTGCAGGGCTTTGTTATAATTAAATGTAACCATTTATATTAATAAAGATTAATAATAATAATAATAAGTACAACTCAGCCATGTGGGTTTCCTCACGATGTTTTCCCTCCCGTTAACAACCATGATAAATTAACCACACATATGTCTTTAGAAAAGACAAATTGGTGTAGGCCCGACCCAGAATTCCCGATAATAATATGAATGCATATATCACTAAATATAAGTTATTCACAGAAAAGGATCTTTTCTTAAATGCCTAAATAAAATCAATTTATGCCCACAGTAAGGCTAAAAAAACGGAGTGTTTTCTTTGTAACTTTTACCACGCGCTTAAACTAGATTGCATGTGATGTGTGCGATAAAATTTCGTGACTAAATTTGATACAAGCTCTACTATTTTCTTTTGCAGTATAAATAACAGTAGGTCATTTACATCGGGTTCAAGTACCCTTTCGTTTTGCGGTGCGAGTATATATGAGTAGTAAAACTTATTAAAAAAATGTTTTATCAGATTTGGGATCAGTCAAGTCTAAAATATATACCTAAACTTAGGAATTAAGATGTTTACTTGGATGTACATGGTATAACAAAAGGGGGTGGTTGGGGAGGTTCCATTTAGAGCGACTATATTTTTATTTATACCTACCATTAATCTCTAGAACAGCTATACTCAACCTGCGGCCCTCGGAGGCTTTTTGATTGGCCCTCTTGGATACCTTATTTGTATACAACTTCTAATTTCGCGATCTTCAAAGAGTTGGTTATTGAACGGGAAAATAACATAGTGTCCAATTTTCTAACTATTATAAAAATATAACAGAACGGTATGAAAATTTCGGAAGAAAATTGCTCCATATTTTATTTTTTTCTGATGTACTCATTAACGAATTTCAAATCATGATCTCAGAAAAATAACTTGTACAAAATCCATGGCATTTAGAAACACCAAGTATTTCTCAATTGGCTTCAGTTTTAAATTGTAATTACTCGGAGTTATTTGATGAATTCATATATTTTTAAAATGACACCAACATAAAAGTAATTTTCAAAAAAAAGGAATATGTGGAATTTTGGAGCATTGTTCCCCGAAATTTTAAACCTTTTTTTTATTCAACGTTTAATGTGCGATGCGAATCATCTTTTCTAAAGACGAAATACACAAAGAGTACATACATACATATATTCACGGCCATAAATCTCAAAAAGGGATAGCCAGAGTTTCAGACCTAGAAACTCCTCGGCTACATTTGGAAGTTGTTAGGAGACAAGATGGTAGAATTAAAGCATCGTTGGTGATTGATGGGTCTCCAACCACATCCCCCAAAGACCGCTTAAAAAAACCCCATACCCTTAGTCGCCTCTTTCGACACCCGTGGGTAGACTGGGGTAGTGACATTCTAAGCTGGCACTACACAGCCACGAGAAAACATTTATTTTTATATACAAAAAGTGCATATAAAAATAAACTGACAGATTCCCATTTGGATGATATAATACGAATACGAGTAGCATGCAACGACAAGCCAGGTGATATTGTTTTAAAAAAAATGCTCTAAGTTCCAAAAGTCTATATTTTTTTTTACATTACACTAAATCATTCGTTAGGTTGATATTACCTTTACATTTAAACACCAATTTATTTTTTACTTGCGGCCCTGCCTACCGTGACTGAAACGTATTGTGGCCCCTTTAAAAAAAGGTTGAGTATGGCTGCTCTAGAAGAAGTAGCCAGAGCTATGGAATAAGAAATTCCACAGCCATTTTTGGAAGTTGAGTAGGGATGGTAAAATAAAGGCTGTTGTTGATTGATCTCCAACCCTATCGCCCGAAAATTTCTTAAAAATCCCCTTCGCTAGTCGCCTCTTACGTACACCCACGGGAATAAAAGCGGTAGTGCTATTCTTAGCCGAAACTGCACAGCTTGGTGAACATAGGATAGTTGAGTTGTGTGACAATAAGCATAATATTATAAATATTGCATTTGTATTCGTTACGTGTAAGAAAAAAAACCAATATGAAAAACTATAGAAAAGTTATAAGAATGACTAAATCAAACAAATATTCCGAGTTAGAGGTGTTTTGAAAAGGACTACAAACTGCAAAAGGTGAAAAAAGGTACCTACTTAATACCTACCTATCTAACTATACTCATGGATTATAATCCAATAAAGAGGAATCCAGTACATAGAAAATAAAAATTAGTCCTAATTACATATTGTACTGGTTTTTCATCCAAATAACTTTCGCATTATCCATCATATCATCCAACACCCCTGTATCTTTCATTACCTTGTGCTACACCTACGGAAAGATATGGACACAACACAGATAAAATAAAATCATTTATATACACCATTACATAACTCTTCTAAGCTAAAAATTACTATAACCGCCTAGCACGCACTTGTGGCTCTGAAAATAACATTTATGTTTTCATTTAAGACTCACTATGGAGACTATGTGTATTTACTGTTTGTGTTTATAGTAATCCAAGATATCTCTTATATCTTAACACCCGTACCTAGGAAATAAGATGTTTACTTGGATGTACATAGTGTAGTTAAAGGGGATTATTGGGGAGGTTACATTTAGAGCAACTGATTTTTTCTGATCTCAGTACATTTTGCTGAATTGAATGGAAAAGAAGAAATAGTGTTTTTGTAATCAAATATGTCCCGTAGTAATATAGTTCTTCGGATTACTACCCCTTTTGGCTTGTTACCCCCGTGTTTTGAGTTCTGGATATGTAAGTGCCGGTTGTTGTTGTTTGTATCTGGGGGCACGGTAGTGCCTCGCCAAGACGAGCCAAGCGAAGCGCATGGGCACTGCCTAACTTTTCTCGAAGCGCTTCGTCGTTTTTTTGAACCCTCATAATTAATTTTATGGAAAAGAATATAAATTGCAGTACCAATTAGTCTCTACCAATACATAACTTACTTATTTTATCACATACTAGTGATTGCAAAAAAATACTAAATAAATTAACTTGTGGCTCTGAAAGATAACATTTATGTTTTCTTTTAAGACTTGGGTCACTATGGAGTCTGTAAATACTGTTTATAGTAATCCAAGATGTTTTTAAATATAAATCTTGTTGTACATTAACCATATGCATACTGTTGCTGCGTTACTTCTTGCTAAAAATACTATCGTAGCGCTGAAAACTTTTAAAATTTTGCCATTTCGCATATCATTGGTGCATGATGCATGTTAATTTTAGCTAATGTATTATATTACTAGTGGATCGGCCCAGCTCCGCACGGGTAGCGGTAGTTTTAAAAACATTTGAGGTTTCTTCAATCACTGCTCAAGATTTATGAAATTTAGCACCTTGCCTTGATTACAATTTGTAGCACTTCAGAATATTGTAACTTTGTGATTTTGAAAGCGCTTTTATGAACGGTTCTGTTTATCTGAACATAAGCTACTGGCGCCATCTGGTATGTTATATGCAAGTTAGTAAGGATTTGGTTTTGGTCTATTTTATTTCATTGTATAACTTTGGTGTTTCTGTACCGATTTCTATGATTATTTTTTGATTGAAAGGTAATAATGTCATCGTTTTTAAATTAAGGGTGAGTGAGATTATAATAAACGTGAAAGTAAACATATAATCAGAATGCTCCGAACTGTCAAGCTATCAGGAGTTACACGTGTTACTGTGAGGTAACCATAAGAGATAGGCATATATGCTGTTGTGGGATATTTTTTAGACTATTTTATGTAGAATATTTCCGTGATATGTGATTTCTATGTAATAAACATAAACGTTCACGCCGAATATCCCCGAATGGGTTGGAAGAGGTACTAATACTTCTGAACATCACGTGACTTTGTCACCTGGTGTTCAGAGTACCCACGTTTTGCATGGACAGTGTACTCACGTGATAGGGGGCAGGCCTATCGCCGTTTTTGTACGAATACTCTGTCACATGACTAAGTACAACTCAGCCATGTGGGTTTCCTCACGATGTTTTCCCTCACCGTTAACAACCATGATAAATTAACCACACATATGTCTTTAGAAAAGACAAATTGGTGCAGGCCCGACCCAGGATTTGAACACTAGTCGTTTGCACGATAACCGAGTGTTCCACCCACTGGGCTATCACGGTTGCTATTTTCTATGTAACTTTAACCATTAAGGCTGCACACGCGACGGAAGCTTAAAAAATGGAGTCACTTCTCCCGTTTTCCCAACATTTCCCTGAATTCCCCTTTACTACTCTGCCGAAAAGTATACTATAACCTGCCCAGGAGTATGAAGAATAATTGTACCAAGTTTTGTTAAAATCCGTCGTGTAGTTTTTGTTTCCATAAGGAACATACAAACCGACAGACAAACAGACAGACAAAAATTTTTCTGATTGCATTTTTGGCATCAGTATCGATCACTAATCAACCTCTAATAGTTATTTTGAAATTATATTTCATGTACAGAATTGACCTCTCTACAGATTTCTTATAAGTATATATATAGATGAGTAAAATATCATTAGCTTGTAATCAGCAACCATGAACTAAGTGTTAGAGATAAAAAAAAGCAATCAACTTCAAAATCACTTCACATTTGTGAATGCTAGCTTGTATGCATTTAAATAGATTTTACGTAATATTCGTACATTATTTATTTGCTTTCAACGAGTTTTACTGTTCGATAATGTGGTTAAAATTAGCTTTCAAAATCTTCACAATGTTGAATAAATTCTTCCAGAATCTTAGTTATAATTTACCTTGGATCTTGCTAGTTTGTGACCTTTTCAGAATTTATTAAATAGCGGTAGACCGAAACAAATTACAGGCTCTTTGACATGTCCATCGATTAATGTAGTTAAAAGATGGGTTTTTAAGTAAATTTTATTTAAAACAAGTGGACTTTAACTTTGACTTAAATGGACTTTGCACAGGTAGTTTTATTTTTCAAATATCTAAGGTCTTTAATCACTGCTCAACCCTTATCAAATTTCGCAGCGTATGTTTTTTCACTACAATTCTGGCATGTTCCAGAACGCCTTCCTTTTTGCGATTACGCAAAGATTCGTGTTGCAGGATTTACGTCATACCATACTTATTTACTTTTCTTTTGTACGGTAAACATAAACCTAAACGTTCACGGCGTTTATCCCCGAAGGGGTGGGCAGAGGTACCAGTACTTATAAACATCACGTGACAGCGCCTAGTGTCCAAAGTACCCACGTTTTGCTTAGATAGTGTACTCACGTAATCGGAGGCATGCCTTTCGCCGTTTTTGTTCGAATACACTGTCACATGGCTAAGTACAACTCGGCTATGTGGGTTTCCTCACGATCTTTTCCCTCACCCTTAACAACCATGATCAATTAACCACACATATGACTTTAGAAAAGACAAATTGGTGTAGGCCCGACCCGGGATTTGAACTCACGCCTGTCTGTTTACGGGCGGGTGTTCTACCCATTGGACTATCATGTCGTTTTTATACGGTACTACACAGCAAATTATTTATTGTTATATCTTAAAAGTTTTCAAACCATAAATATAATTTATAGGGGCCCAACCTGGACGTAATACCTATCAAACTTAAGCGAATCTCCTACTTGTTTTGTAGTCGATAAAAAAATATACTTCCCCTATATAGGTCCTGGACACTTCCTGCTATATATACGAACATTTGATATCAAGACACTTTGCACAATACAACAATTCAACTCTACAGCTCTCTAAATATAGATTCAAAAATCAATTCGACATCATGGCCACAAAAATTGTCGCACGTCGACTGAATTATTTATCATTTATCATAATTGAGAACTATTATTAGAGAGGCGCTAGCTCCGATATTTAGGAAGACCAATTACGGAGACTATCTGCATTCTTCTAACCATTGACACACATATTCACAATCGTCACTAACTAATTGGTGTGGTATCGGCTGAAAATATCACGAACTCATTTTTTCAAGCTGGTAAAAAAATAACACTTACTTACGAGGAGACTTAGGGTTTTTTGGTTCTAAGGTAGATACCCAACCCCAACTCCTTGTATTTTACCATCATTTCCCCACTTAGCATCAAAATGTGGATGGTGTATTTTCTATTTCTTAAGTTCTGGCAACCCATGCTCCTATATAATTTATATTACGACAAATAATAAGTAGCAAAAATGAAATCATAATAAATTTTTAACTTTGCTTATGTTTTCAATACAATGTCTAATGGGCAAATGCATTGGTAAGTCTCTCAATTTTGTAGTTCATTCGATGTACATTTAAACTATGAAATTCGTATTATTTTATTCTTCACCTAGACTATATCTTTTGAAATTTATCATGTTACCACATTTATGACTTCAAAATACTTTTGGATGGAATACGCCACACAATTTTGCAAAAGGCTTATTCTTATGTGAGCCCAGGCCGGATTCAGGATTTTTATAAAACAATGAAAAGAATTTATAAAGTTAAATAAAATTACGATGTTACATTATATTTTATTAGTATGTAACCCCTTGAATCAAAACTAATACGCGTAACATTATATAGATAAGGTCAATAAGTAACATCACAGGACCAAAACACGGAACAGTCACTTAAATCATTGCCGTGGGGTCATTAATAATGGTGAATGATGGGAGCACGGATTGTCGCGATGACGAATCATCATCATGGATACTCGTACTACTAACTCGGTTTCAGCTCTCGTGACTAATTTAGCGGTCTGGCGCTATATCTAGCGAGTGTTAACAAGAGCATATATCCATTGTAGCTTTAGTCCTGCTGTTTTTATCTGAAGTCGTTTTTAGCGAAGCAAACACTGCCGTACCATCCTTTTCTGGAATCATTTCGCCGCATTTCAGGGCCCCATTGGAGAACCTCTGGATAGGATTAATACGCTAAAATTTTCGTCACCTAGAAATTCATAATCATACACTTGAAATCCAAACTTTCAAGTCGGTAGTTCAATCAATTCCGAAGTTGAGCTAATGCTAACTTTCGCATTTTCGACACTGACTGACTCACTGATCATCAAAATAGAACTAGTGCTTCCCATAGACCTAGAGAGTACATTTTGACGGCCACATAAAGAAAAAAACTATCAGAACAAGGTTTTTTTGTAAGATCTGGACTACCTGGTGACGCTGATGAGAAAACATAATAAGAGAACTGCCAAACTAGAATTAGCGTAGTCGATAAACTGTATTCTACTCAATAAATAAAAATATTCAGGCCATTAATTATTTATGTACATTGCCGTTATGCCGTTGAACATTCATGACACGTTTAGTATGTACAAGTTTATTTACTAAGTTATTTGCAGATTTAATCAAATCTTCTAAACTTATTTACCGATTATGTAGAGTCCACTTAAAATTTTTTTGTGATTCTAATCTATCTTTATTTTTAGTTGTAAGAACTCTGGTGATTATTTCTATGTTTCCCTTAAACTTTAATCATAATCTACTAATTACAAGTCAACGGCCAAGTCACGTAAAATTAACTATAATAATATTGTTCAAACAAACTTTGTTCCAACTATAGGTAGGCACAGGCAGAGACTATTTATCGCTACTTATACTTGTACGACCCTTAAAACCTCTTGTGTTTCATTCACAGCTATCAATATTTTGTCTAAAGTGTAAAAAGTTCTAAAGTGTAGTGTTGTGTGAAGTGACTCAGGGTATTTTATATAGAGGCATCAACAAATATTTCTCCTATATATCGATGGAATCTCATCGAATTTTCGATCCTGACGAATGTATGTATTTTTTTGTCATAGAAATTCGATCACTCATTACATGTCAAACGTATCGCCTATAACTTATACAACAATTTGAATCACTGTGAGCAGGTTTCATGAATACCTACAACTACTAGCACTATCTGAAATAGCGCGTTTAAGCTAAAATAATGAGTATATGTATGCGGTTCAGTTGTTCGTGCAACCGTGGACTCAACACATGCGTTTTTCGCGTCATTAGCGCACCTGTCCCATACTTAGTAGTGTTATGATCCATATTTTATAAAAAAATACCTTTGCATAAAATGAAGATACCTAATTTGGACAACGGTAAGCGATTTTTGTCTTATTTTACTCAGGTATAAAATATGCCGACAGTAGTAATACAACTTACTCAAGTGAAAAAAAAAATAAGTTTCAATAATAGATAGAAACCCCATAGAAACACTAATTATATCGATCATGAGTTATATCAAATCGTTTAAATTGTAGGTTGAAAACTAGATAGGGTCGTGGTTAAAAGTCATGCCTATATGAAAAAAATGTGAGTATTTTTTGTGTTAGGTATATTCCTTAAAGGGCTGGATCCTATTAAGGATATGTTTTTTGCATAAATTAGTTTTTTCAGTCTATAATATATGTTTAGAACCTATTATCAAAGTAGTCTGCTTGTGCTTGGACATAGTAAAGTAAAGTTATAAATTGTGCATTTATCACTTCACTTTGTATATATCAGTTGCCTAAGTAAGTTGACTAAGACCAAATCAGACTTATAAATTTCCTCTACCTTTGAAGCTGAATGATAAGAGCATAGGCTGAGATGCTAAGAGGTAGTGGTTCAGGTAATGAAACAATTATGGTGAAGTCAGGAAAAACAACGTGAGAAAATAACCACATTATTGGATCATACTTAGTCTTGTGTCATTGTGTCAATTTGGCTTTGAGCGTGCTTCCTATCTCTTGAATATACTATCCAGAAAAAGAAACTGGTCCCATTAGACATAAGGCGACAAAATATCACGTGCTATTCACAAAAATTAGTAACCCTGCCTCCACTTTAAGAATATTAGACGTATACAATGTATCTACATTTTCCTTACACTGATGTCCCGATAAGGTTTAAAACGCTGGTTACAAACACAATGATTCTCGTTATATTCTCGTTATTAGTAACCTTACAAGACATGTTCTGAAACCGTCTGCAAAGAACGCATAGCTTTACTCGTCAATTGTTTCATTAACCTTTAATTAATTAATCATAAAGTGCTCCGATTAGACCTAGGAAATTGTAAGTCCAGTCCATGCTACAAAAAATGCGTCTATCCACTGATTTGATTAAAAAATCTTTCTGAAGTCATAAGAGTGCCATACGGAGTTTTAAGATAATTTCTCGTTCAATTAATATGAATGATGCCGTGTAGTGTCGGCTTCGAATGCCGTTTAGTGTCGGCTTAGAATAGCACTACCCCAATTCTTCCGGTGGGTGTACGTAAGAGACGACTAACGGTATTGGGGCTTCTAAGGGATTTTTGGGCGATGCGGTTGGAGACCCATCACTAATAACCCTTATTTTACCATCTTTTCGCCACTGAGCTTTCCAAAAGTGGCTGAGAAATTCCTAATTCCTTAGCTCTGGCTACCCCTTTTGGGGGTTTATAGCCGTGAGTATATGTATGTATGATTAATATGAATATAATTTAGGTTCTATAATGTTAGCATAATAGGAACAAAATACGTCAAAGTGTATGATGTCTAGGTAATCTTAGTATTAACTAATCAAAGACTTCTACACAAATCTCATGTTTAGTTCGTGTGTATCACTGAATTCATCGTCGTTTAAAAACGAAAAACAGTAAACTTACTGATTTCGTTCGTTATACTATAAGTTTAAGAAACTTCCAAAAGTGGCTGAGGAATTTATAATTCCTTGGCTCTGGCTACCCCTTCTAGGGAATTAAAGCCGTGAGTATATGTATGTATGTTTAAGAAACGTCTCAATCCTCTCCACTTCACTCATCTGTAAATTTAAATTATATGTACAATCCTAACCTTACCAAGTTCTTTTTAGTACTACCAAGACTCCGCTGTCTGTCTGTCTCTAGGCTGTATGTAAAAATATTATTATGGAGGATTCCAATGCAATAAACGTATTCTTTGCCCAATATTAAAAACGTAACGGTAACAAATAGACGCTTCAAATTTTCACAGAATATAACTTGTATATCACCTTTCAAAACAAATAATTGAATAATAATAAAGGAAAATTCAAAGAGGGGCTCCCATATAAAAACGTAATTTTCTGTAGATGATAGTAAGGAACCCTTCCGGACTCGCACTTGGCCGGTTTTTTTAACTATCTGAGAAACCCACCTGGAATTTTGAACATCGATAATAACCTAACATGAAGTTGGTGAGCTAGCCTCTAGGTTGTATGCGCCAAGCTGCCTGTTTACTGTTGCTTTGTTTGCCCACCGGAAGAATTTGGGTAGTGCTATTCTAAGCCGACACTACACAGCATATTAACTAGGTATTCTGCACATTAATTTCTAAATTAGCATATGTTCATAATTAATTGATTTTATAGTGCACATAACATAACATAACATAAACGTTCACGCCGAATATCCCCGAAGGGTTTGGCAGAGGTACTATTACTCCTGAACATCATGTGACTTTGTCACCTGGTGTTCAGAGTACCCACGTTTTGCATGTAGTGTAGTAAAGTGCACGATAATTGCATCTTAACGATTTTAACTGTATCATATTTAATCGAATGATCTAATAAAAGGTTTTAAATATTACCAGTACCGTAATCTTGAACATGGAAATAACAATTTTGCTATCAAAAGCTATAGTTGTATAAATTAGCCAAGCCTATTAACCACTTAAATTTCTCTAAATACTGAGATATTTTACGCAGTATATCCGTTAGATATTGAAGTAAGTAATCTTGAAGAATTAAATGAGCATGCTGTAAAACATGTTTCTCATAAAAAAACAACTGATGAGGAAATACAATGATAGGATGTTTCTGTATCTGTAGTGATATAAAAAGGCTAATGAAATTTCCGAGAATCCGCAGCGTCCTCAATAAGAGCATTTCTATAGAAATAATAATCAGCGATGGAGTAAAATTTATATATGAATATAAATGACTCGCTTGACAAAAGTGTCGTGGCTGGTGAAGAGAGGTAATCATTACCTAAACCTCTGAGATGAAAATATTTTTTATGCATGCATGATTTTTTGTTAGAGAGGCCGCTAGCAAGAAGAATCTACACAGGTCCATTAACCTCAGGTACTTCTAGATTTTTTTTTAAATGTATTATAATCACCGTTGCAAATTACTAAAATTGATGAACTAATCGATCAAACTAGACATCTGACTACAGCATCGCAATACAGTTATGATTCGTAGGTATGTATGTATAATTTAGTATTAATGGGTCTGATCAATGCAAAACTTCTTAAATTATTCGCAATTGGTATCTTGAGCGCAATTGGTTACTCAGCTCTACCCGCCAATTAATCGCTGATGGGCTATTGACATTAGGTTGAACCATCCGAGCTATTTTAGTGCAACAGCTTAGTGACATTGTTGTCAACGAAATATGGCTTCTAGATCATATTTCATGTATGACGATGAAAACTGAATTAAAGCTGACTTGATTTTTGTATATTCTGATATTGATAATTCTGAACAAAGAAAGAAAGAAAGAAAATACGTTTATTCGCCGTTGTAGGCACAACGTACAACCGTGATTGCCTCCTATCATGCAGACAGACGTAGGTTGAAATCCCGGGTCGGGGCCTACATCAACTTGTCTTTTGTAAAGACATATGTGTAGTTAATTTAGCATAGTTTTGAACGGCGAGGGAAATCATCTTAAGGAAAACCACATGGCTAAGTTGTACTTAGTCATATGACAAGGTATTCGTACAAAACGACTATAGGCCTGCCCTTTATCACGTGAGTACAGTCTCCAAACAAACCGGGTACTCTGAACAAAATGTGACAATTTAAAGTAATTTCCAAAATAATTAGTACCTCTGCCACTCCTACGGAGAGTTACGGCTTTAACGTTTGAGTCTCGAGTGTTGAGGGTCTAATATTGATGGCTTAGTAGATGATATTGGCTCCCATATTGTAGACCAATGTCACCTATGACTTGATGATTCAGTTAGGTACTTCAGTTACGATACACCCAACCACTGATGTACTTTTAGTACCAAGTTCAATGTTATAATACAAACATTTCAAATAGAATCATAGAATTTGACTAATATGTCTCAGAATAATATAATTGATTTAAAAAACAGCCCATATATGTCCCCACCAAGGGGCACGAGCCTACCCTATATAGGGCGATTTGGCCTTAGTCCACCACGCTGGCCAATTGCGGGTTGGCAGACTAACGACTACTACAGTAATAGTAGCCGTGACCGACGGCTTAACGTGCCCTCCGAAGCACGGAATCATCTTAAATTTCGGATAATCAGGTGATTCAAGCCTGCAATATCCTTCCAGACTGGGCTTAATCATACAAATTAAATTTGTTAGGTTAACACCCCCCGGGGATCGAACCCGAGACCGCTGTACTTGAAACCAAGCGCTTAACCACGAGACCACACAGGCAGTCAGTGAAAAAACAGACTGTAGAAAATATTTCAACTGAATAAATTAATACAAGCTCGGTTCGGAAGTGTACTCAGTATTTTAATTAACTAGAAATACGCTTACTTAAGAACTTTTTACTAGAGGAATTAAAGTGCAGTACTTTGGAAACTTAAACAAATGTTCTGAAATATTATTTTGTCGAATTTTGAAGAACACCCTCAGAATAATGTACTCTCACCTTTTGTGTACCAATTAAGTGGTTTGTATATCGTTACATTATGACTATCTGACTGTCTACCCCTTTGTATTTGAATTAACTCACAATGTCATTCATAAAGAGAAGTAAGATTTTAAATGAATGCGTATTAAGTCAAAATAATATTATATAAATTTTTTTTTAGCGCACGTCTCCTACATATAAATTGAGTTTTTTTTTCATATATCTAATACATCGTGTGGGTATCATTACGAAGACTTGCTTTGAAAGATCCATATACTTAACTTTTTTTTCTTAGTGTTCAATTCCAACCCACCTCATTTTGGTAATATAATATTTCTTTTAGGTTGTTTGTTGACTTGAAAGAAACTTTCCAAGTTGTAGTAGTCTTATATTTCTAATTAATAGGAAAACTGTCGAAGCTAAGTGGGCTTTCCTAGATATTGAGTAATTAGTCGATTGATGTTCAGAGTTAGCTTAGAACTTTGAATAGAATAGAATAACTCTTTACAACACAAATTTACAAAAATAATAATATGATCAAACAGTTCACACTGAGGTACAATTGGCGGTCTTATCGCTAAAAGCGATCTCTTCCAGACAACCTTTGGAAGGTGAGATCGATAAATTACTTATTTGGGTAGATGCACAAAACAAGGCCAAAAAACAAAAAAAAAACATGATAATCTATTAAGCTTACTTAAAACTAACTTATTTAATTTAAATAACAATATAAATATTAATCATACAAGATATTATAGATATATTTAACGAATATGAACACATACATAATATAACTACATACTTTGGGGCTTTTTAAGTGATTGTCGGCCGGTGAAGCCTGATATCCATTACCAACTGTACTTAAGTATACAATATATTTTTTGTATTAAACTTCCTAAATACTTTTCATTCTAAAACTCCTCTCAGAGATGAAATAAAAAGGAACAAATAATTTAAATAACTGTCCTTAAAACTTATCTCTGACTCGTACTGTCGTTATTACTACTTTAAAGCAATATGAGGGAGATTTCAGTATCTTTTTCAAATGTTCTCAATAAGGTTTAATTTATTATTAATTATTAAAAAAAGTGCAGTGGCTAAAGAAGTTTAGTTCATAAATAACCCTTCTTTGTGCTTTAAGCTCGAGCTCAAACGATTCATTTAAGTCTATTTCGTAGATAAATTAATCAAAACTATTCTTCACTGCACTTGCACTGCACAGTAGCGTCATTATCTTATCTATTGATTATAGTCTGTCATTGATAGAGTATATAATATCTTAAATAGCTGTCCAAGAAATTAAAATTTATGTTTATTTTACGTAAATTTTTCAGCGTCAACTTACTTTTGAAAACATGAGAGTGTCTCTATTATGCTGCTTTTTTGGTACGTACTTAACTTAATTTAATAAATTCAATGATCTAAACAAGGATATTTATGAAGTTCACAGACTACTGTTATCTTATGTAACGTTAAAAGTTAAATATTATCATCAAATTAATTCCAAACGTTTTTCGATCAATGTGGCAAACAAATGCTAACTATATGAATTTCTGCCAAAGCTGCCGAATTAGAATTAACACTGAAAATTTTGTTAATATGAAAATAACAGAACAGAACCGCTGAAATATTGTATGTTTATTCACGCAATCAGTTTCCATTTGGATAGTTCGAAATAATGGATAACCAATTTGTACGATTGCGGTTTCCGCTCTCTTCATATACACCAATCTTTTCATACATACATACATACATATACTCACGGCTATAAATCACTAAAAGGGGTAGCCAGAGCTAAGGAATTAGAAATTCCTCAGCCACTTTTGGAAAGTTGAGTGGGGTAAAGATGGTGAAACAAAGGTTGTTGGTGATGGGTCTCCAACCGCATCGCCCAAAAATCCTTTAATAGCCCCAATACCGTTAGTAGCCTCTTACGTACACCCACCGGAAGAAATGGGGTAGTGCTATTCTAAACCGACACTACACAGCATCTTTCTAATATAATCTTTTCATACACGTTATATTATTCTGTCCACTTTTAAAATTGTATTTTCAGGACATTGCACTATTTTATATAACAGTTCTTCTTGTTTTCCTTAAAATTGTTGAGGTTACAATCCATACATTGGCTCTTTTTATCTCTTTTACAACAACCCGAATGCCATCTAAATATGTTGATTAAAATGGTTACAATTACTTTTATTATTAGGGGTATTCCCTCTCTTGGCAATTATTGCGCTCTCTGTAACGCCAAGTTCACCGAGTGAAATAGGGATGGGAAAAACTCACCTGCAGTAAAATACACTTATTATTGTTTAATTCAATTACTATTCCATTTATAGAACACAAAATTATATTTCATGTTAAAATAGCTTTTAACAAATTGTTAACATGTTATACAGCAAATTTTTAAAACAAACACTTACTATTAACATATATTTTATTCAACTCATATCAACATATTAATATAAACGTTTTTATATAGAGTTTAAAGCAACAAAAATCAACCTATTTTCATGAAAATACCCTTAACTCGACCTTATTTTCGAAATGTTAGGCTAACAAAAAGAGTCATATTTTTCGTCTCTTTCCGTTGATAAAATAACTCAACACTATCTATACCGGGATAGTATTCAAAAACAGGTTCTTAAATCAATCAATGTTTAAACAGAGCAACGGAAACACCTTCGCCAAACAATACGGTGCTGGATCCGAATACCTAGATAGTTGATCAAATTCTGTTCTCTTGTAAAATACTGTCACGGACATCCGTTTTTAAGAGTCTATTTAATATCCGAGTATTCGAAGTTTGAAGGATTAAGGTGTAAATAAAAAGAATGGTTAAAGCATCTTCATCTACATTACATTATCAAACGGTATCTGAAGATGTTTGTCTCGCACACCACCAAATAAACCACACATACGACTTTAGAAAAAACAAATTGGGGTATTACTAATAAATAAAGGAAAGAAAAATTTCGACACAGGCGGGAATCGAACCCGCGACCTCGGGTATACGCCCCGACGCTCTGCCAATTGAGCCACCGTGTCAATGGCTGCCAGCGCGAAATTCTTCTATCCTTTATTTCTTTTACACGTTTAAGTAGTGTTTGCGTTTCCTACCTCCGAATTTTTTACTAATTCAGAAGGCCACTTGTTTTTTTCTTTCCTTTATTTATTCTTTATTTATTAGTAATAATCCCCACATGAGGTTTTCATGAACAAAAAGATTTAAATTGGGGTATGTTTATCAGGGTTTGTACTCAGGTAAACTAAAACTAGTTTCTGACACATTTCTATAATTGAAGGAAAAATATGAAATAAATTTCACACCTTCACAACCAGTGGAACAAAGACGACACGTGTCTCCTACCACGAACAAAGACAAACACACATGGACAACCTGTCCATTCATGGCTGTGTAACATTAGCCAACCACCGATTACAATTCACTTGGAATCACCAATTCTTCCTTTGCCAACATCATCAGAGAGAACTTTCATTCTCTTATCGTGTATAAATATGTTATGAATGTTATCTTTTGTCTCCTGTGATTGGATGTCTAGATTTTAGCGGTTAAGTCAACGACCAGTATGTATTAGTATTCGCGCGATGACTATAAATAAATATATATAATGATAGTGCAATTCTGTGATACAAACTTTGCGTAGTAAACACAATGTGTTTAACTGGATTGTTATAAAACAACTCTAGATCTGCGTCGTATTTAACACTCACGGGAATAGAAAAGATATTGCTATCTTACACTGAACAAAAGGTTATATAAATCTTCGTTTAGCCGCCATACACAGAGCTTATCCGGACATAACCTATACTGCGGTCATAAATTCAAACAGAAGGTAGACAGAGCGTCAGAATTAGTACATTTAAGCAACTTTTAAAAGTTAAGTGGCGAAAAAGACTGTAAAATGAAGGATGGTAGGTAAGGTCGTAGGTAGGGTCTTCCGCCAGATCGCCAAACATTTACTAAAAAATAACATTAATACCCTTAGTCGCCTCGTAAGCCACCTGTGCGTGAAGAAATGGGAAAGTGCTATTTAAAGCAGACACTACACACCCACGCATACAACACCCTCTGTAAAATATGGGGTAGCCGTAATTTATAACACTGAAATATATTTTTATGTTCCTTATATTGTTTCAGCTATGCAAAAGAAAGTGTGTAAGCCTCTATTAGTAAGCCGGGCTTGGCTGGCGGTACGGCGAGCAATTAGTCTGCATCATTCGCCGGATCATCAGTTCGGCTGTTTTCAATGGCAGAGCGGGTATCAACCCCCAGCAACATATCTAGTATACAGGTAAGAAACAGATACCACTTTGCAGTTAATTTCTCTAATATTTCGATTTTATCGTCCTCATATATTTCGTAAGTAGCTAAGTATTCAAACTCATTCGAATAAAACTAAAATTAATATGTATAAAATACTAATACTCGTAACTTACTTACTTACTTATACTCACGCCCATTATTCCCATTGAGGTAGGCAGAGACTATCGATCGCCACTTAGTACGATCTTGACAAACCTCTCTTGCTTCCCTTACATTCATTATTCTTCTCATACATTCTCTAATACTCGTAAATTAAAAATAAATAACATCCGAGGCTAATAACCAACCTGATGATATAAATCTTTGCTCTAAGGATTGAAGCTGCAACCTCCTAACCCTCCAGGAGTTTTATCTCTCTAGTTGGTTCTATATTAACTTTGTGTTTTCGCTTAACCGTAGTAGTTGTAAGTTTGCCTACCCACAGTGGTAGTTTATGACCCAATCACCACAATCACAATAAGTTTGAGTCTCTGTTTAGTCGAGTATATGGGCTGTTATTTCGACGGTGATTTGGTGTCGACGTCGAGTTCCCGTATAAAGCAAGAAATTGTCCTAAAAATATTACTTTAAGCTAACTTAGTTTTTGTCAATAATACCTTGTTCGTATTAAAATAACATAGAAATTATAGAGTTTATGGATGAAATAACTAGAAATAAGTTTAGTTGTTAAGTTTTTGTTTAATATTATTAATGTATATAATGCTGTGTAGTGTCGGCTTAGAATAGCACTACCCCATTTCTTCCGGTGGGTGTACGTAAGAGACGACTAACGGTATTGGGGCTTTTAAGGAATTTTTGGGCGATGCGGTTGGAGACCCATCACCAACAACCTTTATTTTTACCATCTTTTCCCCACTCAACTTTCCAAAAGTGGCTGAGGAATTTCTAATTCTTTAGCTCTGGCTACCCCTTTTAAGGGATTTACAGCCGTGAGTATATGTATGTATGTATGTATGTATTTTATTAATGTAAAATAGTTGCTACTCCCATTCCAAGGTTGTCTGTTAGATATTGCTTTAAGCAACAAGACCGCCAATTGTACTTCTATTTAATAAATAATATGCATAAAATGTCTTTATCTGTGATGTACAATAAGAGTTTTCTATTTCTACAGTAGCGAAAGAGACATATAGAGCCAATGTTGATGGTATTGTATTGTATCGTAAGTAGAGGCTAGCCTCGTTTCTAGATCGGAATGAAAACGTTCTTATAAAGGCGAAGGCAGGTTCGAAGTGAGGAGAATAAAAGAGCAATTATATGGAGAATAATGAATGAAATAGAAACAAGCGTGATTTGCAATACCCTGCAAAGCGGCGATTGATAGTCTCTGCCTACCCCAATGGGAATATCGGGCGTGAGTATAAGCAAGTACAATACAAAGAGTTTAATACTATACAATACAGTACAATACTATATGTTTTGTATCAGATTTCTATAGATAGGTTTATACCTAGGTGATAAGTGGGTATGATTCGTTCACATTCGAACCAAGCCATTACTAAGTTATACGCCTATGTTATATAGCGTGCACGTAAATGGTCTCGCTAATCTGACAGTTATGCTTTACCCTTTCTCTTCATTGCTATACTATGAACTAGCTTTCCGCCCACGACTTTATCCGCGTTGATTATCGCCGCTATTTTATTACCATTTATATTAGAAAAGTACAGACATACATACATGTATATTCAAGGCTATGAATCCCTAAAAAGGGTAGCCAAAGCTTCAGATTAAGAAGATTATTCAGCCACTTTTATAAATTTAGTTGGGAAAAGATTGTAAAATAAACGTTTTAGGTGATGGGACGAGCGAGAACTGTGGTATTGCTATTCTAACCCGACATTACACAGCAAAGCCAACACAACACAGCAATAAAAGCAACAATAGAAAAGAATCATACACTGTACCAAAATTCAAATCAGTATGCCTGTTTTTGTTACCTCTTGTTACTATGTGTATTATTATGAAAATAATGCCTTAAAATCCTAGTATTTATCCCCATTCATAAGAAAATCCTTTGGTAAACCCTTTCCTAGTACTCAAATATACTTCACAAGGACCCAGATACTAAAGTTCGGCTTCTTATGTTCACTCGTTTAGGTTGTGCATTATATTATCTGTGGTTGTGTGTTGTCTATCGAGACAGTCACGATAATGTTTAGTGAGTAAAAAAGTATATATACTTGATGATTTAATCATATAAAACATTAGCGTATAATGTGTTATGTCAAAGAGTACAAAACTAGTGCTGCACCAGCAACATATAAAAAGCGTCAAAGCGATTTGACATAGACTCCAATAATCTTAACGTTAATGTTCTTTGTAATTTCAGATGGGTGCTATTCGTATGGGTCGTGGCGACCGCTGTAGCAAGTTTCGCGTGCCAGCGTTTACCCCCTAACTACCAGGGCCCGGTGAAGAAACTCAACTACTTCAAATGGTTCATTTACCTCACCAACTGGGGTTACATGATGATAGCGATCCAATGCGGCCTTGCTTTGCTGTGCGTGCATAAAGTTAGAACAGAGAAAAATGGAAATATGGGTAGGTAAATTGTTTCATTTTTACGCAGACTACGGTAAACCCAAACGGAAATGCAATGATTTTGGTCAGTCTATGTATGTATATATAAATCGAAATCAGGCACTGAACAGTAGGCTTGTTATATATTTGTGCGGTACTGAATCAAACATTTTAACATTCAATTAATTATATGTCTCTATCGATGTTTTTACAAACACATACACACACATATGCGTTAGTTATATATGTCGTAGGATGATTTGATGTTTAGGTTTTTTGCAAAAATCCTAGGAATTTTGCAAAAATCCGGATAATTAGACAACGGTTATAATATTTTCTAATCTTACTAGGTTTTTTGCAAAAAAACTAGTTGGTTTAGTATGACTCCGAAACGAAATGTCAGTTTTTATTAATACTGTACACTGATTGGTTGATTGCAGTGCCCCGTGATCACGTCATCTCTGATTGGTTGTTAATTAAGACGTACTTATTTCATTGTTCCTACCTAATTTGATTTTTATTTTTATTTTAGTTACAAAAAGTTCGTAAGTATAAAAATAGTATTGTCATTTCCCTTTATAACTCTACTATATAATACCTCAATACTACAATTTAAAACGTACTACCTACTTTGTTGTTCCTACCTATATTGAAGACGTCCGTGGCCGAGTGGATAGGTGACTAGCTCTTCGGTCTGGAGGTTGCGGGTTTGATCCCCACTGAGAGCAACATTTATGTAATGAGTATATGTGTATTATATAATATTAAATATATCTCTGAGTTAGTATCCCATAATACAAGTGTTAATTAGTTTGGGGTAACTTGATCTGTGTATAATATGTCCGAACGTGATTGTAATTTTACTCCAACAAATGAGTAAATAAATTATTTAATTCCTAGTATCAAATAAGTATTGTCATTTCTTACCTTTTATAACTAAAGCTATAATATCTCAATACCACAATGACGAACCAATCAGAATAAGTGTTGGTGAGCAATCAGAAATCAGCAAATCAGCATTAAGGAAGTACAATCTTACTAAACTTACTAGTTTTTTTGCAAAAAACCTAGTAAGATTAGAAAATATTTTAACCGTTGTCTAATTATCCGGAATTTTGCAAAATCCCTAGGTTTTTTGCAAAAAACCTAAACATCAAATCATCCTACGACATATACATCCTCCCAGGTCATTAATCTCTATCGGGTTAGGCATGTATTGCCACTTCGTACAATCCTTGCAAACCCCACAGCTTCTTTTACATAACATAACATAACATAAATGTTCACGCCGAATATCCCCGAAGGGGTTGGCAGAGGTACTAATACTTCTGAACATCACGTGACTTTGTCACCTGGTGTTCAGAGTACCCACGTTTTGCATGGACAGTGTACTCACGAGATAGGGGGCAGGCCTATCGCCGTTTTGTATGAATGGACTGTCACATGACTAAGTACAACTCAGCCATGTGGGTTTCCTCACGATGTTTTCCCTCACCGTTAACAACCATGATAAATTAACCACACATATGTCTTTAGAAAAGACAAATTGGTGTAGGCCCGACCCAGGATTTGAACACTAGTCGTTTGCACGATAACCGAGTGTTCTACCCACTGGGCTATCACGGTTGCTTCTTTTACATTTTCCAAATTTCATTGATGCCCTTTAAATCTACGTATTTCGGATGCTATTTGTAGCATTTCTTATAACCGATCCAGGTTTATGTACTATTTATATTCTGTAAATTAACGACAGTAAATAGAATAACTAGACGTGGTCGTGATCTTAAATGGATGATAATGGCGATGGGTCGTATAATCAATTATTGCGTTAAATGTGTTCACGTGCGTGTGCAGGCGCGTTGCGGGTAATGACATCACTTCGGCTAAACTGTAGAAATAAGACACCGAAAAAATTCTGCTTCAAATTACTCACCATACTAATAGATGCTGTCGAACGATTATCGTACTATGATCAATTAAACACATAAAATATGTTGCGTAAGACATAATTAGTAGTAACATACATACTTACGTACATACACTTACGATCTTAGTTCCCATTGGGATAGGCAGAGTCTCCAGTTTCCTCTACATTTATCAATCTTTTCATACATGCACTTTATTCTTTACACTTCGGACTTGGTGTGTAGTGTCGGCTTAGAATAGCACTACCCCATTTCTTCCGGTGGGTGTACGTAAGAGGCGACTAACGGTATTGGGGCTTTTAAGGGATTTTTGGGCGATGCGGTTGGAGACCCATCACCAACAACCTTTATTTTACTATCTTCTCCCCACTTAACTTTCCAAAAGCGGCTGAGGAATTTCTAATTCCTTAGCTCTGGCTACCCCTTCTAGGGATTTATAGCCGTGAGTATATGTATGAATGTATAATTAGTAGTAACATACATACTTACGTACATACACTTACGATCTTAGTTCCCATTGGGATAGGCAGAGTCTCCAGTTTCCTCTACATTTATCAATCTTTTCATACATGCACTTTATTCTTTACACTTCGGGCGTCTGTCTTTTTAAGCATATTCTTTTTTTATCCAAATGTGTCCTCCGCGGTTGTCTTATACTAATGTTACCATCCACATTGGCTCTATAAATGTCTTGCAACTATTTACTATCACCCATCCCCTCTTTGTCCCTGAACTACCTTAACCACCCTCTTTCTATCTTTTTACAATATTTTCTTTCACACCGCACCTTGAACCAATCGCATTTTGAGAAGTACTCGTAACTTTATGAAAAAAATATGCTTTTTTTAATAATTTTACATACTGCTGGTGGATCACTCCTGATTCGCAGGACTAGTGTTACTATTAATATACCTAAGGTTTCTGTATTCACTGCTCACCACTTACGAAATTTACCATGATTGATGATATATAGCCTGTCTCTTCTGAACTTGTGGGTTTCTAACGATTATTGGTTGTGTATTTTCAGAGACATTACTGACAAGTAAATAAACACACAACAAATCTTTCCCACAAAAACAATGTATATGAAAAGAAGCTTGACGGCTTGTTTTGCTTAAAGGAAAGAAGAGACTCTCGACTAAACAGGATGTGATTGTATTTTCGTCACTTGCAGAAAATATCTTAGAGGACACATTTAGATCAAATAAATAATGTGCTTAATTAAAGAGGCTGCCGTCGAAGTGCGAAGAATAATAAAGGGCGTACATACATACATACATATACTCACGCCATTAGTTCCCATTGGGGTAGGCAGAGACTATTGATCGCCACTTCGTACGATCCTGACAAAAGGGCGTGTATAAATATATTGAATAGGAACTAATGGCGTGAGTAAATGTGTTAATTTAGGTTGGTCAAGGAGACTTGTAACCCATATATCAATACGAAAATCTCCAACCAATACTAACCAATAAAAGTTCTTCGGGCCTGAATTTTTACTTACCCTATAAGACGTGTCAAAATATATCTAGAAAAACTAGAACTTTTGTAACCCGATCGGAGATATACTGCGTGAATACTTGGTCTATTTCAATAAATACTAGGTATAAACATGCGTTAGTTACATATTCTAATAAACATACATACATATACTCACGGCTATAAATCCCTTGAAGGGGTAGCCAGAGCTAGGGAATGAGACATTCCTCAGCCACCTTTGGAAGTTGCGTGGGGAAAAGATGGTGAAATAAAGGTTGTTGGTGATGGGTCTCCAACCGCATCGCCCAAAAATCCCTTAAAAGCCCCAATACCGTTAGTCGCCTCTTACGTACACCCACCGGAAGAAATGGGGTAGTGCTATTCTAAGCCGACACTACACAGCAAATAAAGAATTCTAATAAAGAGTTTACATTCGCCAACCATATTTATAACGTATGTATATTGTTGCTGGTCAAACCACAAATGCTGGCTTATAGACCTCTCGTTATTTTAGTTGCTTAAACAAACACAACAATATAGAAGGAACATCGAAAATCAGTATGATGTTTTAAATGGAAATTTCGTTCAGAATATAATAAATGCGGTCCTGATCGTAATAGAAGGCAAATAAGGAAGAAAAGTGACACCGTAAAGGCAAAAACAAAATATTTGGGGAAAAATATTACTAAAATGTTTATTAACTTTTGTAAGAATGATTGAAAAACTGATCTCAATAAATCTGCGCATACAAAGTTATAGCCTTAACTCAACAAACATAGGTACATAATTGGACATACATACATAAACTCACGGCCATAAGTCCCAAAAAAGGGAAACCAGAGCTTCAGAGCTAGAAACTCCTCAGCTTCATTTGGAAGTTGATAAGGTAGACAAGATGGCAGAAATAAAGTATCGGTTGGTGATGGGTCTCCAACCGCATATTGTTTTTATGTTGCACATTTTACGTTTTTATGTTGTTTGTAGTGTGCTATATATGGGCTACTAGCCTGAAATAAATGATTATTTAATTTAGTTTAAATTAAAAATTTCCAGCGTCCCAACAAGAGCTGGGCGTGCACCACGCGCGCACCCCGCTGCTGTGCCGACTGTACTGGGTGGCGCACACCGTGGCCACCGACCTGGCGCTCGTCATCTCGCTGGTCTACTGGGCACTGCTGCATGACCCTAGTAAGTTTAGACGGGTTTCGTATATACTGAAATATATTCGCGACTATGACGCCTAAGAAGCGGGTACCCAGAGCTTCTGAATTAGAAATCGGTCAGCTACTTTTGATGTTGAGTGAGGGAAATTGTAAAATAAACAGCCACCACCACTAACCAGGGGCCCTGCACAATAAAGGTTACAAGTCGACAATTTTGTAAACAAGTTACAAATTTGTTAAGTTGTAAGTGTAATGTTGTTTAATAAACCTTTAAAATATGTAAGAATGTTACATGTATTACAAATGTTGTCATACAGGAACACAAGTTTCTGATGGTCTGATTTAAACAACTTTGGTAGTGTTATGGATAAGCACGGCCTATGCAGGTAAGAGCTTGTTACCGAATTGACACCATAGAAATTGCAAGTAGACGAAATGTCAGTCTGTCATTATCCTAAGATCAAAATTCGTGAGGCTTTAGTGCATTCATTTTGCGATTTGGTTATGGATAATTTCATAAAAAAGGATATGGTCTTCTAATCTTGGTTTGTGGTGGTCAGTTGGCTGATTTTATTTTCCACTATTAACAGTATCCTTCATCTTTATTATGGAATAAACATCCGATCATTTATCTCTAAATATTTGCGTAGTCTTCTGAATAAGAAAAAAACACCAGGCGTCTTGTACTTATCCCTTTAATCCCTTATCATTTCCAGAAATCCACGAGCTAAACACTCTCAACGTGATCGTGCACGGCGGCAATTCTCTCATAATGTTGGTAGAACTCGCTGTGACGTCACACCCGGTGCGGGTCGCGCATGCGCTGTACGGCGCGGCGGCCGGCTGCGTGTACGGCGTGTTCAGCGCGCTGTACTGGGCGCTCGGCGGGACCGACCGGCTCGGGGTGCCGCAGATATACCCGTCGCTGGATTGGAGTCAGCCGGGTAAGTATGATAACTATGAATGATTCCTGTTAATATACTAAACTACTGTACTACTACTGCACTGTAGTACTCAGGGTGCATAAAGCAGTCGGACCAGGGCTACTGTACCGGCTATAATAGCCTCTTAAAGCTTAACGACCTGCACTTCGTTAGCGTGGTAGAATATGAAAAAATAACCCTGTTCATTGTAAGCTCGAGCCCCCCTACAGCGACATATAAAAACTAGGATGCCATTTATATCAGTAAAGAGATTCATTCTAAATTAAAAACGTGCCGCAGACAATCTGTGTAAAATGACGCCTAAATATTTATACATTGCCAATATCTATTTCATCGTGAATGCCTTAAAACTTGTCTAATTATCTGACTCCAATGCACACAAAAATATGTACAAAAAATCTTTAAAACGAAATAAAGTAATTTAATAGCGATGCTTAAAGTTGTATAATATATCTTTATATTTTCCCTTGGATGTTTTCTGAGGAAACTACAGGATCCAGGTTTTTTTTAATAGTTGGAGGCCAAATCAAACTAATCACAAATTATTTCATATTATTACCATTTTACTACTTATATGTAGTACTTCTCTTCTACTCTCTCTCTTTCCCTCCTCACTTCTTTATTAATTATGCAATCACGTGATAAAATATGAATGATTGGTAAAGGCAGGCAATGTAAGTAACTAGTAAATGACTTTGTTTATCTATATTTCAGGTACAGCACTGGGTTTCGTTGCGTTATGCGCCTGTGTCTTAGTGATGTGTCATACGGTAGCAAGTTTACTTTGCTTGCTTCGCATCAGACTCGCCAAGAAGTTGTTCTCGTCCAAGATCAAGAACCAAAGACTACCTGTTCAATGAAACGAGAGTTGGAAAAGTGTTTAGGTGAATTATCGTATTTGTTGCCATCTTTAAGTGTCATTGATATTTTAAATATTTGACTCGAATACAAGATATTATTTTAAAGTATTCTTAACTATGTATTAGCAATTTAATTGTCGAAAGTAAGCTTGAGAGTTGACTTGTTAGTAAAATATTGTAGGAAAATTGACTGAGAGTCGTGTATCCGATTATTTAATATTTTTTTAATGATTCAATCGTGCTAGAGAAATAATTGAAACTGAAAAACTAGTCGGTGAACTGCCTAAAATGTCTCAACGTGTTCTTCAAGCTAAAAACAAAAATAGAATTAACAGTATTTGTACTAAATAAGATATGTTATAAAATTTGTGAAAATGTTTTCTTCAATAAGAAGTTAGATGATCATTTAAATATGAACTTGATAGAACTCTCATCACCATCAACATTATCTCAACCAAGGTCTGTAATATTATTCGCCTATTGCCATTGAATGCATTTATGTAATTAAAACGCAATTTCTTTAATGTTTCGCTATTATAAGGCTAATAAATGGGTAAATTTTAGTATGAAGTAAATTAAATATGCAAAACTTATTGACGAGATATGATTGAAGTGACATATTATCTTACTTTAGTTATCGGTTAAGAAAAGCAATTTACAAAAAAAACACTAATTAAACTATACTTGTACCTAACCTACATGTACCTTACTGTATACTATGTGTCTGTAGTATTTTGGCAAAAAATACCATACCACGGGAGTGACTAAGGGACAGGTATCCTTAGGTTATGGTACTCTTTTCTGTTTAACCAGTAATTTCTAAGAATTTTCTCATCACTCATCCAATCCCACAACATAGCTCTAACTTATGCCTATTTGAAAATTTGTGAACTCTGTGTATAATTCAATCCGGACTCTTATGATTTATTCTCCTTTCAATAAGCATGGTATACTCAGAAGAGACCAAAGTTAAGGCTGAGGCGCCGCATTACTAAATGTCTTGGTTACATCTTAATAGAAGATGTTTCATTCACATGATCCTTACTTCTCAAGAGAAAAGTTCTCTGCTGGGAAAACTCTTGTAATCGTACACTTAACTGACTTGAGGTCAGATTTTGTTGCCACCATTGCTATTAGGATGATCATATATAATTGTGAAATAAAGAAGTGTATAATATATCTAAATTATTATTAAATTATGATAACGTAAACAATCCATGACAAGACAAAGAGTAGGCATAAATAGGTAACCCAGTATTTTTAGTATAGCCGTTTTTTGCATGATAAGATATATTGATGTAAATTACTTTTAAACAAAGGTGTTCGACATTTTCCATATTAGTAAATGGAACCAGCCTCCTGATAACATTTATTTTGTGGCATTGATGGTAGGAAGTGCTAAGATACAGGTTATTAACCGAACACCACTTCGTATATTCACGATGAGCTCTACTCTATACCATTGGACTGTATGAAAAAAAAAACATTTTTGTTTATTAAATGAAAGTTGAACTTAAAAGGAAAAGCAAATAAATTACAACGGAGAGATTTTTTTCTTGTTTCTGTGCAAAAACAAACTTGTTACTTTTAATAATGTATATTTTCCAGAAAATCTAAAAAAGCCTAAGAGTTTGTTACCATAAATTGTACAACGCAAATATATATAAAAATTATATCTTTCAAATATATGTGCTTTAAGTACGTTTGTCCTCAAAGACATGTCTTCTTGATAATCGCCTGCAATATTGATAAAATAAGTGAAATACAAATAAATTAAAACATCTCAATCTTATCTTAGACAGAAACAAAGACAGATTGCTAGGGAGGAATTATGCCTCAAGGCAATAAAATTGATTTATTTTTAAACCAACTCAAAATAGTTATAAAATTGCACATAATAAAATGTATCTAAACATATATTTCTTCAGAATACATTCCCAAAAACATATAATTTTTACCACACCTGACTGTAAATATACAAAATGGAATACGTGCATGAAAATGTCATAATTTAAGTTCTGCAATTATTATAGTATAAGACAAATAATAATGTTCCTAATTTATAGCTAAAACTAATGTTATGCTGTGATTATTATATTGTGTTTTATTTTTCACTTGACATATCTATGAAGCAATAAAATTATTCTAGAGCTTTCAGCATTTCATTCATTATCCATTCCTTCGGTACCTGTACATCACCCAACTATATTTGTATATTCTGTAGAGAGGTAAGCAGTGGAATTATATAAATGTAGTCTGTGTAGTCACAAATATAGCTAGTTGACTGTAACATTAAGTTGTTCGTATGATGGGGTATGGAACCTAAAAAGCCTATATCCCTACAGACCCTAAATCCCTAAGTTCCTAACCCTAACCATACAAACAAAATACATATATAGATAACTATGTATAATAAAATAAGTACAAGGTGATTAAATAGATAAATAAGTAGAAAGTCGTGGATCGCACTAAGTGACGATCTATAATCTCTGCCTACCCCAATGGGACCTAATGGCGTGAATATATATATAGATATATAAGTACGGGAAGCCTGTTACCATGATACCTAAGGTAACAGACGGATAGGGGGAAGGAAATCGGGGGTGTGCACGACGTGCAATGTGCACAGGAAAGGATTTTCTCACTGCCACTTAGTGTTGCCCAAATTCAGTCTTGGTCTTGCAGTCTTGGTCTTGTCCTTGCGTTTTTGCAAGACCAAGACCAAGAACAAGACCGCGTATTTTTAGCAAGACCAAGACCAAGACTGACCGTGCAAGACTTGAGCAAGAACAAGACATAGCCTGCAAGACTCTTGCGTCTTGCAACTAAGACTTAGCGCTATTTCACTGAGTAGTTAGGTGTAAAGGTTCGGTGTATAGGTAGGTACGCTTAGGAATCCTATGAGACGCAAAAAACTGTATCAAAGAATATGAAAAACTGGACCTATGCGCATTACGACTAATACCATAAATATAGCGAATAAAAAAATTATTAAAATCAAACTGAGTGCATGCATAGTTATGTTTTAACCATCGGCACTTTGATAATGCGGCATCAAAGGTTTTGTACTTACTTCTCAAAGAAATTTGCCGCTTTTCGGAAGTACATGGTTATGATACACGCGCCGGGCGGCGGTTTCTTTTGAAATCTAAAACAATCGTTGCCGCCACGCCGAAATCATAACATTTGACACTATTTGATTGCCGCCATAGGGCGTAGGTATACTCATGCAAAATAATTTCGAATTTTTTTACACGCTTTATATATGAGTTTGATTTGCGGCGGCATCCTTATCATAGAGCCGGCACGTGGCGAGGCGGCGCGGTAGAAAGCAAGGAAACGTACTATAAATAAAGGAATTATTTTAATTCCAGTCATTTCCAATTGAGCTGTGCTTCGAGTCTAACTTAATAATTGTTTTTACTAATTCTCGTTGTTTTCTAAAAACGTATCACGTGTACAATTTAATATTAGCGACGAAGATTCAAACTATTCTAGTCCGAGTAACGAGAGTTTGAGTCACAGATCTAAAAGACCCAAAAGCAAATTTGAGGAATTTTTTGAAATAATTCATGCATCCCAAACTGCCTTCTGTAAATTGTGCCAACATAAAAAGATTGAAATAAATATGATAAACAGAAACACTTTAGGCTTAAGGAAACATCTAATATCTTTCCATAAAAAGGAATCAGAAATATTTCTTCCTGTTAAACCAAAATTCAGTGGAGATATCACAAGCTTTTTAGTAACCGCTGGAAGAAGTGGACAGGTAAGAATATTTATTTAACAGTTAAAAGAATTTTAACTCCGCGTAGCTATTCATGCGATACTTTCAAAAACGCCATTAACTTACGTAAGTACACTGATAGAAGGATTTTTTTGGGAGTAATAAATCAATTTATTACAAACTTTTTAAGGTATCTTTTTGGATGGAAGAAATATTTTTTTGCTGTTACCAACACTTTTTAGGATTAATTAAATCGCTTTTTTATTAAAACAAAAATTTTTTTACTGTTAAAAAGCTTTAATGTATTGAAAAAATTTTTTATTTCCACCAAATAAGATTTGTTTACGGTTAACAAATATTTTATTTGTGGTCATTGTTGATAGATGGCGGCACTCATGCGTAGCTTTGTATGTATATATAATAGCCATCGTATGCCTTCCACGTTTCCAATGACTCTGAGAATAATCATGTATTTGGTTATATATGGTTATATATGAAGAATATAAAAGTCTACACTCACTGAACAAATCTCTGGAATTACCAGAAAAAAAAATGAAGTATGTGATGAAGATGAAGACGTAATAGACTTTGATAAACTCTATGAATGTCCCTCGACGTCATCTGGATCTTGTCTTCAAGGCTTAGTGATAGACGAGTTGGAGGAGTACCTGAGAAAACCAAGAACTGCCAGCTCGGAAGACATTTTAGATTGGTGGAGAACGCATGAGACAGGGTGTCCGATTTTATCGAAAATGGCCCGTGATTTTCTCTCAATACCTGCAACTTCAGTACCTGCTGAGAGGTTATTTTCTAAAGCATCATTAGTAATTAGAAAACATAGAAATAGGTTAAGTGATGAGTCAGCCAGATAGTTACTTTGTATTAATTCTTGGTCAAAAAAATTGATATAAAGTATCATAACCTAATGATAAAGCTGTTGATTTGTGTTGTATTTTATTTTTTATTTAAATAAATGATAAATCGTTAAACTCTTTTATTAAATTTCTTATAAGTTGAGGGTTCAATCTCTTTTTAGACAGATAAGTATTGTTCTTTAAAATACAGTCAAGTTATTGTAATTAATTTGTTTTTTACATGTTTTAGCAAATGTAAGCTTATAAATCATAAATGTTTATTAAGAAATAGTTACTTCCATGGAAAACGACATATAGGTCAGTTGATTTTTCGAATTTCTTATCAAATCTTCAGTTATTTATTAATCTGCTTGATCTTTACTATGGCTATATTCATTCAAGCTCACAATGTTCCAATTCTAATACGTTTTTCTAGGATTTAAAGTAAACTTTAATAAATAGTAATAGACTAATAGGTAATTGCAAGACTTGCAAGACTCTTGCTGCAAGACCAAGACCAAGACCAAGACTGGGAGCGCAAGACCAAGACCAAGACCAAGACCAGGTGTATTGGCGCAAGACCAAGACCAAGACTGGCTAAGTCTCGTCTTGTTCTTGCGTTTGGGCAACACTACGCCACTCAACCAGGCTCAGAAGAGTGATCAATAAATGACGGCTAAATGGCCGCAGTGAGAGGAAGAGATTCGTCAGTCAATGAAACACTCAGTCAAAGTTGGTAATGTCGTCTGCTTTATTTACAATAAACTCCGGTTTATATACTATTTACAATCAATACACACATTCAAATAAAATCTATGTATCTCATGCGTGTAACTTGTCAACGCAGCTGAATCTTGCAGATTTAGTGGGTCGCGCTAACTAGTTCGCTCCTCTGCTGCGTTGTATGTTCAAAGGTTGAACAGTACCTATAGACTATACATTGGTAATCTATGCGCTATATTAAACATACATAGAGGTAGGCAGCGCCTCAAAATTAACAATGCATCAGCCACGTTTCGTAGTTTATTGGGGAAAAGTTAATAAAAGTTAAGTAACGTTAGTCACCTCGTACGCCACTCGCGGGAAGAAATAGGTACCTAATTGCTATTTTACATATTTGGATCTACACAGCATAGGACTTCTATATATAGCTACAGTAAACAAAACATAAGAAATATGTAATCCATATCCATACTAATATTATAAATGGGAAAGTGAGTTTGTTTGTTTGTTTGTTCCGCTTTCACGCCGTAAATACTGAACCGATTGCTTTGAAATTTTTCAGGCGTGTAGTTAAAAGTCTAAATTAAATAATAGGGTACTTTTTATCCCGGAAAAAATATGTTCCCATGGGAAATCAAAAATATTGTTTGCTTACTAAATGCATTGGAGATGGCGCTGTGCATGTGCATCGTTTAAAACAACGTAAAATATTGTAAACTAATATAAAAATCAAAATTTAGAAGCTTAATGGTACGGTAATGGATCCCCGAAAATAAGGAACTCCCGAGGGATGATGTACTATTTTTTTATCGTATACTTTTTTTTTTACATCTACTTATATTGCAAACGAATATTAACATGTAAATTTAGAAGCTAAATGAAACGACGACGATTCCTTGAAACTAAGGAATCCGCAAGAGTTCTCATAGGAACATCAAAAAACCTTAACTCATATATGGCTCAAAATATTGCAGCGATTATTTTTATCATCGATGGAATTCACATCAGACACTTTGTTAATGTTCATTTTGGAAAGATGAAGGGGTTTCATCAATTTGAATGACAAATTTGTTTATCAATAGTAAGACTAATATGAAATAAAGCGTAATAAAAATTTGACACCGCCCCGGTAACGTCTCCGTGGCGTAGCGGTATAACTAACTACTATGAATATTTAATTAGAACTATTATGAATCAATCGTCCCGGGTTCGTATCTCAGGTAATTCAATCTTTTTGTAAAAAAATGTTTTGTTAGCTTAAAATAACACTATATATAATAATAACAAGCACTATCCCTTCAATTTAGCGATTATTTTGGAAGGAGATCCACCACTAATCATCCCTATATTGCCGACCAATCGCTGCAAGCTCTCCCACTATCACCAACGGTCAGTGTAGGGGGCAGCACCGGGCCGTCGCCGCAGCGCCAAACTACTATCCGTATCTGTACTTACTAAAGATATTCTCATTTCTGAACATAAAAACTTGGTATATTTGTTTCATGATTCTTATGAACAATTAAAAAGGAATTTTTGGAACTCAACCCCTAACGGGTTGATATAGCAAATGAAAGTTTATATAGAGTTTTTTTACATTTACATTACTTGGTGCGATTGAACTTATGAAATCCATCTATCAATCATTCATGAATATATGCTAACAACCATAAATTCCATAAAAGGGTAGCCATAGCTTCGGAGATTCTTCATCCAATTTTGGAAATATATTGATAAAAGATAGGTTAATAAAGGTTGTTAGTGATGGGTCACAAACTGCATCGCCCAACAATCACTTAAAAAGCCTCAATGTCCTTTATGTCATTTACAATGCCCGCGGGATTATAAATATAAAAAACAGAAGTTGAGATAGTGTTTCGGTATTTTGGTATTATGTAAACTGGATGCAAAAAATGAAGTCCACGCGGACGAAGTCGCGGGGCAAAAAGCTAGTATCATTATATATGATAAGTAAAACAACCACGATAGCTCAATGTTTAGAACTTGCGCTTAACATGCAGAAAGGCATCGGTTCGATCACCGAGTCGGGCCTACACCAATCAATAACGGTGAGGAAAAATATCGTGAGGGTAATCTCAACACATAGAAGTCATGTATATTGATACAAACTCTACATTTTGTTTTCAATTGAAGCAAGCTGTACCCCGTAAAAAAAAATTATAATACTGATACCCGTCTTTTCGGATTAGTTGTTACATATTTATGATTTACTATTATTATTTTTTACCTTCTTGCACACCCCCACGGCTACAAATATCAACATAGCCAGAGCTGAGAAATATAAAGTTATTTACCTATTTTTGTAAATTGAGTGGTGAAATAAAGGATGTTGATGATCTTTTGGTGATGAATCACCAGCCACATTATCGAAATAATCACTTTAAACCCCCCCAAAACTCTACGTCGCCCCTCACGATATTCTAAGCGTAATTTAACTTATCCTATATACTTACACTTTTAGTTTTTATCGGTGTAGGCAGAATCTTTTAATAAACTTATAATACTAATACTAAATGTCCCTGAAAAAGCACTGCATTCATACATCTTTATTATTTTCACTTTGGGTTCCCGCCAATTTATAAACTTTTACATATTGTTTCTAAAAATCCCAGGGCCATTCTCTGCCTCGAAATATTGAACTCTACAAAAACTAAATACATCTCTTTCAAAAACATAAACCTTAAAAAAATTCCCGCCAAAACTAAACGAAATCGACTGAATCAATAATATTAAACACAACTAATTTATTTCCGCTGATCAGCTGATCTAAATAGGCGCGTAATGAGCGCAGCATCACCGCGCATGCGCACGAGACGCCAGGTCAGTCGCGCCGCGCGTCTTCTCACGCGCAACACGCGCGAAACATTTATAGTGCGGCTTATTTTTTAGCAGTTCCTAACATTTTTTGTAGTGGACTTTGTATTATTATTGTTTTTCTGAAACAATATTTATATAAGTATTTTCGAAATATAATTAAATATAAGTGAATTTATATTATTGATATAAGCAGCCCCCAGTTTATTAAACGTAAGTATAATAATTGAAAATATATAGAGGTTTAAATGGTATTCACGATTACATCTAATGTTTGTTGTTCAGGTTGTTTTTCTCGCTGTCTTCAAATAATAATTTAAACAATTATCCACGAAATTGGCCTTGTGAACTGTTAAGAATATTAAAATATTTCTGTTCATGCTGATCACGAAATTAAGAAACACTAAATTAACACGAAAATTAATAATTTATAAAATCTTTAAATCAACATTTATTAAAAAAGGTTTCAAACAATAATAATAGTTAGATCTGCGATCATGCGACAGGGATGTCTGATTTATGGATTGGGAATGGGTGGTTTGATTATAAAATGTATCTTAAACACTGACGATCAATTTATAACTTAAACCTTCGTAGAGTTGCAAAAATGATGAAAATAAAATCTGGTGCTTTTGAAAGAAAGGGAATGAAAGAAAGTGCATGTTAATAACACCAAAACCATGGGTATTGAGGAGTAGAAAAATAAGGACGGAATGTGTTACTCCAATTTGATGGCAAGACAGTAGAACAAGTGAAAGAGTTGGTATATCTGAAAAGTTTGTTTGTACATTCATGGTGATAGTATACAAACGCATAGACAAATACAAAATATAGTACTTTGAAAAGATATTCACATGTTCCATCCATGTAGTCATGTGCCGGATTATTGGTATTTTTTTGCGAACTAAAATGTAATGTTTTAAAGTTTCTCACGTTTTTAGATACTATAAGTTATGATTGGAGAGACACTAAATATTGATGCAACATCTTATCATTGTAACATATTTCGACTCGCTCATTAATTGTTTACTTAAGTACACCCAATTATAATTCCTAGGTTACAAAAATATACTCCCTATAGCCCATATATGTCCCTGTTGAGGGGGTTTAACTTACCCTGTACTTGATAATAGTCTACCATGCTGGCCATTTGCGGGCTGGCAGACTAACAACTACTACCAACCGTGACAGTAGCTGGAACCGAAGGCTGTACGTGCCCTCTAAAGCACGGTACAAAATAATACATATCTAGAATTCAGTGGCCCTCTTTTCAGCTGCTGAATCTATCAAACTATTTTTGTAAGTTCAGC
This sequence comes from Bedellia somnulentella, assembly GCA_963576735.1. Classification (NCBI taxonomy): domain Eukaryota; kingdom Metazoa; phylum Arthropoda; class Insecta; order Lepidoptera; family Bedelliidae; genus Bedellia; species Bedellia somnulentella. Next base: position 13,786,851 of record OY755174.1, on the reverse strand, counting down.
AATCTATGCACTTTGTTACCAAGATGAAATAAGAAGTCGTATGCATTAATTAACTCAGTGCATGGTCACTGCAAGTGTATTTCTCGCGTGACGGTTTGCGCGTGAGATGCATCGAACTGCTTTAATTATAACTCAGCGTACAATTATAATGCGTTTCATTGCTGTTTTCAACTATATACTATTGATAACGTTCTTGGAAAACAAAACGTTTGGCACGTTTCTTTTTGTTGTAGTTACTGGTACGGTTTATACTAGCCATAATTATTCGATGAATGTATGGGCTAGCTAGATGGCCACTTTTTATCACATCGCTCGCCAATCACAAGAATTCTTTATTTTCATCTATTTGATTATTCGAACTCTTACTAAACTTTTACGCCGTGCATTTCCGAAGGGTTAGCAGAGGTACTTATACTTGTAAATATCAGCTGACATTTTAGTCACCTGGTGTTCAAAGTCATTTTGCTGAGACTGTACATTCACGTATAAGGGGAATCCGATCGCCGCTCAGTACAAAAACACTATTTTGTTACGATATTTCCCATCATAGCGTTATAAACTTAAATAATTTAACCACACATATTAGTTTAGAAAAAACCCATCGGTGTAGGCCCAAGTATGGATTTAAAATCGCGTCTCATGCATCTCATCCATGAAAAGTGATGGTTTTTCCACTGAGCTATCACGGCTGTGAAAATTAACGGAATTGGTTTTAAATCAACATCATCATACACACTGCTATGCAATGAAATCAACTACTATTAAGCATAATTAAAAGAAAGAGTGTCGGTTAAAATTATCTCAGTATACGCGAGATGTTGTTTGTGTGTTGCGGTAGGGGTAGGACTAAAGTATGTAGAGCTTCATTAGCATACATACATATACTCATGGCTATAAATCCCTAGAAGGGGTAGCCAGAGCTAACGAATAAGAAATTCCTCAGCTACTTTTGGAAGTTGCGTGGGGAAAAGATGGTAAAATAAAGGTTGTTGGTGATGGGTCTCCAACCGCATCGCCCAAAAATCCCTTAAAAAGCCCCAATACCGTCAGTCACCTCTTACGTACACCCACCGGAAGAAAAGGGGTAGTGCTACTCTAAGCCGACACTACTTCATTAGCATTCGATGAAAAATTAATGTGGATAACCATCCCAAAAAAAACCATAATTATATACTATAAGAGTTTTATAAGGATACCGAAGATTGTTTTATTTTGTTAGGATAGCTTTCCAGTTTCAAAATAATAGCGAGAGTTATGTGTGCACAAAAGAGCAGCATCGAACAAAAGTACAGTTGAAAACTATATCTCTAATCAGCCCATTAACATACATAAGCGTTGTTATGAGTTATGGAAAGGATATGATGAAACAGCTCTAACTACATCCTCTCCGTGGCATTCTATCGATAGCGAGTCGATCTTCAGTTTATTAATAATCGAGACGTCCGTTCTAGAGGATAATCAGCGATGATTTCCTTGATTTCTAAGACCTTGCTTCTTCTACTTCGATTAATTATTCTGTTTTCAATACCGCAAGGAGATTTTTACATTAATTATGTTGTACAAAAACGTGATACTGGTGTAGCGTGCGTGAACTAATAGCGTGCTAATGATTTTTCTGATTGTGGAAGTAAGGGCTATGATTTGTTTGTGTGTAATAGCTTTGATATGTAACTTATTTTACGAGCAGATTTTTACCTTGTAGCAGGTCAGTATATTTTTAATCGTTCCCAAAAGGACCTAAAAAATATATATGTGGGATACATAATTGAAGTTTAATAAACAATGACAACAAACTCAATTATCGCTTTTTGAAACTGGATTTGATTTCGATATAATCAGCATTATAAGTTTGTAATGTAAGGTTACGTGATCGTACAAAGTGGCGATCATTAGTCTCTGCCTAGCCCAATGGGAAATAATGGCGTGAGTATATGTATGTATGTATAATCAGTAGATTTATGAAAACATGACACAGTTCCAAAAACCGGAAGGTCAACTCACATTTGATAGTTTCATTCATTGCTACTAAGACAAATTACATTGGCATTTCAAAAACGTGGAATAAACCATTCAACATCTATTTAAATATTTATGAACGCGAACGTTTGTAGCCCTTGAATTTATGTTTGAATAAATGAATTCGGTGTTAGAAGTTTGGCATTCACCAAAAGTTGAAGAAGTTAGCCATCATATTGAGTTACGCATACAAAGCAAGACAAACACGCGACTGCCAGTTATTGGCTCAACTTGAACTTGATACTTCACGCGTTATGTCAGAACCGACATAATCGCTTACATATTATTTTTCGCACATTTTTGTCGACAACGTGTGCGTTTGTTTCTTGGTAGTGTAACATAGAATGAAAAGCAAATGATGATATTAATATCCCACCAAAAACATTAAATGTAAAAAAATGCCAAGTCTCTCGATGCAGTCTTTCCATCGTAAAAAGTTTTGAGATCTCATAGAAGCCAAGTCCTATTCAAAATATTTCGTAGTTATAAATCAACATTTAGTAATTGTATCAATAGTTTTCTTTATATTATAATTATAGTGACTTGGCAATGAGCACAAGAAGAAACAAATAAAACGGCATATTTGGAGGAGTTTAAAGTTACACACACCACATGCGTAAACATTAATATCACAAAATTAATTTTCTGTTGGTTTATCCGTGTCGTCCCAACCGAATTTCGGCAACGGCAGTCAGTCTTAGTGCACTCTCGATTCATTTACTTTCATAAAGCGATGGCCCGTAAGGTATTCTTAATTATTGTATTGGAGAATGTAGTCGGTAGTGACCATCATGATTCACACATAACAAATAATCTGATCACTGGTCTCGTCAGTAACATTTGCACATAATTCCAGGCAGCAAGCAGCTTTTAATTTGTGCTCATTGCCAAGTCACTATAATTATAATATAAAGAAAACTATTGATACAATTACTAAATGTTGATTTATAACTACGAAATATTTTGAATAGGACTTGGCTTCTATGAGATCTCAAAACTTTTTACGATGGAAAGACTGCATCGAGAGACTTGGCATTTTTTTACATTTAATGTTTTTGGTGGGATCTCATTTATTTTTTGTAAGTGTATTTCTTTCTTTTACTTTTAGGTGACCTCACAATTTCTTGGACGTCAGCTACTGCTTTGCTTAGAACCCATTCTCTGTCTCTATCTCTTTTGTTTCTTCTCTGAGGCTTCGTTACTTCTAAGGTAGACAAGTCTGGGCGATATATACTTCGGAGTCGATTATATTCAGCTATTGCTGTCTCCTGAGCTTTGATACTACTAAAATTCCCTTATCGTTTGACGACTGAAAACTCCCATACATGCTGTATGACAACGAATGAAATAAACACGACCCATCTCCAGGAATAGAGATGACTCTGTGTGGACAAAGGTCGCCATTTATGTACAATATTTCACGTTCCATTACACTATATTTACAATTACTTCTATAACAATAGGGCTTAAACTTATATATATATGCAAACTAAATAGAACTAAACTAACTAACAAATAACTAACTAAATAAATATATATCTACTAACTTACAAACTATAACTAAACTAAACTAAATAACACGTAAAGTTCTCCGAATATCAATTATCACTACAATATTTTTTAGTTTCGAAATGGGTTTTCATTGACAGATGTATCAAATGAATATTATCGAATTATTTTGAAGTACTACTTACACTGCGCTTTGTAACGAAACCATAGAGCGATTCAGACAGGTACAACGCCATCTATCGAGCGCTCATACAATATTTATCGCAATACAATGGAGTTTTAGCTTTATTAATTTAATGAACTTTATGTATTAATTTGTATTAATGATAGTCTATGTATTACATTTATATTATTCTTTTCTATTCTATGTATGTATTCATCCAATTGAATAGGTACTTGAACAACGAACAAAGTTAACAATGCAGTCAAAATCCATACATAATGTTCTTGCCAAACCGCAAATATAAAATTGTTTTCTATGGCATATATTTTTTTAATGTTTTTATAATTTTTCCTTTATATGTGGCTAATGACCTATCTTGGTGCAAAATTTGAAGTTTCTAAGTCTGCTAGAAGTACCTTAGATTTTTGATGATCTGTCAGTGAGTCAGTGAGTGACAAAATGGTGTAACTTTGATCGACCGTAACTCCTAAACTATTAATTCATTTGACGTGTAATTTCGAACTTAAGCTTGTTCTAATGCCTACTATTATTCACCGAAAACCTAAACTCCTAGCTTTGTCCACGTCGAAGATATAGGGGGGGCGAAACAGCCGCGAACCGCTTCGAGAAAAGATGGTACGGCCGTGCCCGTTTTGCTCGAGACTTGGCAGGGGCACTGCCGTGCCCCCAGATGACGAGTTATACCGCCGGTCATTCGACTCTCAGGCAGGTCTCAGGGACTTCATCTAGGTCTTAGGCACAGGATCTAAATATTGGTTGCTAAATAAATAAATAATTATTAGATTTATTTTTAAATGTCTTAACTATTTGATTTCAGCATATTAATTCTAATAAGGCATTTGACATAATAACATGAAAATTAATAACTATCTATCGGAAGATGAAAAACTTCGATGAATGCACATTATTTTTAATTTAGAGCTAAAATCATGCGAAACTGACCAATAATTTACAAACAGCTTAATCAATTTTGTTATTAGTTGTAAATTAATTTAACAAGACTATCAGATTCATTGTTCTCATCATTCACCAACCCATCATCCAATTTATATTGTGTGTGATTAACTGAAAGCGACTCAGCACATCGTTCTTGTTAAGCTTATTAGTGAAATCATGCGGTCCGTATCAGATGATCGATCAATTATTTGATGTAGGAAAGGAAGAAAGAATTAATATTGTACTCAGTGCATATACACATGAAAACTGTAACAATAAATATACACAATATTTTTAAAAATAGATTAAGAAATTTCATTGCTAACTGACTCATCAAGGTGCACAGCTATTGCGCTACCAAAACTGTGCCGCTGATTTTCAGCTGGTGCCAAAATACGAGTAGGGCATCAACCCACAATGCATATTATTATTTATACTACTTATAAATAATGAATTATACTTATTAACTTATACTCATGGCTATAAAATCTAAAAACGATAGCCAGAGCTGAAAATTAAGCAACTAAACAATTTCTGAAAAACTGAGAACTTTAGAGAAGTAAATAAATCAATAGACATTATTTAAATACTATGTTGAATAATTATTGTTCGATGTATGTTTTATTTAAAATGACTGTAAACCTTTCGACTCGAGACAAGGCATAGTCTAATGACAATGCCTAAAAACCTTGAAGGTAATCTAAATATATTAACCAGCCTGATAAAGACGCATGAATTCAACACTTGATTCGAAATCGTGCATCCTGTAATCAAGGCCGAGTTCTTCTCACTGATGTACTTACTAATTATGTTTCAAAGAGAGTACATTACAATAAAAAGATTATAATATAGCAAGTGAATTTTATTTTTGGACTGAGATAAACTTGATGAATGAACAATGACAAATTATCTCATCGTGCAAGTAATGGATAAGGAGTTTCGTAGATGGATGTTTGTCTTATTTATAACATAACCTGCTCCACACTTCCTTGGCACTATTTTGACACATATTAAATATACTTATCCTCTCTCGGGAATAAATTCCAGCTGGGCAAGCACGAGCGCTGTTTTATCGACACGATAACGGTTAGAATGAGATGGCAGTATACGATACTAAGTAAGTGCGTAAGAGATGGCTGCTTTATCCCACGCGATAACTAGTTTAAACACGGCTCGTGCTTGCCCTGCTGAAAGGATAGTCAGAGATAGCAATTTTTGGTTACGTGGTTCCGGTTACATCACCTAGCAATAAAAAAACAACGAAACCGTTTTAAATGTAAAAACGTCAAAGTCAAAGAAGCAAAAGAGCGCCTGAAACTTTGTGCTATTGTTACTTTAAGATAAAAATTTTGCTTATTTTCTAAAAACAAATTGTGATCTGTATTAGAGTTCTCACGTCTTTTTTCAGAAATAAATGACCCTTTGGTAATATTTACATTTATCATGCAGGAATCTTAATAACATTAGATACATAAACAGGGACTACTACTTTCTGGCTTCAGTTTTAAGTAAAATATTCGTCTATATAGGTAACCCGTCATTGAAACATTGTGGTTTCAGTAGGGACTTTTTAAGAGAATTGCATATAGCAACGAGAAGTTTCTTGACTAATCAGATGTTTTGCTAAGTAAGTTTTAAAACTTCGAAAAATATTTCGTTGTGTAGTGTCGGCTTCGCCGTGTAGTGTCGGCTTAGAATAGCACTACTCCATGTCTACCGATGGGTGTACGTAAAAGGCGACTAACGGTATTGAGGCTTTTAAGGGATTTTTGGGCGATGCGGTTGGAGACCCATCCCCAACAACCTTTACTTTACCATCTTTCCCCCACTCAATTTTCCAAAAGTGGCTGAAGAATTTCTAATTCCTTAGCTCTGGCTACCCCTTCTAGGGATCTATAGCCGTGAGTTTATGTTATGTTATGTATATGTTAAGAAGTTTACCTGGATTTTACGAAGATTCGATAATAAAATAAAACCGACCAAGTCCGAGTCAGCTACGGTTTTTGATCATTATCTGTAAAAAAAGACGGTTGTAGAGCATAGATAGTATTTATTTTATTTAATTTTCCTTGTTTATTTTGGAAATCTTAGCTGCCTAACAATCACGGGGTACACAATATACTTTGTGGTGAATGACCAACGGACAGACGAATAAACATACATTAAAGTCTCCGTAATAGGTTCTCGTTTTACGTTGTCAGTACCATACCCTATAAAAGTTATCTCTTCCAACCTTAATAAAAACAAATGGCGTAAGTACATACTCGCATACTTATACAAACATACTTATGCAAAACTTTTGCTTGCTGAATTAATATGTAAGGCAAAACAAAACGAAAGGTATGTCGGGTTACGGTTAGTTCAAGGTCGTGACATGTGAGCGAGGCCGTACTTAGATGATTGTTGATAATAAAGAGAACCATTACTTTGATGGCATCTTCAAACGTGGCTTTATGCATGATTTTGGAGGTCTTGAAGATAATTCAATGGCATTAGTAAAATACACAGTGTTTTGAAAATTATTTTAAAATTTCAATTAATATTAATAAAATACGTGATAAATTGGACATTATGCATAATGCCCAGTCATTATAAAAAATACCCAATATGAGACTGCAATTTTATAATAATAATTCAAATAATCAAATTGACCGGGCATTATTCTTATTGTCGGTCACATTTTGGACGGAGTAATAAAACCATATTTAATGACATATTTTTCGTCGTTTAACTTAAAATAAAGTAAATATTAATATAAATTAGACTCATTATTTGGATTAATTAACAAGGATTTTTACCTTTAAATGCACTAGTTTTTGCATTTATAACTTAAGTAAAGTCATATTAAAATGTAAGATTAAATATAGTTATATTTAATACAAAAATTGACTTATTAATGTAAAACATAACATAAACTAAAGTATAATTAATCAGACTCACCATTTGGCATTATTAATATCTTCTCTTAATAAAAGACAAATAAAAAAAAGTAAAATGGAGCATAAAATTGAAAAAAATAATTATATGATATGTAACAAGTAGCAGGCTAATTTATTAGAACAACTGCGACGGTGATGGGTCTTTCAGGTACACAGCTTTTTGGCTTTGCGACAACTATAATATTTATAAGACTTACAACCACATTTACTATAACCTTGCCCTCCACATTTAGAGGACATTCTAGAATACTCCACTGGAACATCTTCGGGCAAAATAAATATCTCATTGCAGACAGTAAATTTAAAATATAAATTAAACTTCAGTATATAAGGGAAAAATATTGCCTCCGCGGGCTCGCGGTTAAGCGCTTGGTACGTAGGTCTCGGGTTTGATCCCCGGGGGCATTCTCACAAATTTAATTTCTAAGATTTAACACAGTTTGGAAGGATATTGCAAGCTTGCATCACCTGATTATTCCATGCTTCGGAGGGCACGTTAAGCCGTTGGTCCCGGCTACTATTACGGTAGTAGTCGTTAGTCTGCCAACCCGCAATTAGCAAGCGTGGTGGACTAAGGCCAAATCACCCTAAACAGGTTAGGCTTGAGCCCCTCGCTGGGGACGTACATGGGCTGTGAGGAGGACAGTAAATTGGTTTTTTGAATAAAGTTCATTTAAATCACCTTTTTTTGTTCCCAGTTTATAAATGTTATTGGCTGTTAATTTGCCGCCTTTGCACCGCGTTAAGTTAAGCTTTATTATCACATTGCCCAAATTGTCATGTAGCAATATAATAATGACCATGCAATGTGATAAATAATGAAGTAAAGATAAGAATATTAATCATTTAGCCCAATAAAGCTAGATATTAATCATAATGCTCGGGCGTAATAAATAATGCCTGCAATAATCACCTGGCCCACAATATATGTAATATGTGTTTCTGTGTACAAACTGTGTTCTTTGCATAGAAATTCAGTAAAATTAGCGCTCCATTTACTACTTACATTTCGGTTTCAGAAGATGACGATGACACAGAACGTTTGGAAGAAAATTCAAATCCGAAAAGGAACTGAATGCGTCAAGCCAGAATCATTCGGACAGTCATGCTTCTTCAAACTATCACCTCTATGCTGGAGAGTACCCATTCTTATTTGGGCTGTGTCCACTACAATATGGTCTACTTTATCCTTTTGGGGACCGACACCAATGTTCCTGCTGTACATGACGCACTGGGGACTACTGCTGATCGTGTTAGAATCCATATTTGGTATTGTAGTAGCGACTAAGAAAAGCGACGGAAAACTTGCCGGTATGTATTCAAGGTGTTATTTGTAATTAGCTAACCTGATCACGATAGGGAAAATATGTAACCGTGAGCACGAGGTGCTTTGAGTTTATCTTGGTGATTGATTGTTTATTTATATGCATATCAATAACTTATACATATTCACACATGCTGCTATATATTCCGTGCTTACATCCATCCGTGCTAACTAAGGGTTTTAGGAGTTTTACGAAGTTTTTGGACGGTGTAACAGAATACCCATCTTAAACTATCCTTTATTTTCCAATATTTGCCTTATTCAAAATGATTGAGGTTTCGAAAGTGATTGAGGAATAGTTCATTCCAAAGCTCCGGCAACCTCTTTTTGGAATGAATAGCCGTTAGTATATGCAAGTATTTGTGCGTTGTAAATGTCTAGCTAAGCCCATTTTCTGACTATAAAGCACTTAGAAGGTCAATGACCTAATTAGACCTCAATTCGAATATTACAGTCGCAAGTGGTGGCATCCGCACGGATTGTACTGTGCATATCATTCTACGAGTATATGGGCCATCTACAAAATATTGTTGTTTTCCTCAACTTTTTCTAAGTAATAAAAAGTTTATTCCTTCTGAACAACGCGAAAACTATTGTCATGTGATACCTACTAAAGATAAGTTGTATAGACTTATGTTCATATACGGCCCCATAAGTTAGTTTAAACTGAATGGAAAGAATAGTGCCACCTATTTCTGTACATAGTATAACAAAATATTCGAATATACTACACATACATAAGAACAACAAATATTTGATATCACAGTAAAGATTTACGTATGTACCTGTGTATATATAAAGGTTGCTGAAACAAAAATAGATGCGCTCTCTATTTGAAAACACAGTCGCGTGAGTTTTGTTGTTTCACAGTTCTATCAAAACTTTGCACAATCTATTTATTCCTGTAAGTCATACTCACCCAGAATTCACACAATTTTCCACCATTTGTAAGTAAGTCACGTTCGGCAACATAATATGTGCAGAAACATTACTCGTTGCGAATTTTATGATGTACAGTTGAAATTGTTATACGTTTGAAGATTTATTTTTACTGCAAATATTAAACAATACGTAGGTGACATCATATGCACGTAACTGATTATCAATAAAAACAAACAGGATGGTGAGCCACGTCGAATTATTAGATAAAATATAGTTGGAATAATCTTGATAGTCCAATGGGTAGAACACCCGCCTATCATCCTGGATCAGGCTTACACCAACTTGTCTTTTCTAAAGTCATATGAGTGGTTAATTTTTAACATGGTTGTTAACGGTGAAGGAAATCATCGAGAGGAAACCCAAATGGTTTATTTGTTCTTAGTAATTTGTACCAAACGGCTATAATCCCCTATCGTGCGAGTACACTGTCCAGGCAAAACGTGGGAACTCTGAACACCAGGTGATAACGTCACGTGACATTCAGAAGTATTAGCACCTCTACCAAACCCTTCGGGGATATACGGGTTTGAGTTGAGTTGGGATAAGTAAATATTAAATTAACCGTATACGGCTAAGTAGAAACACAAACAGGGATAAAAAATAAACTAAAGTACGTAGTTCCCAAAGGACCCCCTCGCAGTACATATAAGAACCAAGTCTTAGTCTGAGAGGTGGAAAACATGGAGTATGCATAATTGCCGACAGTGTTTCACAAGAAGAGTATAGATGAAAACAATAGGTGTATAAGACTCGTCGCAGACAAAGATATCAATTACAAATCGCACTCTCAGAACAAAAGAGGCTCAACCCAAAAATAGTGATGTTGAGTTACAATCCTAGAGAGATATAAAAAGGTATGCTCAATCCGATGAATAGTAAAACAAAGGCACTAATTGTTAAAAAAACAGGATAGCGAATTTTCTGACCCTATAACAATAAGTGCCTTTGTTTTAGAACATACTTTTTTATGCCTCTCTATGATAGTGACTCAATATCACTATTTTTGAGTTGAGCCCCTTTCGTTCTGAGAGTGCAAAATACTATCACGTGCAGTATAAATAAATAAAATTACTGTTGAAGAGTACTTGTCAAAATTTGTAACCGAATCACGGTTCATGAGCAATTGAATTCGTGAGCGGCACTCCGGTATATCCGAATGAAATTAAACATCCTCTTCCTCTTTGATTTCAATGGCAACCCCAAGAATAGCCATGAAGTCGAAAATAATTAATCCAAATTGGAATTTATCTCTATCACTCTGTCTTTACGCAGCCACATATTATATCCATGGATTCTATTTTCACCTTACAATAACCGTTTGTTTGTTTTTTTGCAACAAACGGTTATCCTGACAATTATGAAAGCAAAAAAGGCAATCTTAATAATTCTTTATTGCAAGCATTTTTAGCGGTAATTGTAAACAAATTTATTACAATTTAAGCATAAAAAAGGCAAAAAGACGCTCATCCAACTAGCAATGTGCAACCAATCACGGACTCAAGAACTCACCACTTCAAACACCGACCTCGCCGGTGAGGTCGAAGAACCCTAAATTAAATCTCCCTTGTCTGCCACGCAAAGGCCTCTCGATAGTCGCGAACGCAGCTCTGCATGAAGTTTCATACAGACCTTTCATATTTATTACGCTGGACATCTTCGAAGAGGCGAGAGAGATACCAGTTATTCCGAACGTGAGGCCCTTTATAATGGTTTTCCCACAATTAACAACCCCGATAAGCTCACCATACATATGAAATACATAAATATATCGAAACGACAATACATAAGCCCAATTCAAGAACCATTTCTTGTATTTCAAACCAACTAGTTTTCCAAGTGCTTACGAATATGACTATACTTGTTTTGAGTTTTTACATTTTTCTACTAATGAATACACAAACTATAAAAAATAAATTAAGGATGTCTATACGTCATACGTCATAATGGTTCATCGTCGCGACCTCAACCTTGTGCTTGATCGCGTGCGACGATCGTAGGCCTCGATAGGCCGTGCGGTTGGTGACCGGCGGCAGCGGGCGCGGTGGCGGGATAGAACGAGATTTTTTAAAAAAACTTGTGACTTAAAAATATGTTCTTGCTGCATTATTCAATTATATTTTTTCTATTTCTTTTAAGCTTATTCGAAAGTAATTGAATAATAAACATGTTACTCAGATTGGTGTAACTGCTTATGGCGTTCTGCAATCTGCATGAATCTACTGTTGCAGGATAGCATAACTTTATCCTTCTTTAAGTAATTCCAAATTAATAAGAAAAAAATTTAAAATAAATTATAATCTTTAACCTTATTGGTGTATTAATTATTTTGTGCCTTTGTAAATACTGTTTTTGTTACGTATGGTGTATAAAGATAGTTATAAAGATCTATAAGGGTATAAAGATCTAAAAGATCATATTAACTCAGTCATAATCTAGATGTTCTAGATTCTAGAGATACAATTGTTTATAGTTTATTTCTTTTAAAAAACTATATTATATCTTAAGAACTTAAGAACATCGCTCCGTCCTCTACCATTCGCTTACAAATAGTAGACTATCTTACGACTATGACGAATCACGTGTAGATTGTATAATTGCGAATGCATAAAAACTAGGAGTATTAATTTATGACTATACTTAAATAGTTATGCCTTTATTATAATTTGGCCTTGCAAAAAAAGTTTCAAAGAATAAAAACGCAGTATAACGAATAACAGGTTTCCTCGTAGATAATGAATGTACTGTCGTTAAATAACATACAGTTCCCAAAACATCATTAAAAAAACTTTACTACGATGAAACTTCGTTTTACATTTTTATTTATTTAATTTATTACACTGGAAAATCTGCTTCTTATCTAGATCAAGAAAAACCTGCTGGAGTTTTCTTTGTCTAACGTCTTTATCCATTTATAACACTGGAAAATCTGTCCCACATTTACGTTAAGGTAAACCCCAGCAATTTACTTTGCGCATTTTCTAAATGGCTTCTTAAACCAATCTATCATATATTTTTTATTGAATACGTGTACATAAATTGTAAGTATAAGTCCAGACCTATAAAAGTGCTCCATTCACGGTACGGTTTAACACACTTACATACATATATTCACGGCTATAAATCCCAAAAAGGGATAGCCAGAGCTTAACTCATCGTTGTACGATTTTTTAAGCAGCTGATATCTATAAATATGTTTTTACAAACAGAGCCGCTCAATTTTCAAGATCTAGATATTCAGTCGTTTATTTTAATTGTATTTTAACTGTACACTCCAAATCCTATTTAAGAATTATTCGTAGGAAAAAAAACATAAGTCAAATTGTTTATTTATTGGTAAAAACCTCAAGCATTTATATTTTGGAACAGCCTTATTTCACCTTTTCTTATGATAACATTAATATCCCATAGTAGCTGTTTAGTAATCGTTTAGTAAAATGTTTTTCTGCATTTTCGCCCACATTAAAGTTAGTATGTGCAAACTTTTAGCACCAGAAAAAAGAATATACTTCATGTACCAAACAGAGTTAACGAAATAATAAATAAAAAACATTTAAATTATAATTCAATAAATACTGACATATATTACACAGATCAAGTTCGCCCCAAACTAAGTACAACATAATGACTTGTATTATGGGATTCTAACTAAAGGATACATTTAATACTATAAAATACATATATAAATAACATCCAAGACTAAGAAACAATCAATTATGCTTATCACATTAATGTTGCTTTCAGCGGGAATCGAACCCGTAACCTCCGGACTGAGAAGCTACCTATCCACTCGGCCACGGACGTCGTAAAAGCTGAATCTATGTTTTATGAATGTCAAATTATAACTGAATATTAAGTTTCTGTACTTTCACAGTACTTTCTTGTTACATGCATCGTTTCAAAAATCTTACGATAGTCATCCAGATATTTGAGAGTAAACATTTTAAGTTTTTTTTAAATATTTGCTACAAAGTCAGCGACTTTTGGTAGTTGAGTGTGGCAAAACGGAGGTTAATTGGTGGTGGGTATATGATCGGGACATACCAAAACACAGTTTAAAAAAACCAAAATCCTGAGTCTAAAACAATTCATTAGTGTTAGTTAAGGCCGACACTACATAGATTTAAATGCATTAATGCTATAATTTAAAGCACTAAGTTTCAATGGCGTTTGAAGAACTATAAATGCTTATAGGCAAATATCTCTAAAATTGCAAGGTTTTATTGCAGTTTCAAACTTAGAACATACCAACACACTGTAAAATTCAAGGAGTTTTTGATATGTTAAATTTAAGTCTAATTAACGTAAGGTTGCAATCGAACATTGAAGGCTTTTCACGCCTCAATTCGACATGGTATGATAAAAATGAACTGTATTCTATTTGCAGCCTTTTTCAGATTAGACAGGTTTTACCAGCAATTTTAAGCGATAACATAAGATTTATGCCCGATTTCTGAATTGAGTATTCCATCTGAGAACCACTTAAGTATCGTTCTATCGCACTGAAATCTTAACAACTGAATGAGACAAAACGATACTTAAGTCGTTCTCAGCTTGAATACTCAACTCAGAAATCGGACGTTAGTCAGCAGTGCTTGTTAGTTTTAAAAATGGCCATCAGTTGTTTTATGTTTAGTTTTATCATGTCGCTATAACTTTAAAACAGTACAATTGTTGAGCTCAATCAATTACATGTGTATAAAGTATACTCTAGGCAAAACTCACACATTTCCATGGACATAAAATGTTCGAACATAAATCATATATCTTCTGAAAAACCACACTGTTAATTATAGGAAAATAATTAAAGATGGCATTTGATAGATGATCATTTTAGTGTTAGATGACATCATACGTACTGTTTATGTTGATACATACATACATATACTCACGGCTATAAATCCCTCGAAGGGATAGCCAGAGGTAAGGAATTAGAAATTCCTCAGCCACTTTTGGAAAGTTGAATGGGGAAATGATGGTAAAGTAAAGGCTGCTGGTGATTGGTATCCAACCGCATCGCCCAAAAATCCCTTAAAAGCCCCAATACCGTAAGTCACCTCTTACGTATACCCACCGGTAGAAATGGGGTAGTGCTATTCTAAGCCAACGCTACACAGCAACTAGTTATTAATTAAATGAATATTATATAAATTGTTTTATTAAAACATTTCAATACATAAATAAATTAGCCTGTATGATATAAAATAATTTCCCTTATAATGGTTAATTTTTAGATGTCGGTAGAAACGGGGTAGTGCTATTCTAAGCCGACATAACACGGCTCGGCTTTATGCTTATACGTTGTAATATTACTGAACATACTATATTCATATAATTTCCGTGCGGCTCGTGTCATAAGTGCCAAATTTTTACACGCAGATCTCAATGTCTTAAGTTACGAAATATGAAATATTAGGGATGCCAAATATGGATTGCTCTGAACATCCATGTCAAGGTTTCTACGGTATTCTATAGTTGCTACGCTATTCTATTGCCCATGAAAATGTAATTAGAGCATCGGACTCACAACGTTGTCTGTACCTGTACAACATTATGAGGAGGTGATGTTTGTAAGATAGTAAAAAGAATAAAATAGTGGAATAATTAAATATATTTAATAAAACTTCAACCAATATTAAGCAACAGTATTACTAACTCAATACAATATAGTAGTTAAATTTGTAACACACTGACTTAACACATACATATACGAAAGCCGCCGTTAGTTCCCGTTGAGGGAGGCAGAGACTATCGATCGCCACTTCGGCATCCTGGCCAACCTCTCTAGCTTCGTTCACATCCACAATTCTTTTTATACATTCTCAATGAATGTTTCAATCATATCTATGACATAATAAGATCCTATTTTAACCATAACCAATGCGATAGAAATTCAACAAATATACGAACGATACAAATGTCCTCGCGAGCGTTGACCGCGACTACAAACATTATATCACTATTTGCTAAATTATTCATACTTTAAGTACCTACCCAAAAGATGGCAGAGGCCTATGTTATATCACGAGAAATTCAGCAGCAGACTATTTTACTTTATTTATGGTGCTTTTTCGCAATAGTGAGGACAACACTAAATACAGGGTAATGTCACAATAGTTTTTCAGCATAGGAAGAGCAATGTAATGAGACAACCGTCAGATTGGCACGTTTATTGCTTGAATATTTCCAAAACCTGATTTTTATACCTGATAAGATTTAACCTATTTTAGTAGGACATTTGCCGAGTCGAGCCGGTCTAGAATGTCACTACCCCTTTCTACCCACGGGTCTCGTAAGAGGCGACTAAGGGTATGGGGCCTTTAAAGTAGTTTTTGCGCGATGCGGTTGGAGACCCATTATCACCGATACTTTATTTAAACCATCTTCTCCCCTATTAACTTCCAAATGTGGCTGAGAAGTTTCTAACTGTAAAGCTCTGGCTACCCCTTTATGGGATTTATGGCCGTGGGTATATGTATGCCTGTATGTATGTATGTATGCATGGTAGGTCATGCATACATACATATAAGCAGGCTTGAATTACGAATCCGAAATTTAAGATGGTTCCTTGCCCTGGAGGGCACCATAAGCCATCTCGGTCCCTGCTACTATCACGGTAGTAGTCGTTAGTCTGGCAACCTGCACTAGGCCAGCTTGGTGGCCTATGGCTGAAAAACCCTATTCAGCATAGGCTCGACTTCTGCACCGACTGTTGCAGGATTAGATATTTGTGTGTGAGCTTATATTTATTACCATTAGTTATAGGACTATTGTATTTGTATTTGTATTGTGAATGGGTATGTTTTCCGCAAGTCGACGTCTGCTAAGCGCCTATTTTGCGTGATAGTTATAGGACTAATTAACCTAATAAAACCAGATTTTATAACATTTAATAAAAGAGCGCTGTGTAAATAATAAGTAATACTGATTTTGTTATTTCAGATGGGTCGACGAAGTTGCCGTGGTACGTGCGAACGTACTGGGTGCTGTACAACATCACCGTGCCCGTCGCTTTCCTTATCACCGTGTTCTACTGGTGTATACTGAAAAACTGTAAGATTTTCTCACATCTACTTATTATAATTTTGATTAAAATATACACACGATACATACATATACTCACGGCTATAAATCCAAAAAAGGGGTTGCCAGGTAGCGGAAGTGAAGACGGGAAAAGACTGTAAAATAAAGATTGTTGGTGATGGTTCTCCAATCACACTGCCCAAACATTGATTAAAAAGACCCAATACTCTAAGTTTCCTCTTACGAACACTTGCAGGAACAAACACTAGTTAGCGTAGTGCTATTCTAAGTCGACGGCGCACGACGCTGCTTAGCGGAAAGAGTGCTTAGCTCTATACAACCTAGAACTTAAAAATTTAACGTGTCATTTAGTTTTTAACTTTAACTAATGTAAATAAAATATTGGGGTTTAGTTCGTACACGGATGCGGCAGCGGGGTGGGCCAAATGCCTTAATTGGGCAAAAGGGAGAATACTTTATTAATTGTAAGTTTTGTGTTTTATCATTATTTAGTTTTTTTCTAGTATATAGGTTCTTTTTTTTGTTGCTGTATAAGTTGTTTAAGTCTATGTTTATTGTTTTTTTATATTGTTTGTGTCCTCAAGAGGCGAATAAAGATTTTTCTTTCCTTTTCTTTCTTTACTTCCCACCAAAATTTCACTATTATCATTATCGAAATAGAGATCAAATACAGTAAAATTTTATTCAATGCTATGCCTGATTAAGGGTTAATATGCTTACTATGTAAAACCACTCAGGACAATAACATTTTTACTACTATACTTAACTACTCTTATATAAAGATAAACCAACCTTGAACCCAAGCTTATATTACTACTAAACTAGCAAGGTTGTAACTTCATATTTAAACAACTAGTTAATTCAACAGTTTAAGCTCCTTTTTTATTGACAATTACGCATAATTAGTGTGTACTAGTAAGGTACAAGATTTATGATGCAGTAGGTGCACCGTGGTATGTTATTTGCCCTAGCAATTAGTTTCGCAATATCTGTTACTGCATTTATTTACTGGCACAGGGCGACGGTTGAATTGTTGGATAGATTTTGTCTGTTAAGTAATATTATAATAAAAAACGTGATTACAATAGTTTTGAATCGTCAAATTTTATACAAAGAGTAAATAAAGGAAAGGAAAACTCTGACACTAGCGGGGATCAAACCTTAACCATTTTCTTTCTTTATTTATGCTTTATTTATTAGTCATAATCCCCACATGAGGTTTTCATGAACAAAAACATTCTAAATTTTATATATATTTTATTTGATACAGGATGTTTAGCCATAACATAACATAACATACCATAAACGTTCACGCCGCATATCCCCGAAGGGGTTGGCAGAGGTACTAATACTTCTGAACATCGCGTGACTTAGTCACCCGGTGTTCAGAGTACCCACGTTTTGCATGGACAGTGTACTCACGTGATAGGGGGCAGGCCTATCGCCGTATGTTTAGCCACTCAACCTGAATATGCCTGTATATAACTGTATATACCATATGTAATTGTAGGAGGCAGATACTATTTATTGCTACTCAATAGGGTAAACAGTATTTATAACTTCATAAGTATTTGCTTGCGATAAAAACTTTTTCAAAAGAACTAAAAGTAGATTAATTTTAAATGAGTAACCGACTCTAAGTAACTGAGACCTATTTTAAATTTCACTAAAGGTAAAAAATAACAAAAATATATTGTTTCATAAATAAACGTGTTTTAATTTTTTGACTCGATACCAGATCACCCTAACAAATTTTAATTATAAACGAATACCTCAGTTCTCCTAACTTAAATCACTAAAATAGACTCATTCCAAATTTCGTAACTGTGATAAATCTACGCAAACTTTTTAGCTGACACAAATATAAAAAGTTTTATTTACGATACAATAAATACTGCATTATTTTATACTTTTTATTGAAATTTTATTTAGATTTTTTGTCGCTTATCTTTCTTTTTGTATGAGAGGTTTTTAGTTAAAATAAACTTTATTATTATTTTAAGATTTTAAATATAAGTCTAGCAAACTACAACGATTGTTTGCAGTATGATAGCATTTTCTTAAATATATTTAACAGTATTTACTTTATCAGTTTTGGACTGCCTAAGATAATTGAAACAAACACGTTCACAGAATGAGAAATGAAATTCATGTCGTACAGAGGTTTATTTTACCGCCTAATCTGACTAAATTTCCGACTTTATAGGCAAAATGAAAAGGTATATTTTATTGAGATTATATTATTTTAATATTTTCATCACCAATGCTAACATTGTTCGCGCTTCCGAAATAAAACTATAAATGCGTTATCTTTTTATTAGATTAGATACATCACATTCTATTCCTGCCATAATTTATGATAAATTACTACTATTTCCTCGTATTAAACGTAATAGTTATTTATATCTGTAATACAATTGTCAATTTTTATCGTCATAATTGAATTTGCTTTCCGCAAATCTATATTCCGATACTGAAATAGACTAACAATGCATATTTTCTTGCAATACAAAAGAGGAAAACAGATAAAAGAGCAATAGAATCGTTGCATGTAATTGTTATTTTTTTTAAGCACAACAAGTTTTATAAACGCAATGAAACAATATGTGTCCAAGAAAAGTGGATAATCATATTTCAGTCGTAAGTTTTAACCCAAAACCAACTTAGATTTTGAGTTAAAGGACTGATTAACCTTTTCATTAACAGGCTGTTTTAGTTCGGTTTATATACATTCAGAAAAATATAAATTTGTCTGACAAATACCTTACTTTATATAGTAATATTATGTTTTTTTCATTTTAAATACGTACCATTATCAGGAAAAAAGGGTAGCCAGAAATTTCTACTCCACATCTGTCTTTTTGCGACAGATGTGTTAAATGCCATCATCAAACCATTCCCACAAATCATTTTATAACCTTCCAAATCCCTATAATCATATCGTACAACGCTAAGATCAGATTATGACATTAATGAAATTCCGTTCGCAATATATATACTGGGATAGAAATACTATTTGTTTCGAATTCAGCATACTCAGCAATGTGAGTTGCCTTACAATATTTAAGCTCCTTTTTATACAAGAACTACATATGTATTTTCGCAAGCAACTTTAAACTTTAGTCTCTACATGTGAGCATGTTCTTTCTATTTAAGCACCAAGTTCAATAGGCATTTTTAAACTTCTAATATAATTTTGTTTTCAGCTGGCAAACGCGTAAACTACGCTCCCAACCCAATCCTCGACGTGATGGTCCATGGGGCCAACTCCATGGCCATGCTGCTAGAGTTGGTGTTCTCTGCCCACCCCTCACGACTGCTGCAGATCATGCAACCGCTGTTCTTTGCACTCGCATATCTACTGTTTACTGTGTTCTACTACTATGCGGGGGGAGTTGATCCGTAAGTATTTGATTGTCTAGAAGGGTGATTTGTAAAAAGGGATTAATATTGACGTTGCTGGGTAAGGACGCCGCCCACCGTATTACCATAAATGAAGCCCAATATATCTATCACCATCAAATCGGTATAGATTTTTATCGTATAGTTTACTTAACACACGGTTGAGATTAAATAGAGCTGTGGTAAAATAGCACTACATAATTTAATCCCGCGGGCTTCGAAAGAGACGACTAAGGGTAATGGGGTTTTTAAGCAGTTGTTGGGCTATGTGGCCTGAGAACTATCAACAAGGATACTTTATTTTTACCGTTTATCCCCAAGTTACTTCCAAAAGTAGCTGAGGAATTGGAAATACTGAGACTCTGCATACCCCTTTTTGGGATTTATATGCGTGAGTATATGTTACGTATTATATTATAAAAAAATAGTCTCTACGTATATATATGATTATTAGAACGAAATCATCGTAAATTTTTACACAAGGTTCAAGTTAATAAAGAACATTAAACAGTGGTTTAGCGTTTGACCGCATTACTCGGTAACTATACAGATTAAAATTTCTGAGTTGCAGTAGTAATGCACATCGGAATGGCTCTGATAAAAATTAAACGAATAGTTTCGAAACAGTTCGTGGGCCTTGGCAATTACTATACAATAGTATTGGTATCAATCGTAGGCTGTAGTAGTGAAATAATTGTGCATATGTAATGGTACGAGTACTATAAATGTTTTCGACATTGATGTATGGTGTACATTATAGTGCAATCAAATATAATATTTGTCTCCACCTGATATTAAATTATGCTTCTAAATAAGACTGTCTACAGTATCTGAAATATAATAAAAGTTATAAGTAGCTGTGTTATAAGTAGTGCTGTTATAATGCCAAAAATACCGTGAGAACATACAACAATATTTTCCCACTGTAAAAATGTGGAGCATTCATTTGAAAAAATCCATTTTAGTGAATTTTCTACATAAAACCTACAAGAATAGCGCGTAGCATATCATAAAGAATAGAGAGTAGAGCTATTTCAATGAGAAATAAACATAAGAGTTTTATTTTTCTCCAACAAGGTGGACGTACCACCTGGTTAAAAACTTTCTACTAGGAAGTGTTTTCTTTTGCTCTCATAATCAGTTTAAACAAATGTTTTCAGGATAAAGCGATGTGACAACAAATAAGGGTCTATCAGTATTAAACAAAATATTAATAAAATCTTACCTAAACTAACAAAATCTGTTATTATTGTAACAAAGTATCCTTATTTGTGCAACTAATCTGAGATTTGATGCTCATTTAGAAATTTAGGTGTTCATTCAAAAGATTTTTAGTGAACGGAAAATTATTCCCCGATAAATAATCTCTGCCCGTCCTACGTTACGCTAGTACATTGAACTGTATCTATTACTTTGTCACCAGATAACAATCTTGGTGTATGTCAATGACTCTCAAGTTTTATTCAATATCGATTGTCAATTAACTATCTCCTTTTAACTATATTGGATCGCAGGTATTATGTCCATAGATTATGGATAGAAAGATAAATAAAACTTGTTTGATGTTATCGAAACAATCATATACAATACAACATAATATCATTCACATATAAATGTAGCTATAGAGTATTCACTTTAACATATATGTATACATACATATACTTACGGCTATAAACCCTAAAAGGGGTAGCCAGAGCTTCAGAATAAGAAATTCCTCATCCACTTTTGGAAGGTGAGGGGGGAAAAGTTAGTAAAATAAAGATTGTTGGTGATGGGTCTCCAACCGCATGCCCTAAATTCCCTTAAGAAGTACTTACTCCGCCTCTTACGATTACCCATGGGAAGAAAAGGGCTATTCTGGGCCGACACTACACAGCAATTGGCTCTAAATAGTCGGTACTAAATCGTCTCTTCCCGCAGATGTTTTTAGTGGAACCCTAGGTATTTGAGACTTTTTTAGTGTTTGTTGGGCGATGAGGCTGGAGATCCATCACCAAACAGCATTAATTTTATGATTTTCTCCCCACTGAACTTTCAAACGTGGTTGAGATTTTTCTAATTCTGAAGATCTGGACCCCCTTTTTTGAGATTCATAGCCGTGAGTAATGCACATTTAGATTACATACTTACATTTTGTGTGTATACTTCTTAAAATAAAAAACCCCGACTAAACAAATATATATTTTACATGGAAGAAAACTGTACAGTAGACAGTAAATTAATTGTCTTATGTATAACAACATAAATAACAGAATAATTTAATAAAATAGAGGGGACAAACAAAATGGTTACTTTATATCACTCAACCATAATGTAAGATAGTTTTAAGTTATTAGTTAAAATTCAGAATACCTTATAGAACCGTTGGAGAACCGGAAGCCTAAATATTATATTTTTAATTGGATGTTGTATCGACTTGTTTTCAAATATTCAAACTAATGTTGCGAAACTCCAATGGCAATGAAAACAATGCGCTCTTGTCGCTGTTAAGATGCATATTAAAATACAAAAAGCATTTATGAATGCTAAGTTCCAAACATATAATAAATAATGTTTGTATTCATTAATAAAATTTACTATTTATTGAAGGTCTAGGCGCCTGTCAAATAATGTTTGAATTTAAATTTAACGAAGCTAAACAAATAAATGTTGGCACGATAATAAATTTACACAGTTATGGTATGTTGGTCAAGAACTCACATAGTTTATCGTCGCATCGGCAAATAGTAAATAGACTTAACATTTTCAAATTTAAACATACATATTAGGCCTTGCATCTAACACTCGTCGCAAGTGCATTTCAAAAGATAGTGATTTGTCCAATTTATATTGTACAATCAGCAACATGTTTGAGACTGAATAAGTTAAATCTTTTGAACATATATACTACGTAGATTTACGAAAGCAAGGCATAAATCGGAACTATGCCTTATTTTGTCCTCATTCATTTAGACCGCTAGTACACCGATGTGCGTAGTGAAGTTTTGACAACAAAATAATGTCATTTATCATCACGTATATGCCTTGCATATGTGTATGCGGCATAAATTATTATAATTGTTTATCTAACGAAAAATATAATATGAAGCCAATTCATGCATATATGTAGTATGAACTTTGTTGCCAGCACAAAAACAAATTATTTGTCATTAATTTAATTATAAAAACTTGTTTATTAGTGGCATAACCTTACGGTCGTCATTTGATCATGGACAGCACAAATATTTGAAAAAATAACTACCAGCTTTTTGTGTCATTTTTAAGTTTCAGCTATATAAAGATATTTCATTTCATTTTGTGACAAATAAAGTAAACTCAATGCTATTCCATACTCGCATTTTTATTTCGTATTGACTTTGTCAGCCTAAATTTATTAATTAGTTCTACTTATAAATTGTTTGAAAATATATTTGGTATATATTTTTCAAACATTTATATATTTATGGTTTGTTTTATTTTGGTCATCTTTGTACTAAACTACATGCTTAGTAAAGGCAGTATAGCGTTTAGTGGTTTTGGCAAAATAACTAACGTTTTAAATTAATTATTGCGGAAGTTGTTGTACTACTAAATGAAGACCCATCTGTAAAGAAAATAGTAAAGTAAGCCCACAGACATATAATAAGCCACATTTTGTTTTTGCTTCTGAACTTCCTGTCACCTCGTTGACAATGACAGACAAAATGCAACATCCGCTCTTACAAAAACCACCTACCAATAATACCGGTCACCACAATTTGGAAATAAGTACTAAGGTTTAGCTTATCATCGTATTCAAGGACTTTCAAGTCATTGTTTTACTTTTCTTCTACGATGTACCATTTAACGAATGGGTCTAATAGCAAATCTGAAACAAAGACACTGTCAGTAAAGTCTATCACATTTTACTAACTAATTATTTAGACACATAGTCAGTAGAATATATGGCTTTTCCTTTTAGTGCATTTTGATCTGACGTACACACATACATTACGCGAAAAGTGCAGACTTTGAAATTTTAGATAAAAACAATAGATGGTTTTCCGTCTTAGTGTTCTTATTGAGTGTGTGACGTGATATGACGCACTTTTGATACCCAGTAGTTTTAGGATTAAAACACAATTACAAAATAATAAAAAATAAAAAAAAAAATTTTTGGAAAACTTAATATCCATTGTGTTAGTAATCTTAAAACAAGGTGTGTTAGTACTTATATTGTACGAGGGTTTTGGTAATATTAATACTATCGGCTAACTGCCGCGCACGCTAAGCAATAGTGACGCAGCCTTCTTCCGCAGAATAGTAGTGAAGCTATCTATTTCTGCATACGCAAACATAGCTAGGGAAATACAGTAGCACGGCAACCCCAACAGCGCCCGTAAGGCGTTGTTGTATTGGATGCGCAAGGCGTTGTACGATTTCTTGGTGTACTTCACCCACGGAGAGCGTTATTTTGACTTCGACTGAACAACGGGCGAACCTGCGAGCCAACATATTCGCTCTTATTGACAACGCCCTGCGTCCCCTCTCCATGTCTACATTAACTCTTAGGTCAGCTGTTACATAGTGACCGAGTTACTTAAACTGACCAACCCTACAATACTCAAAGATAAATTCGATAAATTCAATTACGAAACCACCGAGTCTCTCCTGGAAATACTGCGTTGATAATGAACCATAGGTATTAATTAGTATTGATATGCACACACACTATGTTTATCTCTCACACACCCACAACCACATACACTCACAATCATAAGTATTGAATCAAAAACACACACACACACACGCCCACCACACATACTTAAACACACTTGCACCTAAGAGTATGCCTACTCTTAAAAAGACCAATTCCACCTTTATTTTATATTCTTTTATTATATTTTTTATAAATAGGTTAACCGTTATTTATTCCTTACTTGCTTTGTTTTTCTTAAATTTAATTTGTTATACTCAGACCGTAGACAGACACAAAATTACAAAATTGTTTAGCACTCACGCGGAGGACCTGGTGACCTGTACCACAGGCGAATAACCTACTTCAGGCACCAGCTTTTCACTCTATTGTTGTTTAAAATAATAATGTTTTATTATGTAAACGGTGAAGAGAAAAAAATATTTTTTTACTTTTACTTTTTTACTACATAAGCGCTTGTCATACAGCTTGATTACAGGAACAGCTTTAGGACTTTTTTTTGCCAGCCTTGAAAACCCTGTATTCACTCTTACTCACATTGTATAGAAGGCAACAATTTAGGTTTTTTGTGAAATGTTGATGGTAATATTAATAGGGAACGACCACGGAGGACACATTTACTTGTACTTGTGTTATAAGTATGAAGAACAAAAGAGGATGTATGAAAAGGTTGATGAATATAGGCGCAGCTCGAGAGATTTGCCAGTACCATAGAAAGTGGAGGTCGATAGAGTCTGTGCCTACCCCGATGTGAACTAAAGGCGTGGGTTTATGTATTATATGTCATAACTTTATATCTCTCATCAAAGAATATCAAAACACTAGAATACTATATTCTTTAAAAGTAACGTCACGGCAAAACAACCTTATCGTATGTCAAGGCTGCTGTAAAATTCCTGGGACTGCTCAGCCGGTTTCTAGTATGACAGCTCGATATACAACCTCATTTCCTAGTGCGTCACTGCACTTGCATCGTGGAAATATCAAAGTTAATGCCCAGTCATTATATTTCTATAGCGTATAGGACATTTGCGTCAGCTTATTTCAATGGCACAAAAGTAAATGCTCAAGATTACCTGCAGTTAAATTATTGTGAGTGTGTGAGTGAGTAATATTTTACCAGTATTATAAAAGCACTTTGTATGCGGATATATCTAATAATACTAAGGTCAAATCACCATATATAGAGTAGGCTCGATTCCCTTGGTGGGAAGATTTATGGGCTGTGAGAAAAATGAGGAAAAATCTAATAATAATCAAGATAAATATTAATCAAAACCAAATTAATAATGGGTTATCTTATTAATGGGTTCCCAGAAATTTAGAATGAGAAATTCCGCAACTTATTCTAGGAGATCAGTGGAATAGAGATGTGGTTATTGTTAAATAAAGGATGGTTGGTGAAACCATAAATATGCACAAAGACAAAAATAGCTTTTTCTGTTAGAAGCGATAATCATATTTGTTTATAGTAAATACTTATCGTGCACTTACAAGTAAAATAGTTATTTAATGGTTATTTTTCGTGATAATATTGTTACCCGACCGTTAGTAACATACATAAAATATGTCATATATCATTAACCCAGAAACAACGCATTATCTACTTAAGATTAATTTTAAGAATTTTTTCATGTACTCGTATTATAGGAGCAACTGTGATAGCCCAGTAGGTAGAACACCGCTTATCGTGCAGATAGATCCTTCTAATCCCGAGCCAGGCCTACACCAATTTGTCTCTTCTAAAGTCATATGTGTGGTTGATTTATCATGGTTGTTAACGGTGAGGAAAACCATCGTGAGGAAACCCACATGGCTAAGTTATACTTTGTCAACTGACAGTGTATTTGTACAAAACGGCGATAGGCCTGCCAACTATCACGTGATTACACTGTCCTAGCAAAACGTGGGTACTCTGAACACCAGGTGACAACGTCACGTCATGTTCAGAAGTATTAGAGCCTCTGCCAACCCCTTCGGGGACATATGGCGTGAACTTTTGAGTATTTTTTGTAATTGAAGGCTTAGAAGTTTTTTTCAGAAGTTTTGATTTTTATTTGATGATTTGATATACGGCGCGATTTGAACTTACGCGATTTGTCTTTATTGATGGGCGGTCATTCTACCAATTGGACTATCACGGTTATTGGTCTGTAAATATTTAGAACCCTACCAAAGCTCATTTTAGTGCGTTAACCAACGTTTAGATATTGTATCTTTGAAAAGGAAACTTGATTCATGGTTAATTAAATATATTTCTTTGCTTTCCAGATGGGGCAACGCTTTCATCTATCCAGTGGTGGACTGGTCAAAGCCCAACAAGACGATAGTCGTAATAACATTAACAGCTCTCTTCTTAGCTCTGATGCATCTCCTTACCGTCGCCATTGCATCCATCAGAGATCACCTAACGTCTCGCAATAACAATAACACTCCAGAACCTAACAAACGATTTGCTGTATGAACGTAATGAGCGATTGAAATGGAAATTTACCATTTAAATGAAAATTCGAAGCTCATTAAAAACAAGTAGTTGTGTAAGAGCATACATTGTTAGGAGCCACCATTAGCTTTGGTTCGGATTATTCTATTCAAAGCACTCAACACACGGATGACCTTCACTGAAATGAAAAGGTGTTAATACCAAAATGTCAATGGCCTACCTCGATTTATTAGTACCTCTAATGGTGGCCACGGTATGTTAAAGTTATAAAATTGTAATTTTGTGCTTAGTTTGTTTGGAGTTCGTGTGATTTAACTTATTCTAATTGACCACTATTATTGAAATTTGTAATAGTATTTTGTATACCAACTTTAAGAATGCTTTTAACTTTAAAGCATACATATTAATTTATATTTTCATCTATTATCTAACAATGTGTGTAACCTCGACGCTTATAATTCCAATTGGTTTATCATACGTCTGTGACGTAGGGCTTTCAGCGCAAACACAGAAAGTTTTTAAACCTGAGTCTCTGACCCCGATTGACCTTGCTTATGTTTTTAGAGAACTACCTTTCCCATTAAAACAAATAATTTCGACTTAAAAGACTCACTTAGTCTGGATCTGAAAGAAAATTTGTTTTGCAGTAGGTCAAATTATACTATTTGATATAGGTATGTATTGTGTCCTAAGACATACAACATTCATACACTGAGTATTTATTTTATCGCTTCTGATTAATCATAAATGTAGAGTTGAACGTAATGAAATGAGTGGGACTAACCCGTAGTGATAGTGCTAAATTTTCAAATATTTAAGTCTTTGTTGCACACGCTTGAATATGTAAATTGGAGTGGTATTTTCCTCTGAGTGCAATCATATTTAACCTTCATTATAAAGAATGTTTATTTTGAAGGATGAAATTTTCTATTGGTAAAATATTGTTAGAAATTAGTTGAGTGTTTTCAAATTCTATTCACCTATATTTATATCTTTTATACTTATATGAGGAATTATTTGTTTGTGCCTTTGTTACCTTGTCAATTAAGAGTAAAATGGATAGTTAAATACTTCAAAAGAAACATAGGATGCATTAAGTACGTTAAACGCCATATAGTTTCTACACTAATCGTATAACATTGCCCGTGCAAAGCCTGGGCGGACAATTAGTAACACACACACAAACAAATCTTTCCTCTTTATAATATTAGTATAGATACTGCTGCGTGACATACGAGTAACAACAATTCATGTATGTTAGAGTAACTGAAAAATAAAAATACTCGTTGGTATTACATTTGTATATTCCATTATCATACGTAGGACATTATATTTTATACGTGTATAAAATCATAGTGATAAGTTTTACTAAAATGAGCTCAATCGATTGTGATACTAGTTAGTAATAAATATATTTTGATATACCAACTTAGACGTTTATTAAACCAAGTTAGACGATATACTGTTGTTTCATTTATCTGTTATCCGATTAAATAAAAATACGTAAGAAATACGTTCATATGCCAAAGAGAGCATAGTGAGAAAACCAAAGTATCTCGCTAGTTTTTTTATTATGTGACAAAACTAGAGCACTCTAAAATAATTAAAAAACGACTTCATGCATAAGAGACTGGTGAGTTGTTTTCTATGTTGATAATATGGTTATATAATAAGTACAAAAAAAAAACTCTTACTTTATTGCGCGCTAATTCAGATTTAATTTTAAGACCTTATTGTAATCTTATTCTAGAAAATAAATGACTATTATACTATTATTAATAGTTTATCTGCGCAGGTTGATTATTGAACTGAAATTGTGAAACACAGCAATGCCAATTTAAATTGACGCATCTCGCTTTACCTATAGATGCACAATATTTTCTTTGCCGGTAAGGGCGCCGCTGTCATCGATATTAGTATTGCCAGTAAATAAAAATTTAAACATTATAAGGGAAATAATTTCACATCATACAGGCAATTTTTTTTACGTATTGAAATGTCTTAATAAAACATAACATAACATAAAACATAAACGTTCACGCCGAATATCCCCGAAGGTGTTGGCAGAGGTACTAATACTTCTGAAGATCACGTAACTTTGTCACCTGGTGTTCAGAGTACCCACGTTTTGCATGGACAGTGTACTCACGTGATAGGGGGCAGGCCTATCGCCGTTTTGTACGAATACACTGTCACACGACTAAGTACAACTCAGCCATGTGGGTTTCCTCACGATGTTTTCCCTCACCGTTAACAATTGTGATAAATTAACCACACAGTATATGTCTTTAGAAAAGACAAATTGGTGTAGGCCCGATCCGGGATTTGAACACTAGTCGCTTGCACGTTAAGCGGTGTTCTACCCATTAAGCTATCACGTCGTATTTGCCTTGTAATTTTATATGTATGTCAGACAGTTATGATTTAAGAAATGACACATTGGTACATCCCCGCATTAGGATTAGAACCCACGGATCAGTGTATACGAAGTGAAATTTTATTCGGGAGCATTTCCCCACTTCCCGTAACCCGTACCGCTATAGTCATGCGCGCACAACTTTTCGGACGGTGTTTAGCCTACTTAGATACAATTTAACAAAATAAATAATAATTTTCATAAATTTTTATATTTAATAGTGGAAATAAAAGCGTTTATTAATAAGCAAAGATACATCATAAAAATAACTGTCTTTAAGAAAAAGTTTCCACTACAAATAAAATAATGAAAGTGATAATTTATTATATACGTAGGTCACCCTATAATTTTTATTTAGTTGAGAACTAACTGACAATGACAAGCCGAAATTTCAAAATGGCGACAGTAGTACCAGTAGTCGCCGCTGGCCAAGAAAATATTGTGGATCTGTATGAATAGGTAAAGCGAGATGCGTCACAAAAAATAATCTATGATGTCTATGATGATAAGGATGATACCATGATGATACATAGATTTTCATCTTAGCGTCATACGCATGTAATCATTTATAATGTTTTGGCCGTATAGTGCTGGCTTAGAATGTCACTACCCCTTTTTATCCACGGGTGTCGTAATAGGCGACTAAGGGTATGGGGCTTTTTTAAGTGGACTCTGGGCGATGCGGTTAGAAACCCATCACCAAAGATACTTAATTTCCACCATCTCGTCCCCTATCAACTTCCTAATGTGGCTGAGGAATTTCCTGCTCTGAAGCTCTGGCTACCCTTTTTTGGGATTAATGGCCGTGTGTATTTTCGTGTTGATTCTCGGACATTTTTTTCATTTTGAATAAATAAAATCTGTTACTTTCAAACACATCAATACTGCATTTGAAAAAAGAGATTGCTTATATGAGTTTGTTTCTTATTGAATTTTGAATCCTTCAATGCTTAGTTTATGGTAGTCAATGCTATTTAAAATCTTGCTCATGAGAGAGCTAGTAAAGTATTTTTTCTTACTTACCATATTACTATAATATCTTAATTGCAACTGGCCAGTCACGGCTTTTTGTGGTGGTGTGCAGAGACGCTATGGCGCGCTTGTTCACGTTTGTATCGCGATAAACGCGCGACGACGTAGCGACAAATTGTCGTGATGTGCAATGCTCTCATACATAGAATATAACCACGGCTATAAATCCCTTAAAGAGCTATCCAGGGCTTCAGAACTCGAAACCCTTCAGCCACTTTGCGAAGTTGAGTAAGGAATAGATTGTAAAATAAATATTGCTTGAGGTAGGTCTCAAACCGCACTGACCGACAATCACTTATAAAGCCCAATAACCTAAGTTGCCTCTCACAAACACTCACGAGAAGAAATGGGGTAGTGATTTTCTAAGCCGATACTA
Organism: Bedellia somnulentella; assembly: GCA_963576735.1. NCBI lineage: Eukaryota > Metazoa > Arthropoda > Insecta > Lepidoptera > Bedelliidae > Bedellia > Bedellia somnulentella. The sequence continues at coordinate 13,755,616 of OY755174.1, read as the reverse complement.
CACAACAATACATGTAAAATACATTATTAAAAAATAAAACTATCCTGACATTTTAGTTTCTTCACGCCTCGCGATGCTTGTTTTGACATATTACATAAATATTATACCGTTATTTACTTTAATAATAATCAATAGATATGAGCTAGATTAAAGTATTACATTTGTTTGGCGTTACCCCCTTTAGATTTAAATTACCCTCATAAAACATACGATATCTTACCGAAACGTAAGCACGTATGGATAAGACACAATAAATAATGTGTTATACAACAAGTTAATTTATGATTATAATAAAAACTAAATGAATTTGCGAATTTTTCAGTTTTTATCACTTAAGATGATGTCATCTAGCAAATAATTAAATATATGCCTAGAGCCCTCAACAACTGATTACTTTCTACATTTGTAGTGCTAGTGATTCTCATGGCATTTTTTTGGAAGTATCCACATTCATGCATATATAGTCATGGCCATATATTATATTAGTCTGAAAAAAGGGTAGCCACGGCATCGGCTTTAAATAATCACCACCCATTTAGAGAATTTAGTAAGGAAATAATCCAACCAGGTCGATGGGTCGCCACATATGTTGGTTGTCGATGGTTAGTGCTATTCCAAGCCAACACTACATAGACACTACTACTAAAGATTGACTTTATAAGATACAAGTGTCACTGCGGTTCTACTTTGACCATGTTTGCATTAATCAATTTTTATTTTGGTTTCTTTCGTTTGAGAAACCTTTACACGCCTTTGAAGGTTGTAGTTTTGAGACTCTTTCTTGAATAAAGTTCATTTCAAAATATACTCGGTTGTTTTTAAAAGAGTATCCCAAAAAAATTTAAAAAAATATTCTGATTATTTTATTTCATTTTATTTTCTTTGGGGGCTTGCAGCTAAATTTACAATAAGATATTATTACATACACAGAAATAGGCCAATAACATACTCCCACACATATATATTAAGTACTAGTGGATCGTCCCAGCTTCGCACGGGTAGCGTTGTTTTTTTAAATATCTGAGGTTTCTTTCTTCACACAATGTTTTCAATTTATTAAATTTATAGCACTCCCTAAACATATATTGTCTTAGTCATGAAACTTAGTCATGTAGTTTGGTGATTTTGAATGCGCTTTAATGAACGGTTCAGTATTTCCGTTTAATAGCAAACTTTGGAATAAAACGCTATGAAGTATTTATAACAATCTAAAAAATAAATCATTACGTGATGTAGGATGCAACTACTGGCGCCATCTAGTATGTTATATGTAAATTAGTAAAGATTTGGTTTTGGTCACGGGCGCGATGGCTTATTTTATGTATAATTTCGGTGTTTCTCTACCGATTTCTATGATTCTTTTTTTATTGAATAGGTAAAAATGTTACCTTTTTTAAATTAGGGATGAGTGAGAGGTTTACAAACGTAAGAGTAAACAAATATAATCAGAATGTTGCGAACTGCTAAGCTATCAGGAATTACACGTGTTATTGTGAGTCAACCGTAAAAGATAGACATAAACTGTTGAGGATTTTTTTTTAGATAATTTTATGAAGAATATTTCCGTCGTACATGATTTCTATGTAAGTTTAACCATTAAGGCTGCACACGGGACGGAAGCTTAAAAATGGAGTAACTTCTCCCGTTTTCCCAAATTCCCCAAAATTCCCCTTTACTACTCGGTTGGAAAGTATACAAAAACCTGCCCAGGAGTATGAAGAATAATTGTACCAAGTTTCGTTAAAATCCGTTGAGTAGTTTTTGTTTCCATAAGGAACATACAAACCGACAGACAGACAGACAGACAAAAATTTTACTGATTGCATTTTTGGCATCAGTATCGATCCCTATTCACAACCTGATAGTTATTTTAAAAATATATTTCATGTACAGAATTGACCTCTCTACAGATTTATTATAAGTATAGAAGATAAAGATGACGCCGTTTACCCAGTGTAACAGCCAAATCTTTTTTTTACCAACATTTACACCTGCGCTTTTTTGATATTATTGATTGATATATTTTCATAGCAAAAATATTGTGGATTGTACATATTGATGAACTTTATAAAATATTTCAATAATAGCACATCATATAAAAATTGACCAAATTCCTTATACCATCCTAACCATTTCATGGTGACAGAAAATGCTCCTGATTGAGGGTGATGTGCTATATCGGTTATAGTTCGCTGAAATCAAACATGGGGTATACAGTATAAAAGGAGACATAATTAAAATATGTTTATTGTCTAGTCCACTCGCTAACAACATCTTCGTCATCAAATAGACGTCCAGTGCTGGAGATACGCCTCCCCAAACATCTCTAAAAATGCATTCTAGTGCTTCCTTTAACCCATGTATTGCCCATCAATCATCAGTCCACCTTGAGGGAGAGAAAATGTAAGAAGAAACCCTAGTTTCTTCTATTAATAAATAAATAAATTTCTATGTGATAAAAGATGTTCTCTTCGCTAGTATCTGACAACTCAAATAACTTGAATGGCAATGTACGTATATTGTACGCACAATCGATAATAAGTAACATTTTACACTTTGACGGCGGCGTACTATATTTTTATCATTTTCATGAAAGGCATGCATATTCTTATCAGATCCAGCCAAGAAAAGATATCTAGAATGATATTCAAAATGAGTAAACATCATTCGTTGTTAAGAAGACCAACCCTGAACACGCTCTTTGCAATTTTGATTCAAAAATTCCGCAAGTGCAGTCATGAAGAAAGCTATTTGTAAACAATTAAGTATTAGTATGATATATCTTGGAAATGCAGATCCATCGGATTTCTATTTGAGTTGGTTCCAAAAGAATCGTTCCGCCGTACCTCATTTGCTTTGGAGAGTATTTTTATTTGCAATAAGTTTTGGTACGGTGGTGTCTGCGCTCATAGTAAATAACTTGGAACGGGATATTAAATATTGGTTTATATTTCTGACAAACTGGGGTTTGGTACTCAATGCGGCAGCGACTGGATTTGGAGTTTTGGTGTCTCTACGGTGCTGCACTCGGGGACCTTTGGGTACGTACTATGTTACTTTCTCTTAAACATATTCAGATTCAGATTAGAATAAAATGATACAATATTTTAAATAGTCACCTTGTCCCAAACTAAAACTTTTAGGGATTTGTAGCCGTGAGTATATGTATGTATGTATGTCGGTGCTATATAATATATATTGCCAAGTCAAATATTATTTGACTGCTTCATGATTATTGGTGGGCGCTTTTGGAGAAGCAGTTTATAGTTATAAATAAATAAAAAATAAATAAAATTGTTTATTGCGCATTTTGAATTACATAGTGATTTTCCCAATGGCCCCTGCACTAGGTAAAACCTGTATTGCGGTATTTATTTATTGTATTACCTGTTACAGTACCTCACGGCTATGATGGGGTAAAATAGTTGATGGGAAATGAATTTGCATCGTCTCAATCTATTTAAAAAGTTGAGAGTAGTAAAGATAGTGAAATAAATGTAATTATTTTGTTTATTGATTTTCTATAAAATCTTACACATACAAGATGACGATGACATATACAAGATGATTTCAGCATATTTTTTTTAAGTTTTATTTTACCGATTGACGCATGGTATAATCATTATATGACGCATGTGAGTAGCATATTTTATTATTAAACGGTTTTATTATTAATCGGTTTTATTTAGCTCACCCCGTTTGTTTTATTCTTGGGTCAAATTTAGTAATTCAAATTTCACCCTCTTCTTATCAACCGATTAATCTGAAATTTTGTATACACTTTGGATTTTGGTGACAATACTTATATTTATTCATGGCGGCATACAAAATGGCGGATAATTTAGGTTTTATTTATCCCATCAATATGGGTATCAAATGAAAGGGCTCAACAAGCAGAATGCAATATACTATAAAAAAAATCCAAGATGGCGGCCTCTACGAAATGGCGGATAACTTAGGTTTTATATCAATCCCATCAACATGGGTATCAAATGAAAGGTCTCAACAAGTAGAATACAATTTACTATGCAAAATTAAAATCTAAGATTGTCGCCATACAGTACACTATACCAAATCAATATTTTAGATGGGCGCAGCCACTAAATGGCATTTAATAATAAGATTTAAATTTAGAAATTGAATCTGTAATTTATTTAGGTATCTGATTAATCCAGCCTGAATCCACCACCCAAGTCAAGATTTTGTATCGTGTTGAGAACTGTGTGGCGTTAGGGTGGCTAAAAATTATACGTCGTTAGCGGTACACCACCCAAGTTAAGGTAAAAGGTTAAAATGCGCCGAGAACTGTATGGCATTAGGGTAGGATGAGACTATTGATCATCACTTTGTACCATCCCGCTTACAATATTTTCATACGTGCTCTTTTTAACCGACTTCATAAAAGGAGGAGGTTATTATTCTTCATACTTTGGACTCCTGCCTTTTTAACTCTGTCCTCCATTTTACTCTATAAGTACGCTGGACCAATGACCAATTATAGGCCGTCACATATTGAGGCAATTTGGTTTTCCCCTCAAGACTCAGGCGCATCTTGTTGTACATAGCCTTGCCCCCTTTATTGGACCTCTGGAGGGGTCGACCGCTTAAATGTCCATTACTCGTGGGAACAAAATGGTTTTTTTTTATTAAAATTCACACACACAGATAAAACAGAAACTGCAACATGCGAAACTGTCTGAAGAAGGTCAAGCCTACGTGGCTCTTAGTAGAGTCAGATCTTTGCAGGGACTACGTATAGAGGAGTTGGACTGCAATAAACTAACGGGCAAGAAACCTTGCAATAATGAAGCACTATATGAATTAAACAGAATGCGAAATAAAAACTAAAAACTAGAAAATAAAAATAGGTGAAAAAACTTTTTAAGTTAAACGGTAATAAAACCGGTTAAAATTTGGTCGGTTGAACAACTGACCAAATTTTAGTGTAACATTACAAAACAAACATTTTAATCAACGATTGTAGACAATTGACGTGCCCCACGGTTTTATTTTAGTCTAGTCTATGCATATGTATATAATTCCCACGACTGTATCTATTTTATTATTATTTTTAGGTTTTTAGTACATTTATCTTAAACATTGCTCTGTATGTTAATAATAAAACCGTTTAACTTAAAAAGTTTTTTCACCTATTTTTATTTACTTAGTAACAATAATGGCGCCGCCGGGTACACTACTTGAGAAAAGATTGGAATCCAGTTTTATTATAAACAATTAAAATATATAGTAGACGATTAAACTTCTTCCAACGAAGTCCTTAATTTGCCTGAAACCTTTAACCCGTACACCATATTATTAAGTAAGTTCAAACTAGTATGTTCTGTTTTAAACCGCAGACTTTCTACATATTTTTCACCTGAAAAAAAATAGTTGATGTATGGAGCTTTATAAAGCTAATTAAAAATTTGTTAAGACACTTTTATCTCTAACTTTGATTCATAAAGTTATTATTTAATTAGTTTTTGACCAAAATAGTGACAAGATCTTATCGTCTCAAGATAGTATCTCTATTGATAGTGTTTAAAACGTGGGTACCTTCTCTGGAAACTAGATGGCGCTTGCCATGTGAGTTCAGGAGTATTGGTACCTCTGCCAACCCCTTCGGGGATAAACGGCGTGAACGTTATGTATGTTATGATAGTATATAAAGAATAGGGGCCACTAAAACTACACTTAAAAGAGTTAAAGTTACCTTAAGAAATGTGAATACTTTGTATATCTGACCCATATTTATACTCAACTGCTTTGTATAAAATAAAGATAAAGAGATAAGCAAAAGAAATACAATTGCAAAGTGATACCCCACAAACACGCCTGTTCTCTGTGTAAAGAAACAAACTGAACAGTTTGATTTTCAGTTTACTTCTTAATTACATACACACCGGCAAACATATACTCACTTACGCCATTATTACCTATTGTGGTCAGCAGACCTCCAGATTGTGAACGGAACGCTCTACCGCTAGACCTCGGAGGCAGTCAATATTACTTCTGAAAAAAGCAAGGTTCAAAAGTAAGGTTAGGCTGACTATTATTTTTATTTTATGTAATAGTAAAGAATTGTTGTAGAGGTTAAGTTTGGGAGCTTTCGCGATTAACCGGTGAGTGGTATTTTGCTTTTATAATATAAAAAGAAAAATAGTTATTTAATTTAAATCTTTTTGTTCATGAAAACCTCATGTGGGGATTATTACTAATAAATAAAGAATTAATAAAGGAAAGAAAAATTTCGACACAGGCGGGATTCGAACCCGCGACCTCGGGTATACGCCCCCGTCGCTCTTGCCAACTGAGCTACCGTGTCAGTGGCTGCCAGCGCGAAATTCTTCTATCCTTTATTTCTTTTACACGTTTTAGTAGTGTTTGCGTTTCCTACCTCCGAATTTTTTACTAATTCGGAAGGCCACTTGTCTATCTTTTCAGATAGAATGCAAATGTTGAAAACGCTTGACTATCACATAATTTAAATCTTTTTGTTCATGAAAACCTCATGTGGGGATTATTACTAATAAATAAAGAATTAATAAAGGAAAGAAAAATTTCGACACAGGCGGGATTCGAACCCGCGACCTCGGGTATACGCCCCCGTCGCTCTTGCCAACTGAGCTACCGTGTCAGTGGCTGCCAGCGCGAAATTCTTCTATCCTTTATTTCTTTTACACGTTTTAGTAGTGTTTGCGTTTCCTACCCGAGCGTAGGAAAGACACCCGAGGGGGCGTATACCCGAGGTCGCGGATTCGAATCCCGCCTGTGTCGAAATTTTTCTTTCCTTTATTAATTCTTTATTTATTAGTAACTAGCTGACCCCACAGACTTCGTACTGTCAAAAGTGTAGACTTTCACGTCGTCAAACTGAAATATTTAACTGACCTGTTGAGGGTCTCTGTCATGCTATGAGAAAAAAGGTGTTTTTCATAGCGTCCTCACAATTTTTTCACTTCATAAAATTTAAGTTTATAAGTATAGTAGTTTCGGCTGAGCATTGATTCCTAGTCAGTTAGTCTATTTAACCATTTTTTAAGAAAATTTATTGATCTCTTAATTTTTCTGGGATAAAAAGTGTCCTATTGTGTTAATTAGATCATTATCTGGCTTCCTGTAAATTTTATTTTAAATGCGTTCTGTGAATTAGTCTTCATTTAGCTACAAACACACAAACATCTAAACTTTCACATTTATAATATTAATAGGATTAGGCTTAAACATAAGCTTCTCGCGCAGGTGACCTCGCTCGCCGGCCAGCGCAGCGTCTTGTCTTGCGCTTCATGCACGCGTGTAATTTTTATTACGGAGTAATTTTAAAATTGTATTATCTTCTAAGATGTTCATTTAAATTAAGTGATGTCAAGCACAATTTTGTTCTCAATTAAATACTCTCAATCAACAACATATATATTTGGATAAAGATTAATATTATGTTGATAAAACATTATGGCAATTATGCATTAAATTCGACCAAAATTTACCATAAAAATGGTTATAGTAAGTGAAACTTAAAAGTTAGACATATACTGTCGCGGGCATTTTTTTAGATCATTTAAAGAGAAATAATTCTTTAATACATTTTTTTTGGGTAACTTAAACCTTTTAAGCGCCCAGTACACAATGGCCCACGATGGGCCACGCTTCGCAATTGGCAATTGTAGGCCACGATCAATTGGTGTTCACACAATGGGCCATTTCTCATTACTGCCTGGCAATCCACTTGCGACGGACGTCGAAGTAATTATGGTTGCAGCTATTTATTTATTATTATGTATGTAATTTATTTTATTTATGGCGCTATTTATGTTATTTTTACGTCATATAGTGATTATCAATACATTTTGCAATTAAATATTCCAAGAAAAGTATAAGTATCTATGAGCGGTTAGTGACGAACTAAACAATGGCCCATTGTGGAAACACCACCGGCCATGCTACGCCACGATTCCTTTGAAGTGTGCCCGAAAAACCGACAACTTCGCCATTGCGCGCCACGATCGGCAATTGTCCGCCATCATGCACCATTGCCCCCTGTACACAGTGGCGATGGCGAGCAGTGGGCCATCGTCCGCCATTGTGTACTGGCCGCTTTACGCAGCGCACACAACGGAAGCCTTAGTATGAATAATTATCCCCGTTTTTGCAACATTATTCGCTGATAGTTTGCTCCTGTTGGTCGCAGCGTGATGATATATAGCCTAAAACCTTCCTCAATAAATGAACTATCCAACACAAAAATATTTTTTCAATTTGATTGGATAGTTCCTGAGATCCTAGCGTTCAAACAAACAAACTCTTCAGCTTTATAATATTAGTATAGATAAATAGTTATTTTTATCGGATGCTGTGAGACTTGCAGAGTTAACAGTCCTTCCTTGGTATATTTTCATTTCATTATTTATAGTATTTACTTATCAAACACTTAGTAGAATATTTTTTAAATTTTTGGTGTACAAATTAAAACATACCCATAAAAGGTTAATTACTCTTTTTATAAGGCTTCCGTGCCAAGAAGTTAAAACGGAACCGCATTACCGTCCGTCTGTCACCAGGATCAATCACACCCCCTGTAGCAGACAAAATAATCCAAGTGTCACTTTTATTCTAACGTGAGAAGCGAGTTCTAAGAGAGTTGAGAAATATTTCTGTTTGTTTCTCACTTCGCACGTGACATACGCGCTTTCACATGCCTCATGCTACGGGGGCAGGAGCCGTTATATTCAGAAATTAGGTTTTCATGCATCATGTATTTATGTTGTTGCTATAACAAGGAATAACTAAGCTTTGGAATACTTATTTTTGCTCATATATTTCGTAATTGATAATGAATACAGATAGACTTTTAAACAATTTGGGAAAAGTGATGATATGTTTCACTTTAAAATAAATGTTATCTTTAATTCTCTCAACCATGGTTTTTTGCCATTTTTATAGAAAAGGTGCTGAATCCTCAGTCCGTGGGAACGTCTCGCACTTGGCTGTTTAAAATCTGTTCTTTAAAATCTGCCAAATTTTCTAAACTCCCCGTTTTTTAGTTTGAATTTTTTAAATCAATCTGAGGGTCCCTACTTTTAGTAGTTTGCATCAAGAAATATTTGTGATACATGCGCGTGAATATTAGCTCGAAACACAATTTGTGAAACAATGTCTGCATTATTCCCTGATTAAGCATAAACGTTCACGCCGAATATCCCCGAAGGGGTTGGCAGAGGTACTAATACTTCTGAACATCACGTGACTTTGTCACCTGGTGTTCAGAGTACCCACGTTTTGCATGGACAGTGTACTCACGTGATAGGGGGCAAGCCTATCGCCGTTTTGTATTCCCTGATTATTACTAATAAGCTAAGCATTTGGATATTGGAATATTGTAACAAGGTTTGGATAAGGGTTCGCTAAGGGTGTGCTAATTCAACTTTAATATGTCAGAGTGCTGACAATGAATTACAGTTCCAGACAAAATTGAAAAGAAATTGATCGGAAATTATTCATAAACACACGAAACACGATGTTAAAGATAAAAGATGTTTATCAGTTCGAACCGAGCAATAGTCACAACTCAGAGCCGATATCGCTAGACAGATAACTATGAATAATACTCGCTAAAAGTATCGATCATCATTCCAGTTGAGTAAAACCAACCTAACAGACCAGTGTTACAGTTAAAAAGTAGCAATGAAGAAATATATTTGCAACCAGTTGAATATCAACATGCTGCGGTTGGAAATCGAAGACCCATCCGAGTTTTATCTAACTTGTTGTCAAAAGAATCGTTCGGCTATACCACATCTTCTTTGGAGGATATTTTTGTTTGTAATAGCTTTTGGTACGCTATTGGCTTCAATGACTGTCACTGGTCTATATGCTGATATTAACTACTGGTTTATATTCTTGACTGACTGGGGCATACTTCTTAACGCTGTAACAACTGGATTTGGTGTTGCTATCTCCCTGCGGTGCTATATTCGTGGACCTGTGGGTATGTTTAAGCGTTTCATTTCATATGCTACATCTAGGCATTAGTAAAATAGATGACTTGTAATAATGGACTTTGTTTGTAAAATAATGTACAACGTTTATTGAAATATTTTTTAAAGACAGTAAATTACAATTAAACATAATTTTTTTTATCAAGAACCCAAAGGATATAATGGCTTTATTTGAATTCTTAAAATGATTAAAATAAATACAACTGACACTAAAGATATGAAAAATGTGCTCACCTTTTTCTGGATTATAACCATAATTTATAGAAGATATTTAATAAGCTTTTAAGATCCAGTCTTGAACCTTGTATCTTTGCTAACCAAAGATGACAGATGATTAGTGATAGTGCATTAGGATAATTGGGATATTCTACGAGTATATTATGTGCAAATTGTATTATAATTTGTTTGTCTTGTACCTACTTAACTGACTGACTAACTGACTTATCAGCACACGTACAAAAGCCCGTTTAATC